>OY728152.1:1177798356-1178423356 GCA_963277665.1 Viscum album | reverse complement strand
AATTACTATATAATGAATTAATATAATATTTTCACACATGAAGTAATTTTTATAATTTAATAATCGAGGAACACCATTCATTAATAAATATATGAATAATTAAAACAATTTCAATCTTTTTATGCAAACCCCCGCCTCATTGAATTAATATATAAAATGTTTTGTATATATTAATTTAAATTTATTATAAATTATAATCATCAAATTAAACACTAATAACACACACAGACACGTATATATATATATATATTATCATTATTAATTGTTAATAATTATATTATGGGAAACTTTTTGTCTACCATTAAAAACACATCATGTAATTCTTGTATGTTCATGTTCTATTCCATCAATCCATCAAATTTAATAATTATTTAAAATAATATAATCAATAAAAATGATAAATTAATTACAAATAAAATATCATATAAATAATTAAATAAAAATTTTATTTCTGTTATGTTTTATTTTTATTTTTTATCAAAAACATTAATAATGATTGAAAAACATGTTCATTAAAAATCATTGAAGAATTATCATCAATGATTCCATGTTTAATAATCATAAAAAACATCCCATGAATTGAAATAATAAAATTATAAAAAATCATAGTGCATAAATTATTTTACCTTTCATGATATGGTAATGATGTTCCTTGGGATATGATGGAATAATGAAACAACTATTATGAAAAAATATATAAAATGATCATGATTATTGAAACTCAATAATAAAATTAGAAAATAAATAACCAATATAAATGTTTTAAATAATTATAAATGAAGATTATAAAATTTCATAGATATTAGTATATTTATGAAATATGATATTATGATAATATTTTTATTATAATATAATCAAAACCTTTAGTTAAATTCAATACATAAGTTAATGGTTTCATTCTTCCAAATTTAATTTTATAAGACATATTTCATATTGTACACTAATATATCTTTAATAGGTTGTGACTACTATATAATGAATATATATATTTATATTCATTTAATTTATGTTTATTTTATATCCCTGTAATGTTTTCCATTAAAATTTATTTTTATTCAACAGATACAAATTTTGAACAGGGTGTTTGGTTTATTAACCCCCATTGTTGAGTTATAATGCTTCTTTCTGAACATTTTTCCATAAAATATTGGTAAATTCCACCAATATATTTTATTTCATCATAATGTATCTTCAATTATCTAACACAATTCACTTTATAATTTAATCCATCACCAAGATAAATTTCCCTTATCAAAATTATATCATTTTTGGACAATAAATCTCAACCACAATAATTATAATTTACATTGTGTATTTATATATTCCTTCTATCGAATATTATCCATTAATTTTAGAACCCAAATAATGAGTAATTTTAAATGACCATAAAATTATTCATATCATTTTTTCAAAATAAATACATATTTTCCATTTTTTACAATAGGGGTTTCAGTAATGAAAATTTATAAGGTTTTCCAAACATGAATTTTTTCCCACTGCCTAACTACAAGAATTGGATTTTATATATTTTAAATGATCCATTATTGAGTATTATTTAAAAATGTAATTGTTCTTAAAATATTTCTTATCAATGTTTATAAAAATATATTTTAAAAATCACAGTAAAATATATTTTTGTTTAAATTTAAATCCCTTTATTGAAAACAAAACTTATGTAAATTCATAAATTTTCATCTTTATCTAATAATGTTTACTTCTAATGAAATTTATTTTCCGAAATAACATTCCAAAAATTGTTATATTATGTTTCAGGATTAAACATATGGAAAAAAATAAAATTATTTATTTTTTCCTATTTTTTGTTTCAATATGATTTATTTTTGAATGACTTTAATTCATAAAAAATATTTGACCTCATATTGAATTAAATGTTTTTACATATACCACATTGATATATTTATAGTGGAAATTACTAAAATAACTATCTAACATTTATCCATACTATGTAATTGATTTAAATATTCCCTATACCCATCATGATATTAATTTTTTCGATCTCCTAAACACTTGTACATATAACTATATATGATATACACTTACTATAATAGTTATGAAACATATGTGTCAAATATATAATCTAAAATTTACATTGAATAGTTGTCATGTCAAATGGTTTTTGCAACTCCCATTTTTTATGAAATCATAGAGATAATATTTAAAAATAATAATTAATATTACCTTTCTAATATGTTCATCAATGAGATTAAAAAATGATTATATATGGATTTCATTTGTTGGGGATCATAAGCATTGATACTTCTTTTAATAATATTAACACATGGTTAAGGAAATAATAATACATCTTAATGAGTGAACCACCAATATAAACATCATATATTTCAATTTTCTTTGTTTGTTCATATTTATATGAAAAATTCATAGTCTTTTGACATGATGTTTTTATACATGTGTATCATTTTATTATGTAAATATATTTATGTTGCAAACCATGTCATTTATGTTGTGGAATGGAATATTTATTTAGGCCAACTTTTAATTGTGTTGGATTGGTTGAATGTTGATGAATTTTTTTTTATTGAATAGAATAATATATTTCAACCATAGTAGATTAGGAATATAGTTCATGTATAAAATCTATATCGATTCTGATTATGTGTATGTCTATTGAGTAAGGACGTGAGTAAATATAGTAAGTGTGGAAGATGACATAAATTTATTTCCTTATATAATGAGATATCAAAAAATTATTTTGTTACATTATGAGTGTTTAAATGTTGTTATCCATTTAAATTATAAAACTTATATTTTTAGGGGCCTTATTATGTTGGAATAATATTCCCATTATGGATGGGTATCACTCACCTCAATCGAAATGAGGTCCAATTGTGTAACAAAAAAAAATATTAAGAGGAATTTACATTTCAAGTGTATTACTGTATAGTACATGCTGGTAACTGTGTTTTTGGAAATCTAATTTCCAAGATTATGAAATCATAAATTAATTCAATTAATTATATAATTTCTCTAATTAAATAATAACCAATGAAATACTTTTTTATATTCAAATATCATTCTGAAAATATTATTATTTTTTAATGAATATTACATATTAAATGTTCAATGGAAATAAAATATTTATTGAACAGTTGAGTCATGTCAAGGGAATATATTTTATCAAGTAATATAGTTTAGTTGTAAAAAAAATATGATAAACTATTCCTGATTTTTGTTCCATGTTTTATGTGTAGTTTATGTAATTTTTTTATTTATATGGGTTGTATTCCATATGTACCAGAGTAGATTTTATGGATTTTATAACCTATGAATACAATATTTTTTTGACCAATATATGATGAAGATGTATTCCCTAGAAATGAGATTCCTCTAACCATCATTCCCAATTTATAATGTGATAATGTTAAATGAAGAAAAAGTTTCCTTAGATAATTTTTTTTTTGTATTATTATTTTTATTTCCTATTGTCATGAATTCATTAATGAGATTTGTAGTCCCTATTCTAGAACATTTATTTCACTTTCCATTACTGGATTATTAATTTTGGAACATGTGTGGAAGATAATGAGGGATGTGAGTTTTTTTCTTTTGAGAACATATTATCATTGATAAGTAGATTTTTTTTCCAATAATATCCAATGAGGTACAAATATCAATTTTAATTTTCCATAGTATATTATAATGTTTTATTAATATTCATTGGATTAATAGATTAATCAAGAATATGGTATAATGTATTTGATGTTTTGACATATAATAATAACTAAAAATTATTTAATATACCTTTATTCATGCTGAAGTAATGCCTTTTGATCCATCAATTGGTATCAAAGTGAGAATACATTAAAATACGTTAAATTAATATGAATTATGAATTTATTATAGAAAAGGGAATTATCATTGTACTACAATGGAAATCATTATATTGATAATATATCCAATGACTACATTTTTATTATCTGTTGATTATATTTTATATTTTTTATTCATTAATAATAAAACTAATATATATTTATCTATATTTAACTACAAAAGTATTTATCAGCCAAATGTTGATAAAACATGGTTGGATGATAGGGAATTATACCTACACATGTGGGTTTTGTTCTTCCGAGATGGACGCTGATAGATTTTAGTCAATGTAGACTTATTTGGAATCAATAGAATGAAATATATATATATATATATTGATTTTTATTTATATAGTATAACAATATATTATTATGAGGGGGAATCAACATTCCATGCGAGATTTAAAAAATAAATGATATGGGGGGGGGGATCTTGTTCCAAGAAGGGTTTCACATAATTTTATTTATTTATACTAAAATATACCCTAAAAATAGCCCCACCCCCACCCCTGTTTTTGGGGGAGGAAGGGGTTTAAATGTGAGTGCTTCCCACCTTAAAATTATTTTCTATTGGGTTACCCCAATTTTGTTGGGTTTTTCCTGGCACTACACTACCATTCATCCCCATAATGGTCTCCCCATAACTGAAATCACCATTAATACGATTTAAAACTCCATTATGGAAAAATAATTTTTTTTATATTTGTAAAAAAAGTTAAAAATATTTTTGAATTAAATAAATTAATTTATTTACTATGAGTCTAAACTTTTCAATTTTATTTACTTTAATTATTTAAAAATTCCTCTTGCGTTGTATTCTTTATAAAATTATTTTATTTTCTTCATTATCATGTCTATTGATATAACATGATCCATAGACCAACCAATTATTATCTATATTTAATAATATTTTTTTAAATTATTTAATATTTTATCTTTTTAAAATTTTTTTTTTGATATTATCATCACCTCCTTCAACCATAATTGTTTTAATAGAATGCACATCCACAACAAATATTATTCATTAGTATCCCACATAATCATTATCCCTTCACCAACGTGTGATTATTATAGTAAAATGTTGATGAATAAAGGAGAATCATTTCACATTAAAACTCAGTGATACAATATATAAAATATTGACACATTTTGAGGGAGATCATTGCAACTCGAGTCATACACATACTTTTGATGTAGTTAAAACTATATTATACGTCAATAAATTAATTATTTGGTGGAATATCATTTATTATTAACTAATGATCACATCATTTAATTGTATTTATTCATGGTTTGTTAGTTTATGTATGTGTCGGTTTTTTAATCCATGATCACAAAAAGTAATAACATTTCAGGTGTAGATAAAATTAACATGGATGGGGAATGTTTTCATTTTTGAATAATTGTATATAATCTATTTAAAATTAAATTAAATGAAATGGGTTAATTAAAACGTGAACCTGTTGAAAATGATAATTTCAATGAGACCCTATCATAATTAACACTTACCAATAAATGGTGTTCCATGATAATTTTTTTGTGATGGGATATTACAAAAAATGTATTATTGAAGGGTGATGTGTCTGTAGAAATTAGTTTTCCACAACATATTGAGGAGTATGAATTTTCAATGGAATATTAATTCTCTTACTGAATGATTATTGATGGATAAAAGAACATATGATGTTGCATGGTGTTCAACAATGAATGAATATTTGTCCCATTCAGTGGATCATTCAAATTATTTTATTTGATGTTAACTTAATGAAAAATGAAATTTTGATACTGAATATTGAATTATGGAAAACCCAAAATATGGAAAGGATCTATTCAGAAAATATTTATAATTAATGTAATTATTATCGGATTAAATGGTTACCATATCGATGACCTTACTTTTATAATTTTTCTTATCATAAATAAATCAATCTTAAATTAACATAATTTCATTTGGATGATCCAAGTGTATAATTCCATTAGAATTTATTCAAACATGAACCTTCAATCTCTGAATGAATGTAATTTATTTTCATGTAATATATTGGAAAAAATTATTTGGTGTAGTTTGTGTCGATCACTTATTGTTCCATAGATCTTGAAAAATAATTAATAGCACATTGTATTCTTTAGTTGAATATTAGAGGTTGAATTGAGTGAGACTTTCTGTTATTGGAAGAAATCATCAAATCATAACTAACCCAACTCAATAGAAAAATCCATAGTTTTATAGTGCTAGGGTTTTGTTTGATAAAATATTTTACTACTTACTAAAACATAATTAACATATTAATCATAATCAAACCTCATCCCATACAAGAATAATAATATTTTTTTTATTTTATAGTAGGATATATCTCACATGATTATAAATATCATACAATGGTTTGGAAAAAATATTAATCATTGTAAAAAATCATGTTTCACTCCAACTCAAGAACCATTCTTCAAAAACTTAGTTAAAATTCAGATAAATATTCCATTAAATATTAAAATAATTATTCAATCCAAAATCTAGTGAAATATATATTTATTAAATATTTATGTAAATAAATAAAATATTATTAATAAATATATAATTATTTTTTCCATTGGAAATATTAGAAATCAATAAAGATTTAATAAAATTATTTTTTGTACATCAAAAAGATTTCATATAAATATTTATAATCAAATAAAATTTAATAAAAAATTATAAATAAAAAGTGTGTGACCCTGAAGGGAATTTTTTTATTTGAATTATGAAGGGTCACCTAAAGGCCATAAATACTATCTAAAAATCAATCATGGAAGCTAAGAGAATGAACTGAATGTTTCAGTGATTACATCCACATATGAATGCTCACTATGTCATATACTCTTTTTGTCTCTATATCTCATAATTCTGTTTAAAATCAATTTCATTAACATATGAACTGGATACATCATTCTATGACTATTATAAATAAAAATATTTATTCCATTGTAATGGATTAGAAAATTATTTCCAATACATATTCATTAGCTACATATCAATTATGATACACCCAAAATATTAAAATTTATCATAAACTATGTCCTCATGGTTTAAAAAATGTTTATATGTGTGGGAGTACTAATAATTTTTCACAACAATATTAATGTCTAATAACCATTAAAAATTATAATAGATATGAATATATAATTACACAAAATGAAGAGAAATTATAACTAGTGGTTTGTTGAAATAATATCACTTCTTGTAGATTATAAAGTGAGAACAAAATGAGAAGAATGATCGACTACTTGTGAGTACTCGAACATGACTGTCACATTTTATGTGTCCTAACATAGAAAATTATTGAAACATATAATTATATTTTATAAATATTTATAGTATTTATTAGTTCTCAATATAAATGAGAACTAATAAGACCTTATCAATGTGACAGAGAATCTTGAAAATTTTTACATTAATTTAAGGTAGAAAACCGATCATTATGAAATATTGTATTTTATTGACATTTAGATCATCAAGTATTCATTTATGAAAATAAGGAACTATTGGTACCAGGAAACCAACACCTATAAATTCAAACAAGAAAACGATCCAATGTCCCATGACATTTAGTCCTCTTATACAAATATGAAAATATAATTTACTTTTAGTCATGAATTTATTCAAGGGTTCATCAATATTATCTTCCATTAATATTATTCTCCCCATGACATAACCATTATGAGAAACATTCCACAAATATGAGATATCCAATATGTGTGTTTCATTTGCGGATGTGACTTTGTATATTTGGAATGTGACATTTCTAAAAAGTTGTCATTATAGAATGTAATGGAAATGATAGTTCTTTTTACAATGTCAGGTTCATTGGTGAAGTTTTGTATCATATGTTATTCTTTAAAATCCTTTAATGCCTAAATATACATAGACTACTCTATAGAATATTGGACCATAGTTTAACATCTCCTCCCTAGTCCATGAAAATATTCTTAGTATGTCTCATTTACATAAGGATAGTCTAGACATCCATTTATTAGGGGTCACCTGAGAAATATCAAAATATCTGCAGCACATATAAGGAGTTTAGTACACATATCCTACTACATAGAATATTAAACATATCTAATAAAATCTATTATTTGTATGGAATCATTTCCCTTATTTTTTCTTCCTCGTGTGTCTAAGGGAACAATTTCCTGGAAACAAGAATTATATGTTCTACTAGAAAGAATAGCTTATGGTACTATTCTATGCCTACAATCATCAAAATATTGTCTGTATATAAATCAAGATATCAACCAAGTTGTTTCTCACATCATTTAGTATGGAATATCATCACAATAATATATCATCCCTTTGATAAGTACATAATGGTGTTAAATTTATTCCACAAGGAATTAAGATATTATATAAAAGGTATTTAATTTCATATTTGTAAAATTACTTCTATATAAATTATTATCAATATTACATAATATGCACTAATCCTTTTATATACATAATTTTTTAATTCATTCATTATGAAATAAAATATATGGACTTATAATATAGAAAGTTATATGACCTGGGTTATTTACTTAATATATAAATCAATTTATTTCAATTTTTATTACTTTATAGAATCCATAGGTGTCAATAAAATGTCTAGGTAGTGTGTGTAATATTATAAAATGGAGGTTAACAGTAAAAAGGTATATTTTCAGACCGATTTTCAAAATAACATACTCAGTAAAGTCTATAATGGTATTCATAACTGTAATGGATTTTAGAATTGAAACCAATGAAAAAGATTTTCAATAGTCTATTCCAGGATAATTATTTAAACCTAATGCAAGTATTCACATCATATATGTACTAATTATAACATCTATGAAAATTGTTCATTTAGAATACACATTTATTACAAATGGGAGTCATATCTAATAGAGGGTCCACCAAAATCAAAATAATGATTTTGTACATAGAATCCATTTTTTTAATTCATAGCTTCAATCCATATGTAACAATATGTCCAACTTATGTCTATATTATAGTATATAGGTTTTTTATTATTGACTAATAATGTGTCACCATCCATGGTGACTTGAAAATTTTACCTTTATTCTTTTCTTACCTATCTTATTCACGAACATAGTATTTGTGTCTTTTGAAAATTGTATTTCTTAGGGATTTTTGGAATACCTTATTATGATGAATCTTGGGTGTCATGAGAATGGAAATTACTGATGTCTATCAATATAAAAAAAATTTATGACCCAATTTTTATATTTACGAATGTTGAATATTTATTGGAATATTTTCCACGGCGGTTGCAGACACGTTTTGGGATTATGAGGACGGATGACCTAATTATTGATATTATAAAATTATTACATATTTTTAATCACACTCATGTAGTTTTTTTGAAATAGTATAAAATCATCCTAATGGAGTCTCAGATCATAAATATGATCCCATTATTTATATCATAATATGTTTTTTACACTAGGCAATCCCTAGGGTTTTTCGTTGTCGATCCTTTGGTTGATTAAGTCATTTTGGTTGTTTATAATAATAACATATAGTTAATTTTTGTAATATTTTTTATATGAATTATCCAATATCATTCTATAAATACATTCTATAAAAATTTAACAAATGTAATCTTCAAAAACCTATGAGGATTTCTGATGTTAATTCATCACTTAGTTATAGGGATCAGAGGATAATGTGTAATTAGATCATGGAATATTGAGAGGTAGAAAATGCAACGGTTCATATTCCTCACTAGTGAACCTATTCATCTCCAATAATTCATATAAATGGAAGAATAAATGATCAAGTATTGTTTCCTACCTTTTAATAAATATATTATATAATTCATCTGATCTTCTTTATTTAACATGTGATTATTCTCTCTTTGAGTGAGTCGGGAGTCTAGATAAAATTGTTTGATTTAATTTATTCTTGATAGTAGATATTACTACCAAGAATCCTATACATATCGTTCATTGTCAGTAATTGTATATTCTAATGATGGTTTCACCCATGATGGTGCTTTTTTCCCTGAGTATCATCATCTTCCCTATAAGTGGATCATGTGGTAGTGATTAGACATTTCAGGCCAGATTCAAGAACAATTGAAACTAAGATAAATGATCGAGATATTAAAAATAGATGGATTATATATTTGTGTGAGGATCATATTGGATTCAAAGATTTAGGTGGTATCTTCATGTATTATAACCATGAATGGGGGCTTTTTGTATAATGGGATCCCATAGAGTGATCAGATTCTTATCTATGGCCATCAATGGTCGGGAATTGATGATTGAAAAAAACCCCACATGGATTTTCAATGGACGACAGTCATTGGTTGTGGAGGTAAAGGAAAAATATATATAGATCAATGTTAAAGACATAATTATGTAAAAAACCTTGTCTACACTCTATATAGTTCAAAATAACAAAGACCCTATTCATTATCATTCATGGTGGATAGGGATTTAAACAATGTAAAGGATCCAATTTTGTGTGGTTAGCCCCCCACACAACATGAAACCACTCAATCTGTATGCCTATCATCTACATGGACACATCTTGCTCCCATGTGGGATGAAACTTCATGTACTCATTGAGTACACGCGCATACATAGAGGTGCATGGGCATGGCTCGATATATAGTCACAACCTGGATCAAGGGAAAGTAGATGTCCATTCCCATAAGTTATTATCAATGTACTTGATCATAGATAGATATAAAATAGTAGACCATCAATAGAATAGCCATACTGTGTCCCATATGTACATGCTTTATAATATGACATGGATTCTAAACGAATGACTAGTGGAGAAAATGACATGGAAACAAGTTGGGGAAAGATGGTCCGTTGACCCCCTTACATATCGTATACATCTCAAAATAAATTATTCCTCTCATATTTCTTTCATTGAGACATGTATTTTTTCCAAATAGTTCGCTATCTGAATTAATTTTCTACGTTAAACACAATTGTATATTTATTTGTTATCTTTGTGGCATGATGTGTAGAATTATGAGTGTGATGCTTCTTCATGAGACACATAAATGATATAACTTATTCTATGGGATTATTTGAGAGTTATCAGGGATAGAACATCCCTGTAGAACATGGGAATGGGTCCTATATATTATATTTATATATTCTCTAACACCCATATACTACAGAGGGTGTTGGTTTGATATCATCATGGGTGGAACTACCCTGTCATCAAGCTCTGGTATGGAGTGAGTACTCCATGGCAGTTGTAGATCCCTAATATGTTAAATTTAGTACTATAGAGAAGGACAATATAATATATATATATATATATATATATATTATTGGATTTAGGTATCATATTTGTGACTCCCTTGGATTTAAATCATTGTGTTGAGGTACTAGCCTCTCCACGTAGTTTCTTATGTGGTTGTGGATGATTTTGGGCATCATATATGTACCAATGGAGATTACAATAGACTAATCATTCATATATGGGAGGTTTATATTGAGATCTCCATCACCTCTCGTTTTGGAATTCTATTTATCATATATAGTTAATTATTTTGGTTGTGGTCTTAGTTTCTAAATGACATTCATTTTCTGGTAGAATTAACTTCTAGGTTATATTTATTATTCACACTGTTCATTTGTATGAAAAAAATATTTTTTTATAATTATAGTAACACATGTATGGGAATTTACAACACATATCATGGATTATGTTGATGATATAATGATCTAATGTGAATCTGGTCAAGATTAAGGATACATGTGAGAGATGATTGTGTATGGTGATCAGGACATTGAGACCAAGATCATGACAATCTCCAATTTTCCATTTATTCATTATGTTTTTCTATAGGGACTTCATTTATAGTTTTATTTTTATTGTTACCAGAAACTTGAATATTGGGTGATGATAGGGGTTTGGGTTGTGCGGCCTTCTTATGTCCATGCACTCTCCAATGGGTATTGTTTATATATGGTGGTTTCAACGGGTTGTTCATCATCAGGTCAGTGTTAGTGTTAAAACTATGGGGATGATTCTTTTTATAATATATAAATTATATCCAAGTGTCTGAAGTGTGGATGTTATTTCCTGGAGTAATTTGTATGTGTAGCGGTTAATGTATACATTCAATAGGACCCCATTAATCGTTGGTCGACCATTAATACTGAGACATTTTTTGCAGGGAACCAATGGTATGAGAGGTGTATCATATTTTATATTTTTATTTTCATGTACTGCATGATTTATCACCCCATATATACTCATATAACAGTGTCACAACTTCCTTAATTCGAGGATGTATCCATGATAGAATCCTAATATTATAAAAATAATGGGTTCTAATTATGACATGTTGTGTGTGGATACCATAATTCACGGTAATCATGATAGTCGATACCATATCAATGATCCAATGGTAGAGGATGATCTTGAGGATTATATTCTAGACATTTTGAGAGTTATTCCTCCAATAGGCTGGCCTCTATGGTACTCCCATATATATTTTCAACATGAAATTTAACTCCATATGTTGATGTCATACATTCTAGTATAGATATATGAATAGGGACATAAACTAATAATTCTTCCAGACATTTTTTATCCAACTAGATCTTGGAATGATACATACCCTTAGATGGAAGTGGATTGATTAGAGGCCATAGATCAATTTTCTATTTTATGTCTAAAACACCAATGATGATTTCAACTGTTATGACTATCATCTTCAATTGGTTTGTGAGATTCTGGTGTGGTTTGTTATCCCATAATTATCACTATGAGACACTCTCTTCAGAATAATTAGAAAATCTTTTTCACATTGTGTTGTATCCCACTTCCAACATCTTGTATTGGAATATGAGCATATGGAGTTGAATTGGGTTATGTATTTATAGAAAAGAAAATATCATTTGGATGTTGATGTTTTTTGTGGTAATAATGGATCTATGTCATCTTACGTAGCTAACAAGAGATAATTGATAAAGAATATCCATAAGAGATTTTCTCAAGCCATAGACCAGTCATTGTTTTAATTGGATGTTTGAGGTAATTATTTTGTTATTAGTGTTGGGGACACCCTAGTTATTTTGGAATGGTAGGAAATGGAATGATAAATTTGTGCTTGTGGGAATTGTGATTTTGTTACATCCCATCTGATATTTTTATGACTATTATCATATTTGCTCTTTGTTCAGTTTTTGAATATGATAACTAGCCACATTTGATTGTCATATCATCCATTTGTGGCCCAATAATAGTAGTGGATTCATTATGATAGACCCTTATATTTTTAGGATCTAATAGAGAGTATTGGTGATCTCACACATCTACATTTTGGCATATCTCACATAGACGATTTATCCTCACATAGAATATTTATGTAGTGGTTGAGAGACCCTATTGTCTATTCCTTCATATAAACGGGTTTCCTTCTATTGATTCCATATTAATTATCAATAGTGTGTGAAAGATTAAACAGGAGGTGATAGAACATAATATTTCTTTTTCATGGGAGAGGTGATTATATGGTGGATATGATGAGCACTTGTATAAGAGAACAAATATGGTATTACAAGTTAGAATTCCTGACCTCTAGTGTACCATATTCAAATATATTTTTAGTTTCATGTGATTATGGATGAGTATGTTTTCATTATTCCTAAGGACATTAGTGTTTTAAATCCCGATGAACTGTTGGTTGTCATAATTTAATTTCACAAGGGATGTACTGATATATATTCTATCATAGAAGATGATCACATATATCTATGAAAGATTTATTTTTGGTTACATGAGTCTATAGTGAAGATGATTTTGAAGAAGTGGTTATTTGTGTTTTCCTCAGGGATGAATATCACTAGATTTATGTTTATATATAGATAAAAATAAATGTGTATTAATTATGATGATATTTTTTTCTAGAGTTCATTGTGATTCCCCTTGGATAAGATAATTCTTCTGCATAGTTCACGATTCTTATGAAATAGATCATTCAAACATCTTACACCACTTCATGGAAGTATTCTATGTTGTATACTATTGTACAATGAAAAAAGTAGGATCATGATATATACATGAGGTTGGTTCGTGACATGCTCTAAGAGTACATGAATTATGTGGATTCCTCATAGATTCAACTATAGATTAAAAAGTTCACTTTCATTCGATATATTATTCATAGACCTAGTAGTGTAGGTGGACCTAGTAAATAATGAATTATTTTATTCTTGATATCCACCCTAGGGTGTGTCCATGGTAAAAGATTATCGTTTTTAGTTTTTTAGTATAATTTTGTTGAGAAGAGTGATGTAACATTACACCTCTTTATAGTTATCCCATTATAATAAGGATGGTTTATAATATCCAAAGTAAATGGTTGTTATAACACGTATTCTATAACGATTCAAGAAGGCACATATTTAAGATATCAATTTTTAATGTGTAATATGAGTATATATATATTGGATATATTATTTAGGTATTTTCTATAACGTCCCAATTCCAGGTGCATCCTAGAAGTGACCCATACCCGGTAGGTCTAATGGCCTCATGCACATTTTCCTGAATGCCAGAGGCTACCGGCTAGCAGCGAGGGCCATGGCTGTGACAGTGGGGAAACAATGACCCTATTTGAGGAGTAATGAAGTAGAGATATATAGATAAAAGTTGTGGAAGCAATAGTAGTACCATACAATAGTAAACAGAGGAATAGTGGAATTAAATAAAACAATATACATAAATATATGTAAATATATTAATAATGATTCTTATCACAAGTACCTATGAAATTAGTCAAAAAAATCATAGTACTGGAATACAATTCTCAACCAATGTACAAATGAAACATGTAAATAACCCCAGTAGCATCGCAAGCCTCATCTTGCTCCCATGCTCCCCAACTCCACAACAATCATGTACTTGAAGTAGAAGGGTGTTTGCCCTTATCTATATCTGCAACAATATAATTCTTTTGGGCCCAAAAGAAATACCCAAATAGGATGTGATACAAATCCCAGTAGCCAACACCCAATTATATGTACCTAAAAGTTAGTAAATATATTTGTCAGGAAAAAAAATTATGTAATAAACAAGGAAGTATTCAAAAGTAAATAGTCATATAGTTCCAATGACATTCATATAAATTTTTCAATTATTCAAACAAACAAAAACAAGCAACCCTCTAGTATGGTCTGACTACCTATAACTTATAGTTCAACCAATAAATCTCAATTATCCATTTTTGTATGTTCCCATAGCCTAATCCATCTCGTTATCCTTATAAAAGTATACATGACCTCCTAGGTAAGCTCACACGGTCTAACCCCTTTGTTCTCATTCAATAAAAGACTCTCATAGGAAGAACTCACCATCAATGTCCCCTATAGTATTTTAATGATAAACTACAGACACAATGAAGAAGCACTCAACGTTTCATCCCCGAGTGGACTTATAACTGTAACAGTATACACTTTGAGGGAGAACTCAATGTTAATCCATCAATGGTATCACAACATGATAAATAATAATATACAATATGGGGAAGCCCTCAACGTCAATTACTGTTATGGTATCACTAAACGAGGTTTTTATGACCATTGGTAAAGGAATCATGCTCCAATGATGTTCATCAACTAAAGTAAACCTACATGTACTACATGGATAAAAAACTACAAAGCATATCACATCATTAGAGAAATAACATCATCAATACAACACAAGTCATTTAAATCAATTATTTAAAGGGAAACATTAGACCAAATGGTCAATATCAAATCAAACATGGAAAAACACATACATTGCATGGAAAAATAACCTTATTTAAAAAAATAGGCTTTACTCGAACAAACAATCATAGTATGTATCAACAGGGTTAAAATACATAAACACGAAATACCAAAATCTAGGTTATTGGGCACTTTTGAACATAAAATTCAAAGGCTATATAAGTAAAGGAACAAACTACCTTCCTAGAAGTTGTACAATCAATACAGTCCGGTGTCGGTCCTTGAATCAGCGTATAATTATTTAGATCTACAAATAAATTCTATAACATTCAACCAAAGACATGTCACAAAATAGTATAAAATCAAGGAACCATGATCTAGAAGAAGGAATAAATAACCGTGGCGATTCCAATGCATTCATCGACGGCTGATTCGGAGAATTGAAGGTTGATTAGGGGCTCGAAGAAAAATTGTGAACTATAGTGGCTCCTAGATGAGATGATTCAAAAAGAATTCATTTCATCAAATTAGATGTGTCCTCGGTATGATATAACAAATAAAAAAGAAAAGTACACATAGTGTTCATTTAATGTAAAATCTGTGTACATGCCTTTAGCAGCCCCCACTTTAGTCCATCTCCATGCCACCCCACAGAACCGTATACAAAGCCATTACATGGCCAGTACATGGCTACCTATGGAAACCAGGTACATGATGCGTACTTTTATGTACATGGCGTGTACTCCTTAAATTTCCAAATACACATATTTTTCTCAAAACACCAGTAAAACGTGATGCATACCTAAAATAAAGATCTGGGTTCTTACAGACACCCTCCATTAAATAAATTCATCGTTGATTTTTCTTAACATGGCTGCAGTGATGATTAATAACAATCCTCGAACAGCTCCGACCATTGTGATCGTACGTCAGTCTCTCTCCCCCATGTATCTTCTTGTACTCACCCATATTTCCATAGCACCCACACCTGGGATCAAACCATCTAGGGAGAATGATCAAGCTTCAATAAATGATCCAGATAGTATTCACCTCGTACAAGGCGTCCACCTCCAACTCAACACCCTCGGGTTGGAAAAAAATGAGATGGGTGTGAGAAGTATCTTCATAGATGAAAAAACATAGAAGACGTCATGCATAGCTTGGTACCTCTGAGGTAACTGCAACTGATAGGAAAACGTCTTGAATCACTCCAAAGCCACAAACAGTCTAACATATATCAGTGAATGGTTTCCCGATCTCCAAATCCTTCTATGTGCTATCCTCGGTGCAACATGTAGGAAAACCTAGTCTCCAACCTTGTTCTTCAATAGTCATCTTCATCAATTAGCAAAATACATCTGTTGTGACTGTACATTAGCAACCCTCTTCTAAATCAACTATATATATTCAGTTGTCTCCTGGACAGGATGAGGTCCCAGCAATGTGGTCTCCCCTGCCTCTATCTTACATAGTGGTGATCGGCATGGCCTACCACACAATGCATCATACGGTTCCATGTGAATAGTTTCGTGAAATCTATTCTTATAGGAAAACTCCACCTAATGTATGTGAATATCCTATGAACCTCAAAAATGTCAGAAACATCCTCGAATAATGTCCTAGAGAACCTATATAGTATGCCTGGACTGTATATCTATTTGGGGGTGGTAATTTTTACTTAGAATTACATGTGTACACAAAGACCTTTGTAATACATGCCATACCAAAGAAGTAAAACGGTCATCTCTATCGAAAATGATGGAGTGTAGAACCCCATTTAAACGTACAATCTCTCAGATGTACCACCATCCCATATTATCTACACTGAAGGTCTCCATGATTGAAAAGAAGTATGAAACCTTCGTGAGTCTATCAATGACAACCCAAAATGCATCATTCCCTCAGGGAGACCTCTGTAAACCTATCACAAATCCCATCACGACATCATTCCAATTCACTAAAGAATGGGTAACTACTGCATAATCCATACAGGTTGCTGATGATCCGCCTTCCCCTGCTGACATGTGTAAAACCTCCACACAAAACCCGAGACATCACTCTTCATATATGGCCACCATTACTAGCAGTGGATATCTCGATACATCTAGGTAACACCATGATGATCTGCCCAAACTGGAAAATGTAAATCCCGCAGAATCACCTTGTGTATGTCTGCTGACACCCACACACATCCATGAATGTGAAAGATTTCATCATCACTTACTATCCTTCTAGAAATAGGGTCCACTCCAGACACACATTCCCGTAGGACTAGGCCTTGAGAATCTAATCACTGCCTTATTCACACTCGATCAAGTCGTGTTGAGGTAATAACTACATATGAATGAAACGACTTCCCCTATCTGTCATGCACAACCATGTGAATCTTAGATAACATATCCGTAAGCTTCCACTCATGTAACACCCTAATATTTTATGAGATATATTATTTTTAATATCTTTAATATAATCTATTGTACACTACACCAAGATTATCTTGTGTTATAAGTAACACCATATTAGCTTGCAGTATGTGCAACACTATTCTTGGATCGTGTTCCACACAATTTCATGTTTGTTTGATTGTAGTTATTCTATGCAACATTGAGTATATATATATATATATATATTCAATGTATAAATGAAATTTGGATGGATTTTGTTATACAAAACATCAAAGGAGTCTTTCACAACACGCAACTATTACTTGGCTTGCATTAAATGCAATCACGACCTTCCTCGATAGTGTGTGTAATACATAATACCAGGTTTCACTAAACAAAGATATATTGTTATAATATTATTATGGACTAGCCGTTATGAATAGTATTAACTACATTTTGAATTTTATAACATTAATATTCATCTTAAATATTTTCTATAACTTGGTATGAGAATAAAATAAATTTTTCGGGTAAAATTATTATATTAAAAAAATGCAGTTTTGCCGCCTTTTAATGGCACACCCACATTAAAACTAGTTTTTTACATGTTTATAAGGTCCATTTGACAAAATAAAATTCTTCCTTGTAATCAGGATATATAAATTTAATTTGGATAAAATTTTCATATTATTTTGATAACTTTCATATTTTGATGAATAGTACAAACACTCTATATTTTAATTAAAAACAACTTTTTTCATCACAATAATTTATATGGCTAGATTATCCTTTTAATTTGTTTTAAAGTTAAATTATAATATATTTTTACCATTTAATCTATTTTTGGTCATTGGAATTAATTTTACGTTGAAATAGGACATAAACATGTGATGATCTTTGATAGTTATTGTTTCTTAAAAACACACTATTTGTTTTGATAATGGGAATTACATTTAAAATTAATTAATTCAACTTATATGTTTTGAATTTGGAAAATTAGACATCATTTTTGAATTCGGAATATCAAATATATCTTCGGCTGAATTTTTGGTTTTTTTATGAAAAACTGTAATTTTTTATGAATAGTGAAAACACTAAGTCTTTGGTTAAAACTGACTTTTTATTTCAATAATCATTTATTTGATTTAAATTTATTTTAGGTCAAAATAGATACATAATACTGATATATGTTCATTGAAATTAATTGGAATCATTTTACAATAATTTTAGATTTATAAAAATTGTATTGAACTTTTCACCGTTTTTTACCCACCTCCTAGGAGCTTTTGCAATTGTTCATAAATCTTAATTTTACAGTTTGTGTGGGTTGAATTTTGAAAATACAAGAGACGCGGTTAATATAAAGGAGTAAAATGTGGTGCAATTAGATAAAAATAATTTTTGGTGAATAGTAACTTTTACTTTTATTTACCACGGTTAAAAGAAAATTGGGTAATTCAAGGTTAAAAGAATATTATAATAATTCAAAATTACCTTAACAATTGTCCCACTCATATTTGATGAGTAATGGAAAAAAATGGGAATCCTTGGAAGGATTTTGGGACCCCATGGAGCCACTTATGAAAGACAATGACACATTAGATTAATTAATTTAATGTAAAGACAAAATTGCAATTAACAAAAATCCTTTAGTAATTAATTTTTATAAGGGGATATATAAATTATCTTTTCAACTATAAATAATCATTTAAATCTAAAAATATTTCCAAAATGTTTGTATTTTTTATAATTTTTAGACATCAAATAAATTAAATTATTTATGACAAAATAATGATGCAGTATTTACCTCATTAATAAATGATTTAAATAAATAAGATTATAATGATTAAAATATTATCCAAAACATGTCCAATTCTGATTGGATGATTTTATTTCGAATATGAGTCATCGTAACTTCGACATAAAGTGTTTTGGACCTCTTGAAACCGAAAATAAGTTTATAACAAAATAATTTTTTCACACTTTCCTAAAGAGCCCCTCCTCTCCCTTATAAAAGGAGACCACTTCTATGCAATCCCTCACACCTATCAAGCCTTTTGGCTCGTCCAAACTCTGCCCAACTAAACTCCCTACATCCCTATCCTCCACCTAGAAGCCTTAAATTATGCATAAGGGACTTCAAGTAGTCCTTCTGGTTCAAACCAAAGGAAGTTACCCAAATTAAAGGTAATAGTTTCTCTTAAGATATTTTCTTTTATTCTACTTCTCCAACACCTACACTCTTTTTAATCCTTTCTTTTATAAAAACACCAGTATCCTCATAATACTAGGTTGTTGTTATGAGAAGGATTATAACTAAACATACACACACCTCCATCTAATGGATTAAGAACATAATGTTTCTGTGGATGAGAAACTAACACCTCATGAAAAGATGATTGTTCAATTTTCTCCTACTGCCTCTCATGGTGGACATTATGATGGAACTGTATTCATATATGATATATACTATGTTTATGATTTTCTTATGCTTCTTTAATTCCCAATTATATCAAGCCATTATGGTTTCCATAGTTGGTAAATATGATAATCTCATTTGAGGGAGTACAGACTACCGCCCCCTTAAAGTAGCATACATGTGTACGTATGGCCTACTGTCTCCATGAACGGTGTATTTAGTTTCATTTATCAATCTATTATATATATGTATATTCTAAATATATATTATATATAAATAATGTTTTATATTCTGGAATTAAGTAATCATGATCTATGTAATCATATTAATAATTACAAGTGATAACACGGACGATAAATGAAAGGATTTTACCCAAAACACTACTTTAACAAGGAATTTACAAAAGAATGGTTAATATAAAGTTGTAAGTGAATCATATATGATATCATATATATTATTATGGTTATGTTACAAGTTAATAATATGTTTAAACACACTATACAAGAGTCTCAGAAACATATGGAAGAAATTGGACATAAGGTACGGGATAATGTTGCAATCTCAATTGTTTTCTATATAAGATTGCTTATATGTAATTATTTTCTGGGGTTATATTTATCATCCATGTCCAAGTTTTATAAAAACAATTCATGTATGTTTAAAGTCCTCTTTACACATTTTTAACTTTTACTACATGGTATGTAAGGAATCATTCTTTTACGAGGAACTTTTTGACTTTTCCGGCAAAAGTATGAGAAGAATGTTTTTTAACATATACGGCACAAACGGATTTTTACGGTATCATAACGCCTTATTTTGAAGAAGCTTACTCTATAAGATTTCATGATTAGGTTCAAAAAAATCCTTTTCTTTTAAAATTTCAAGGAATTTTGTGAAAATAAAATGATTTTGAATAAGAAAGGATATTTTCCTCAAGAATATATTTCAAATATTTTATCAAAACCATTTTTCCATATAAGATGAAATTATATCATATGTTAATGTTTCATGTATAATGTATATATGATTTACATGGTTTCACTTCTCTTATGATGAAATTATATCCATTTTTATTATATGGATTATGTTATGATGGTATGTTGTTTAAGAATCCGATTTTTATTACATGGGTTATGCTATGAATTATGATTTTATGGAACACATAAGAATGATTTCATTATGGGATTGGTGGGACCTATATCTCCCTCCAATTCATTGGGTAATGATTTATATCTCATGAGATATACATGGATGAAATGACAAGTAAATCTGGTTCAGTAAGACAGGGTGGAACGACAAGTAAACCCGGTTCAGTAAGGGACTTTGTCCACTAAGACGGTCTTAGCAGCAATGCCTTGGCTACTATGGAAATCATTACATGTTCTTAATGGATTCCACAATTACATGTTTTATTACCATTCTAGTTTATCATGATTAATGTTCCTTTATGATGTATTCCTTTTGTACTTCCAAGATTTATGTCATTGCTCATGATTTTGATGTTTAGATTTTATGTTCAAGTTTTTTCATTCAAATGTTTATGGATTGTTTTATGTTCTCTATGTTTACCCTTATTGAGTATTTGAGCTCACCCTTTATATTTTTTCTTTTCCCCAGGATTTAAATAAAGGTTTTAGGTAAGAAAACAAAAGGGGATGATCTTTATGGGATATTTTGAAGATCTTTCACCACAATTAGAAGATTATATTCTGAGTTTCCAAAGACACTAAACTATTACTGTACTTGTGTGTCTATTTTTGTTATGTATTAAGTATTCCAAAAAATTAATGTAATTTCCATGTACGTAAAGCTTCAGGCCTCTACAGTTGGTATCAGAGGAAATGATTAGTTAAGATTTTGAAACTAGGATGTGAATACTTTGGTGAGATCCCTAGAGATATTTCTAAGGTTTGTCTACGGATGTACCTAAGGTTATGTATAAGTATAGGTTATATTCCGAGAATTATAGTAACTATCTTAGAATTAAACCTAAGATGAAAGATATTAAAAATACTCCTCCTTTATTATGTTGTTTACCCTAGTATGATTTTTTCCTCTCACACTATTCTTTTTGGGTTTTAGACGATGGCTGGAACCCGAAGGAACCGTGTTGATCAATGTAATGGACAGTGAAATGATTGTCCTCCGGAACAAACCAATGTTATGGGAGATGGAGTACAAAATATTATTGTTATACTTACACAAGCAATGAATCATTCTAGACATCCAAATGAGTATAAAAGGGAACAATATTCTATTGAGTCCTTCATGAGGCAACGTACACCGTCTTTTAGGGGGTCTTCTGATCCACTTGTTGATGAACAATGGATCAATAACGTTGAAAAGATATTTTCCATACTTCGCTTTTCAAAATATGAAAATTTCATTCTGGATGTTTACCATTTAGAAGGTGAAGCAGACTAGTGGTGAACTCTAATTAAGAACACAAGGCCCCAAGGTGAAATTGAATCCATGGAATAGGATGAGTTCAAGAACTTATTTTTCAATAAGTACTTCCCTCATATTCTTCGAACAAAGATCCAAAAGGAGTTCCTTGAGCTTAAGAAAAAGGATGATGAATCTGTTGGTATATACGAGGCGAATTTTAGAAGGCTTTCAAGGTATGAATATGGCTTTATCATCCAACCTGAAAGTAAAGTTGATCGATTTTTCAGTGGCTTAAAACCAATTCTTTGAAGGGAATTTCTATGAGAGACTTCAGTAGCTATGAAGAAATTGTGCATTGTTCTATCAAGGTATAAATGGAAGTTGGTGTTATATATCAATCTCTTGGTTTTGATAAGGAACAAAACATGGAGTTCAAGGAGATATCTCATAACAATGGTGAAAAGAAGATGAATGTTTCATTATGTTCAAAGTGTGGAAAGAAGAATGGTGGAGATTTCCAAAGAGGTACTAGAAAATTTTTTAAGTGTGGAAAACAATGTCATCGAGAATTTTATTGTCAAAGTAATGGGAAAAAGGTTTCTAATGATGTGAATAGAGAAAAGACTTCAGAGAACGCTCCACCCACACTTCAATGCTTCAAGTGCAAGGAAATGGTGCATTATGCTAATAAATGCCCTAATCCAGAGGTTAATGATGGTCAACATGAGCAACCTCTTAAGGAAAAGGATAAAGGGAAGTATCATGCAATCACTATTTGTGATGTCGTGTATGAAAATGATGGTGTGTAATGATTAAGTGTTTATGTAATGGGATCTCAAAATAGTATCATGGAATCTCATTTATGGTATTGTGGAATTTTGGAATTTCTATGTATCGGTTTTCAATAATTATATGGTACATGTAACCATGAAAAAGTGATTGAAATATTTTTGGAAAGAATATTATATGCGCATAATGAATGGATAATGAAAAAATGAAATTATCTCATGATTGATATAACTACTAAGTGATATCATGGTTTGAGTATATATAATTTTTGGGATTTTGGTATGTGGAATGAATTATATTTTGATAGCATTCATGTTTTCACTAAGGTTCAATGGGTATTCATTTTTCAAGAGAATACATGATTAAGGTATTCACATGTTTGGAATGTGACCAACAAGATATATTGAATAAATGATGGTATTCAAGTTCTTGTTATGTGGCCTTTCACGTAATCGTTTTCTTTATACTATGAGATTGGTCATTTGTATTTTGGATAAGCCTAAAGATTGCAATGGATTATGTTGGACACAAGTTAGTATTGTTTTAGGGTAGAACTTTTTTCGATATTATTGATGTAATTCCATAATGATGTAATTTTAGAAAAAGGACAACCTGCAGGACGGGTGACAACCCATCGCATCGGACAAGGATTTGGGAATCGAACCCACAACTGAAGTGCGACATACCTTTATCGCCTACCACTAGTATACAGGAAGTCCCTGGTTTGTAGAAACTAGTTTTAGTTTCTTAATATGTATGATAGATGAAGTATAAATCCATATTTGGAATCACATAGACGGACTTATGTATATTTAATAAATTGTGCTAAACTTTTTGTGATAGAAACATATGGAATGACCTATCATTCTATCACATGATCTGCTAAAACTTCATGAATAACAAATTGAACTTCATTACATTAAGAGATGAAGTTTAAATTGTTCATGGCACGATCAATAGTAAGATTGTGCCAAAATCGTGTACGTATTTCTTTTAATTCATCAACTTTAGGGAAATGATCTTGAAAACCCAAAATGTTTTCCTAGTTTCCTCATATCCGATGAATCAGATGGTACCTTAGATCATCAAAAATTTATAGCGTTGTGATTGATGTCCTTTTCATAGCCATGTTCTCTACCACTCTCCATCAAAACTTGATGGTTAGATTTTTCTTCTATATCCATATTTTCACCTATGTTCTCTTATATGGAAACCCAGTGATGAGTTACTTTGGGTAATCGTCACATTTCAGACATTAGTTTTTAAAATTATGTTTTAGTATTCCTTTTTTACGATGTGGGTTTCAATGAATAGTAAACGATTTATAACCCTGAAGAATTTTGAGGGAAAATTTTATTTTAAGGGGGGTAGAATGTAACACCCCGATATTTTGTGAGATATATTATTTTTAATTTCTTTAATATCTTCTATTATACTCTACACCAAGATTATCTTGCGCTATAAGCAACACCGTATTAGCTTGCAGTATGCGCAGCACTATTCTTAGATCGTGTTACACACAATTTCAAGTTTGTTTGATAGTAGTTATTCTATGCAACATTGAGTGTATATATATATATATATATATTCAATGTATAAATGAAAAATGGTTGGATTTTGTTATACACAACAACAAATGAGTCTTGCACAACACGCAACCCTGACTTGGCTTTCATTACACGCAATCGAGACCTTCCTTGATAGCGTGTATAGTACGCAATACCGGGTTTCACTAAACAACGATTTATTGTTATAATATTATTTTGGACTAGCCGTTTTGAATAGTATTTACTACAATTTGAATTTTATAACATTAATAATCATCTTACATATTTTCTAGAACATGGTATGTGAAAAAAATAAATTTCTCAGGTAAAATAAGTATTTTAAAAAAAATGCTATTTTGCCACCTTTTGATGGCATACCCACTTTAAATCAAGTTTTTGACATTTTTATAAGTTTAATTTGACAAAATAAATTTTTTCCTTGGAATCAGGATATAAAAATTTATTTGGCATAAAATTTTCATATTATTCTGATAACTTTCATATTTTGATGAACAATAAAAACACGCTATATTTTAATTAAAAACAACTTTTTTCATCGCCATAATTTATATGGCTAGATTATCTTATTAATTGGTTTTAAAGTGTAATTAGAATATATTTTTACCATTTAATCCAATGTTGGTCATTGGAATTAATTTCACTTTGAAATTGGACATAATCAAGTGATGATCTTTTTATAGTTATTATTTCTGAAAAAAAGTTATTTGTTTTGATAACAGGAATTACTTTTAAAATTAATTAATGCCACTTTAATGTTTTGAATTTGAAAAAATAGACATCATTTTTGAATTCAGAATATCAAATATATCCTAGGCTGAATTTTTGGTATTTTTCTGAAAAACATCAATTTTTTATGAATAGTCAAAACACTGAGTTTTTTGTTAAAACCGACTTTTTATTTAAATATTCATTCTTTTGATTTAAATTTATTTTAGGTAAAAATAGATACATAATAATGATATAAGATCAATGAAATTAATTGGAATCATTTTATAAAAATTTTAGATTTATAAAAAATGTATTGAACTTTTCACCGTCTTTTACCCACCTACTAGGAGCATTTGCAATTGTTCATAAAACTTAATTCTACTGCTTCTGTGAGTTGAATTTCAAAAATCCGAGAGACATGGTTAATATCAAGGAGTAAAATGTGCTTCAATTAGATAAAAATAATTTTTTTTGAATAGTAACATTTTAATTTTCTTTACCACGGTTAAAAGTAAATAGGGGAATTCAAGGTTAAAAGAATATTATAATAATTCAAAATTACCTTAACACTTGTCCAAACCTTATTGGATAAGTAATGGCCGATCATGAGAATACTTGGATAGGTTTTGGGACCTCATGGAGCCACTTATGAATGACAATGACACATTAGATTAATTAATTTAATGTAAAGCCAAAATTGGCTTTTAAAAAATTTCTTTTACTAAATAATTTTTATAAGGGGATATATAAATTATCATTTCGACTATAATTATTCATTGGAAAGATAAAAATATTTTCTACATGTTGGTATATTTTTTATTTTTCAACATCAAATAAATTAAATTATTTATGACAAAATAATGATGCAGTATTTACCTCATTAATAAATGATTTTAAAAAATAAGATTTTAATGATTAAAATATTATTTAATCCTATCCAATTACTATTGGATGATTTTATTTCGAATATGAGTCATATTATCTTCTACATTAATGTATTTTAGACTCCTTGAAACTAAAGATAAGTTTATAACAAAATAATGTTTTCACACTTTCCAAAAGAGCCCCTCCACTCCCTTATAAAAGGAGACCACTTCAATGCAATTCCTCACATCTCTCAAGCGTTTTAGCTCATCCAAAATCTTCCCAACTAATATCACTACATATATCTCCTCCCCCAAGAAGCCTTAAATTAGGAAAAAGGAACTTCAAGAAGTCCTTTTGGTTCAAACTAAAGGAAGTTACCAAAATTAAAGGTAATTGTTTCTCTTAAGTTGTTTTCTTTTATTCTACTTCTCCAATCCCTAAACTCTTTTTAATCCTTATTTTGTTACAACACTAGTATAATCAAAATACTAGGATGTTTTTATAAGTAGTATTGTAACTACACTTACACACCCCTCCATCTAATGTATTAATAACATAATGTTTCTTTGGATGGAAAACTAATGCCTCACGATACGATGATTGTTCGATTTTCTCCTACCGCCTCTCATGGTGGCCATTATGATGACATTGTGTTCTTATATGATACATATTATTTTAATTATTTCCTTATTATTCTCTACTTCTCAATTTTATCAATCCTATATGGTTTCCATAGTTGGTAAATACGATAATATCATTTGAGGAAGTGCGGACTACCGCCCCATTAAATTGATGTGATTCGTTAATGCTTTATGTGGGATGTATAAATGATGTAGTTAATGATATTATATATGATATTATACTGGAATTATAAGAAACCTATGTATCATTATGATTTAATTCCATGAAAATAATAAATATAAATGAAAGTAGCATTCATGTGTATGTACGGCCTACCATCTCCATGAATGGTGTATTTCATTCCATTTATCGATATATTATATATAAGTATATTCTGAATATATATTATATATAAATAATGTTTTATATTCTGGAATTATGTAATCATGGTCTAAGTAATCCTATTTATAATTACAAGTCAAAACACGAACGATAAATGAAATGATTTTACCCAGAACACTACTTTAACATGGAATTTACAAAAGAACGGGTAATATATGTCATAAGTGAATCATTTATGATATCATATATATTATTATGGTTCTGTTACAAGTTAATAATATGTTTAAACCCACTATACAGGATTCTCAGACACATACAGAAGAAATTGGACATATGGTAAGGGATAATGTTTCAATCACAATTGTTTTCTATCCGAGATTGCTTATACATAAGTAATTACTAGGGATATATTTATCATCCATGTCCAAGTTTTATAAAAATGTTTTCATGTATGTTTAAGTCCTTTTTACACATTTTTGACTTTTACTACATGGTATTTAAGGAATCATTCTTTTACAAGGTACTTTTTGACTTTTCCGGCAAAAGTATGAGAAGAATGTTTTTTTAACTTATACGGCACGAACGGATTTTTATGGTTTCATTACGCCTTATTTTCTTGAAGCATAATCTACATGATTTCATGATTATGTTAAACAAAATCCTTTTCTTTTAAAATTGAATTTCATTTTGTGAAAAGAAAATTATTTTGAATAAGAAAGGATATATTCCTCAAGAATTTATTTCAACTGTTTTATCAAAACCATTTTTCCATCTAAGATGACATTATTTCATATGTGTATGTTTCAAGTATAATTTATCGATGATTTACATGGTTTCAATTCTATTATGATGAAATTATATCCATTTCTTTTATATGGATTATGTTAGAATGGCATGATGTTTAAGAAAACAATTTTTATTACATGGGTTATGCTATGATTTATGATTTTGTGGCACACATAAGAATGATTTCATTATGAGATGGGTGGGACCTATATCTCCATCCAATGCATTAGGTAAATATTTATATCTCATGAGATAGACATGGCTAAAACGCTAAGTAAATCTGGTTCAGTAAGACAGGGCTGGAATGGCAGGTAAACCCGGTTCAGTAAGGGACTTTGTCCACTAAGATGGTCTTGGCAGCAATGTCTTGGATACTATGGAAATCATTACATGTGCTTAATGGATGTCACAATTACGTGTTTTATTCCCATTCTAGTTTATCGTGATGAATGTTCCTTTATGATCTATGCCTTATGTACTTCCAGGATTTATGTCATTGCTCATGGTTTTGATGTTTAGATTTTATTTTCAAGTTTTTTCATTCAAATGTTTATGGATTGTTTTATGTTCTCTATGTTTACCCTTAATGAGATTTTGAGCTCACCCATTATATGTTTTCTTTTCCCTAGGATTTAAAGAAAGGTTTTAGGTAACAAAACAAAAGTGGACGATCTTTATGAGAGATATTGATGATTTTTCACCATGATTAGAAGATTATATTAGTAGTTTCCAAAGACACTAAACTATTACGGTCCTTGTGTTTCTATTTTTGTTATGTATTATGAATTCCGAAAGTGTAATGAAATTTCAATTTATGTCAAGCTTTGGGCCTCTACAAATCACTGATGGACTCTTGAAATGATTTTATTTGAGTCATCCCACTATATTCATCATCCACAGTGTTTCCTTTCCAAGGCGTATAGGAAAGCTCAAAGTCAAAGGATTGAAGGTACTCAACCCACTATCACTATCTCAAATTTAGATCGTGTTCTTTAATGATATACTTCTGACATTTTTGTTCAATAAAACCACAATCTTCCCTCTGAAAAGATAATGTATCCAACATCACAGATCATGAACAACTGCATACAACAGTAGATTGTGCATTTGGTGATTCCTCTCGTGTGTCCTCAAATACTGAAACCCATATGGAACTAATCCATTCCCCCTGCATAAGAACAGCTACAAGCCCAATCACTGATGCATCATTGTAAATAGTATCACTCTTGCATAACATTGGAAATACTATAATGGATGCACAAGTTTACCTACATTTCATCTTATAAATGGATAACTCACAAGATTCTGACCACAAGTGCTTATCACCCTTCTATGTTTGGCCCTTAAGTGGTGTTACAAAGCATGAGAGGTCTTGTATAAAATGTCTATTGTAACCTACCATCCCTAGAAAACATTGTACCTCAAAAACATTTTTCAGTTTCTCCCATAAAACTAATACTCCCAATTTATATGGGTCTACTGATACTCATGTCTTTAATATAACATGACCCAAGAAGTGAATTTGGTCTATAAAAATTGGTATTTTGAAATAATAGCTTATAAATGATTCTCTCTTAGTGTACTCAAAATGATATCATGATTTTTGGAACAATTGTGTCGATTGTGAGTGTACACCAAGATATATTCCACAAATACCACCACAAAGGAATCCAATTAATGATTAAATACTCAGTTTATTAATGCCATAAAAAATGAATGCGTGTTTGTGAGACCAAACGACATAACCACATACTCATATAGATAATACCTAGTCTGAGAGGTTGTAAGAAATATATCTAATGGTATAACGAGCAATTGATGATAACTGTATCTCATGTCAATCATTGAGAACACTCAGGATTCACCAATTTGTTAAAAATATCATCAATCCATTTCAAGGGATAATAGTTCTTGATCATCAACTGGTTCAGCTTTTGATAATCCACAAAATTTTTTGAGAGTACCATCCACCTTTTTCACAAAAAGGACAATGAACCCCAAGAAGAAGTACTTTGTTTGATGAAACCCTTTCCAGTAACTCCTCAAACTGATTCTTGAGCTCCTATAACACTAGTTTAGATATCTATTAAAATGAAATCGACATTGGTTCGACTCCTGTCACAAGATCTATAGAATTGTGTACCTCTCTCTCCAGAGGAATATATGAAAAGTCATCTAAAAAGAAATCCATGAAATGATTCCCCACTGGATGAATGAAAATTTGGGAAGTCTCGTGGTCATCCAGATACAGACTACCAATCTGGTCTACAACTCCCCCCAACCCATGATGTTGGGGTCCTGCTCTGCTCACCTGGACATCGCATTCACCCTTATATAGAAACATCCCAGCCTATGGAGATGTGAAACTCACCCTTCAGCTATAGAAATTAACGACATCCTATAAGGGAACCAATGAATCCATTCTGAGAACGACATCACTAAATGTCATATCTAGGACATAGAGGTCCCATATGAAGTGACACCCTCCAACCTTAAGAGGGAACTCCTTAAATTGATGTAAACTTATTGTTCTATTCCCCAATGGAGTGTATAGATTGAGTACATAAGAAGAGGAAATGATACAAAAACCATGGATCTCCCAGACATCAACATATATGAAACTATGGGAAACCCCTATATTGAAAAGATCATAACATAAAACTAAGGCAACTAGAATCATACCTCTAACTATGGAGGGTCTGAGATATTGATCTTCCAGGGTCTTCTAACTGAAAAAATAATACCTATATCGTGGACCTATGACCCATCATAACCACCCTTAGATGATACACCATTTTGTCGTTGAATTCCTGGCGACTGGTTACTACAGCCACGACCTCCACATCTGCCTGAACAGTCGGACGAACTCCAGTTCCTTGATTGATTAGAAACTCGTGGTGTTACCCCTGAATGAGGGGTCATATAGGAACCTCTTTCACCCGCTTCTAGAGAGAATAAATGATTTAAAGTATGTATATGAGATATCTTACTGCAATATCGTCACTAAATGTGTCTCTCAAAAAATGTGGCCTCGTATGGACTCATTTCCCACATTGGTTTCATATATCCTGGAAAACTAGAGGTTCATCAACCTACATGGATATCCATGTGTAGACTCCCAGAATCACTTCCTACTATCAGCCTGAGATGAACCAACACTAGATGGTTAATTTCGCTAGCCCCTAGCCCCAGAATCCATTAGGTTGCACTCGATGATAACATCCGGTTGACTTTGGACGATATGGGTATCAACATAATGATATTCAACATAGATCAGATTTCATGTCTGAGACCATCATCAAACAACCTCTCCAGATATAATGCCTCACAACCTATAATGGGTGTGAAACGCTACAACTCTGTGATGCAAGAAGAATAATCTGTGACTAATAGAGTACCCTACTTTAACCTCCTGAACTCTCAGGCTCGGTCGGCCCTCAATGCCTCCGGGTAAAATTATTCATAGAAGCTAGGATTTATCTCATTCCAGGCCATCACCTACTAGATTCCCACCTATGAGATCACATCCCACCACCTCTCAGAGGAATCCAAAAGCATATACATAATGAGAATCACCCTCCTCTCTCGAGGTGTCTCTAGATTCTCTAAGATTGACAACATGGTTTCTTACCATGACTCTACAGCCGGAGGTCCTCCATTCCCTGAGAATGTAGGAGGATAATGATGATTAAATAACCACATAAATTCTTCCATAAATAGGAAATGATGTGGTTCTCCCTGGAAATTCTGTATAAAATTCATGAAGCCTTCTCAGAACTATGCATCAACACCTATATCCAATATGATAGCTTGTACCAAGACAGGAACGATGGAAGGATCCATTGTTTATCAATGCTCTACCTTATACAGTGTAAGATCATTTCCCTGTATCTGGAAAACTACCTGAGGATGCCGCGGTGGCATGACTCTTCATGGTTAAGTGCATACCTTAGATCATGATTATCAAGGATCGAAACATAGTAGTTCAAGATGGGAATAAGAGAATGAAAAGGGACATGTTTTATAAATCATGGATACACGACATGTATGGCCACTTCATGTGATGTTCCCTTACGGCTCCACATTTTCATGTACTCTTTCCAATCCATGTCTTGTAACAACCCACACACACAATGTGTTCTCTCATTACATGGCATATACTTGAATCGTTTTCCCCTGCACGAGTTCTTCAACACGAAAAACCCACAGGGTTCTCCTAGAATGAGAATACATGCCATGTTCATTCCAGAAATGGCATATAGTAAAGGATTTCACTGACCCGTGTTTTCAGTCACATGGCCGAACAGTTGGGTAACACTATTTGACATGTTCAACATTGACACGACATGTATAACCTATGTTTCTTCCATCCATGTTGTTAGTCACATTGGTGGAAACAAGATCCCTACAACACGACGTTCACGTCTGATACTCAGCATATTCCCCCATGGATTTCCCAACCCCATGTCACTTCCCAAACTGACAGGGACACAATGAGAGACTACAGAACATGCACATATAGTACTCAGCAAGTAATTAAGAAAAATATTTCCTTCCAAAAATGAAGGATACATGGGATTTATTCCACAATACACAATGTTTATTCTAGGTTTTTTTGGACAGTAAACCTCAGAAAATACTCTGAAACCTAGAAAAACAATGAAAAAAATATCAATGTGCTAGATTCCAATCAGTAAGGGCCCTTATTCCTCATGAATAAATGTTTTCAATATTATACATGTCATATTCAAGCATAATGGTGAAACGATATACCATATTCCAATCCAAGAGGCCCCATAACACCTCAACAACCAAATTTTGTCACTCATTCAAATGAAACCATAAAAAAACTACATACCCTATCAAATTTAATGAATTATCTCAAGGAATATATAACAGAAACTTTCATATATAGAAAAAGATGTTTCAAAACATCATGCATTCGATAATGCACACTAAATGGAACAACAAGAATGCATGAAACCTGATCTCAATCAAGTTCCTGTATTATAAATGTGATGGGATAAACATATATTATATTGATGCAATAGAAATTAGAACTCAATAACATCAATAATAACAACAACAAAATTGTGAACCACCCAACGGTGAAATAAAGTCAATTGTTGTTATTGAAAAACCGGAAAAATTGGAATAATCTAGGAGAGTTGGCTTTTCCATATACATGGGTTATCTACACCTACGCACAGCTTATTTACACCCATCTATTTCATCATATCCATGTCTACAGGGTCCAAATAGTATGTAAAGAAGAAAATAATTTCGTTGATACAAATTTATAAAATCTCTTTTTTCGGTGCTGCCTAGAGGTGCCCCTTACTCCGTTGGTCACATGACCCAAACCATAATTCCTAGAATGCCAAAGGATGCAAACTAGCAGTGAGGGAATTGGTTGTGATGGTGGGTAAAATATTCCCTCATTAAATGAGTAATGCATTGGAAGGGAATAGATAATAGTAGAGGATGAAATAACAATAATACCATACAATACTAAATGATGGAAGACTATAATTATATAAACAACTAGACCACATATATTTCAATAATGATTCATGTCACATGTACATAAGAAAGAATCCAAACAAGCAATAATGTTGGAATACAGTACTCAACCAAATTACAAAGGAAATAATTATATAAATTCCACATCATCGCAATCCTCATCATGGTCCCAATTTACCAAGCTCAATAGCATATCATGTACCTAAACTAGAATGGAACGTTCCCTTATCTGTACCTACAACAATATAATAATTTTGGGCCCAAAAGCCAGACCCAAATAGGATGTGAGATGAATCCAAGTAGGCCACCACCAAAATATATGTGCCTAACAATTAGTGAATATATATGACAGACAATATGAAAATTGAAGCAATAAACAATTAAGTACTCAAAAGTAAACAACCCTATTGTTTCAAAGGAATTCATTTACATTCATCAATTATTCCACCAAATGAAAAGAAGAAACCCTTGGGGGTGTTCTCACATCCTATCCACTCTAGTCCAACCAATAAATCTCACGTAACACTCTGGGTAAGTTTTGACAGCCTAACCACTCTCGTTGATCATATAAAAGGATACAATTACCACTTGGATAAACTCACATGGTCTAACCCCATTGGTTTCATGAAAAAACGACTCTTTGAGGAACAAATCACCGTCAATTTCCTATATAGTCTTTAAATGATAAACCACATACGCTATGAGGAAGTACTCAAATAAAATTCCACTAGGGGTCTTGTAACATAAACTATAGTGTAACGTCATGGCCCAGCCTACCATCGAACCGATGGCCGAGACGGGACGTTAAAAAGTGGTATAACAGGATGTTTCTTTTTGTTTCCTTACTATTTTGGGATGGTAGACAGGAGATTGAGAAATTTTTGGCACTTGGATAATATCTGTGCTTGGGACTGATCACCCGACGTACGGGAAATGACCAAGTGGCTAGGGCGGGGAATTTTTGTTCATGTTGTTCGTTATTACAGTTGATATGGTTTCGCCTTGAGTGACTGTTGTATTTTCTTCTGCCTATGTTTTGTGAAATTCCTTGAATTTTACCCTTGGACTAATATGGAAAGAAAGCTTCATTCCATTCATCTTATTAGGCACATAAGAATTAACATGTCATGCATGTTCCATGCCATATAGTTGCATCTTAGTTTCCTTTATAATATTCTTATGTGATTATATGCCATGATTATGTGTTATAACATTCTTCTGTGATATAGCATGCTACTATGTTTTAATGCTTACGTGATCATGCTAGTTATGTTTTAAAATGTAAATAATTTCTTGAGAAGAAATATTTTGGTTGCGATTACGACAGGATAGTGTTTTCAGTTGTAGGGTGTATGGGCGCCTTATAACTGGGAAAAGGTAATCCGTGCATTCGAACCACTGTAAAAGGCATCTATGTTTAAAATGCTAAACTGAACTGGTTTGGATTAAAAAGGGGATCCAAATTCCATTTTATGAAGTCTATGGGTGCTTTATAGGTTGGTATATGGCCACCCATATATTTGGGCTGTTGAATGTGAGCATGTTAAATTTTGGATTGGTATCTGGTTTTGATAAAAAGGGAAGTCAATTTTCAATCCATGAGGTGTATGGGCGCTTCATGACTTGGGAAATGGCAACCCATATTTAATGTAAAGGCTTGTTGTGTTGTGAAATGATTAAATGAAAAATGTTGCCTGATTGCAGAATTGAATGGTTTTGGCTAACCGTTAAATCTGAAACTGGACCCGAGTAGGTCAGTTCGGAATTGTTATATGAGAAAACCCAGTTGGGGTGTTTGAAATTTTAAAATAATTTGAATGACTGATTTGGGGTTTATTTTTGGAAGAACCTGAGATGGATAGAATGGGAACCTAGTAGGTCTCCCTTTTGTTTAATGGGTTTTTATCAGTTGGTTGATAAAGATGGGATTTATATGAATTTGAATGTTTTTAAATGGATGTTTTTGTGAAACATGCTTGATTACTTTGTTGTGCAGTTGAAACTTTTGATGGTTAAAGTTTAAATGAGATAAAATGTTAATGGATTGGTAATGGAACCTGTGGTGGTGTGATGAGACCCTAGTGTAAGGGGTAGTGTTGAGATTCTCATTGAGTTTCCTTGGAATGGGACCGCAGGTGTTTCCGTAGGCGTTTATTTCTTTAGTGGTGGCTTGATGACTGGATTTTGGGCCTAGCGACCTTGTTTCACGTGACCCGATGTTAGGGTCAATGTTTAATATTCTTAAGGGGCTATCCCATGGTTGTTTGCACCCTTAATGTTTTAATTCCTTATTGTACCATGAGTTTTCTAATGTGATGTGATGTTTGGGTGCCGTTGTCCATTGTTGGACTCTTTTTTTTCCAAATAACACCCTTGTTCGGACGGGTGGTCGTTGGGTTTTGAATTTCATTGCGGCATTGGGACGACTCCTCATTAGAGTGGCCTGAAGATAGAGAATTGTTTCTTCCAATGTTCGGGATGACTTTCAAAATACATGGGTGTTTTTACACGCTGGTCTTGTTGGTTTACTTTCTTGTATGCCTTGATATATGCGAGTGACACAAATAAGGTTATGGATGTTTTGATCCAACGTGCTTGTGATCAGCTGGTTTATCTTCATTCCCTTCGACGACTAGAACACTCCTAATGTTGGGAGCGCATTGTGTAGAATATGGTAAATGTGTCCTTCCATATAGAAGAGACAACACCTGAAATTCCTTCTGGAAGGGTCTTGTCTTGATTGAATGTCTGTGAGACTTTTGAGTTTAAAGCCTCTAGACGTGTCGGCAGGTGAAGTCGAGTTCCTTCCTTGACGTCGACCAATTGAGGTTCCACTGTTCTTCCTTCCAGTAGTATGGTACGATTAACTGGAATCTATTTCAATCATCTTAGTCTATTTTTATTAGCGAAGAACATGTCCCCTATCTTTTCCTCGTCCAAGATGCACTAAGAGACCATCGGTCTTATCCGTGCTAATGCTTTTAAGTCGTTGGGATTGACCGGATGGTTCTCTTTCGGTGTTGCATGCTGGATGTGTGGATTATTTTATGGTTTGATCTTAGAAACATCATTGGACGTCAGGTGTAGGCTTCGTTGAATGTTTTTCTGTTAAATGTAATGTGCCTTAGAGGGAGACATTGTGGTTTTGCACAAATTACGTCGGCCTTCTAAGCCGGACGTCTTCATAATGGTCTGATCTTGAGACTTGACTATATTCTTCTTTGGTAAATGGACACGTTTGGTGGAGAATAGTTTTAAGGCACGTCGTGATGTAGAGGTGAATTCTATTTGTGTCATCTAGTGCCTTATATGAACAACCGGCTCGACTTGGGCCTTGATGTCGATGGGAAACTGACCATATGATCTGTTTGAAATCACGCTAGGAGGTTCGTGGGAATGCTTGTTGCATGCATTGAAAGTAAACTCCAACGGTTGTCCGAACCATTGTTTGGAGTTGGTCGTTGAATGTTAAAAATATAACGTGGGATGTACCTGTGGCTGGATGCCTAGCGAGATGACAACGGGTTCGTGTCTCTGGGTAGATGGGCTCGGGAAGAGTCGTCTTGGTGTTTTGTTTGGGGAATGATCATTGGATCGAGTTTTGGTGGCTTAAGCACCGTAGGGTTTAATGGATGCTTAAGTGTGTGTTAGGAGTTTGTGAACATAAAGAGATCATTTGAATGAAGCTTCACAACCCTCGTAGGTTTTGTGGTGTGTACGTTGTTCCGGAAGTCTTCTCATGGACAAAAAGTTCTATGGTTGGAAGGTTATAATGTCCCGTGTTTTGAACCGGACTAAAAACCCAAATAAATTTGAACTTTTTAATTACTGAACCAGTTGTTTTCATAATCGGGATTTGGAATAATGTTTTGACGGTTGGAACCCTTCCTTTTAATGTTTTTGGACGTGGGCGATGGCCCGTTAAGTTTCTCGGGTGGCACGAGAGGTTTCAGAAGCGCCAGACCCATGATTATAATGGGTTGTAGAGGGCGCATGGTTGGCGCATAGTTCGTCGAACCGTGTGGCCTAAACTGTGCGGCATTATTTTAGGAGACAGTGGCTTGCGCACGGGCTGCGCACAGTTTCCCAAACCGTGCGCCTAGCCCGTGCGAGAGATCCCTTGAAGGCATAAGACTCTGCACGGTTTGCGCACGGTTTGGAAAATTGTGCGAGTCAAACCGTGTGCGCGGGTGAGTTTAGGTTTTTAATTAAATTTAAAATAAATATAAAATAAAAACCTAAGTCCAAATATCTCTCACCCACATTCGGCAGAACCCCACGGAGCGTCTCTCCCTTCTCTCCTATGAGTTGTGCGCGACACCCCTCTAACAGCCTCCATGTTTCGTCAAATTTTCCCCCAATTTCTGGCCATTTCTTCATCAAATATCCATGGTAAGATCCCCTATTTCTTATCTTCCCTCCCTCTGGTTTCTTTTAGACCAAATCGGTGCCCGATGAGGTGCGGACGAACCATAGGTTTTGGAGGTGATCCAATTCTTAGTCTTCTTTTAGGTATAGGTTATGCAGAATGTCTGGTGTGACTCCTTGGTGCGCGTTCCAACAACCACCGCAGAAGGCAAAGTGGTTCGAGTGGTTTCAGATCGTCGGAATGGTTTCAAGGTGACACTTTAAACATTCCATTTTTTTGCACTTGTTGAATTTGGGGGCTTTTGAAGTTTATGAGTTCCTAGAACATTGATTATAGTGCATTCCAGGTTTTGGTGTGGTTTCAAGTCGCCAAAGACTAGGCAACTCTCCTGCAACTCTTAGTTAGAAAGCACCAAGAGCCGGAGTGGACGGATTGATCGACCATGAGGAAGGGTCCCTCTCCTTTCCCTTTTATTAAGTAAAGTTAATGTGAGTTTAATATTGCACTGTCATAGCATTTTAATTATGCAAGTTAGTTCTGGTTAAATTATTATATCCAAATCGTGTGAATATCAGGAATAAGATAAAAGAGGTTTCGTGGTCACTAAACTAATGATTTAATAATAAAACCCCACAATTAGAGGTGCACTGCCTTCATGATAAAAATTAGTGATATAATTTTTATTCTTTCCTGCTTAATTGTTGTGGTTCCTTTTATGCCTTGTATGTGAACTTGATTTCTTGAGAAAAAGGGAATGAAAATTCTGTGATACGTGTGTTCGGGTCAATTATCCATGTAAGGAAAAATGAGTAAGATGGTGACCTTAGTGGGATGACTTAAGACTATGTGACATGTTTCCTCTAGAAGCTGTCAAAGGGTTAGAGAATGATAAAAACATATCCCTTAAAATGAAATTGTTAAACTAGAATGAATAGAATGGGGTGGTATGACCACACCTTGGGATAACATAATGAGCACGGCTTATGTTAGTAAACCGAATATGTTAATTACTTGATATAGATACTTAATAGGTGTTGCCTTTAGTATACTTATGATGAACATGCGTATGAGAACTTATATAGAAATGAGATATATTATTGATTGTGAATGTGGAATGTATACATGAAATGCATAAGAGGTACTGCTATATGTAGTATAATATAAACATTGTTGTGATATGAGTGCGTACATGCTGATGCAACATAATGAATGATAACTGAGGTGCGCACATGCTGAGGCCACCTAGTGACATATACGTGGTTGGATGGGAGGTAGTTATAGCTGATGCCAGTGTGACATTACAAGTCTAGAAGGGAGGCATGCTTACCCCTTGCCCGTTGACTTTTGTTGATGATTACGTGTCTGGAAGGGAGACATTATTACCCCATTCCAGTTGACTCTTATCGATGTACATGTTTGGATGGGAGGCAGTTATACCCCATGTCAGTTGAATGAATGTGATGGAAGGGAGGAATTCTTACCCATTTCCAATTAACTTCTAGGGATGAGAGGCATTCTTACCTCGTTCCAACTAATCTCTAAACGTGTATAGAAGTGAGGCATGCTTACCCCTTTCCAATTGACTTATAGGGACGAGAGGCATTCTAACATCATGACCTCTATTATCTTTATTAATGGGTGGGAGGAATTCTTACCCCACACCATCTATAATCTAAATGGGTTTATATATATATGTGGTGACATAATCATGTTACTTTACCGGCTTGAGCCGAAGCAGGTATAACCGTCAGGAGTCCCTTGGGAACCTGAACGGGTGTTGTTTACTTATGTAATTTTGTTTACTTATTTTTTCCATAGCTGCTCACTGTTTAATTATTATACACTCTCTGGATTGGGTTAGACAATGGTGGTTCTGTCCTACTGTGATTTATATCTCACACCCTACTCGAGCCGACATTGCACTGGGGTACCCGAGTAGACCTTCTTGCTTGCAGGACCATGGTTGTGTGATGTGCTGTCTGTACCTGAGGAGTTAGGAGTAAAGGACCAAGAGAGAGCATGGGATGATCAGGGGATCGCCATTGGGCTTTTATTCATTTCATTTGTATTGGTTTTAAAGCATTTTGTATTGTTTACTGCTTTCAAATGTATCATCATCTATACATCCATGCACTGTAAACGGGCATTTTCTACCTTTTCTAAAATGGATATTATTTTGTCTTTCAATTGCTTACTTCTTCCGCTACTGAATGATAATTACTATGATAATACCACTGTGTTACTCTGATATGAGGGCACATTCTCCCCACTATCATCTCCCGAGACCCTTGCTCCAAGTCGGAAGCCTCTGGCGTATGGTGAGACGCGCTTGAGGCCATGTGACCACCGGTCCGGCCACCGGTTCGATTGTAAGCCAGACCGGGATGTTACATATAGAAACTCTAAGGGAGCACTCATTGTCAATCCCCCTTATGGTCTGGAAGCATGATAAAGAATTATAGACAATCTGGGAGGACATCAATGTCATTTTCCTCTATGGTCCCACTACACCTGGTTCCCATAACCCTATGTAATGAAATCTTGCACAAATGATGTTCAACACCCAATGTAATATTAAATCTACTACTAGTATAAACAAAAATAAATCATATACCAATATCAAATAAATCACTCCATCCATACAACACTAGTCATTGAAAGAATGTAGGTGAATAGGAAAAACAAGACCATACGGTCAATATCCAATCAAACATGGAAAATCCACTCCATAGAATGGAAAAATAATTTTATTTACAAAGAACTTCCCTAACTCGAGCAAGTAAGAATAAAAGGTATCAATAGAATTAAAATTCATAAACATGAAATACATAGATCTAGGGTATTTGGAACATTACACATAAAAAACAATGAATATCTATGGAAAGGCACAAACCACCTACCTTGACACTGTATGATTGATATAGTCCTGCATCGACCCTTGAATTGGCATAGAATGATGTAGATATACAAAAAAATTCTAAAATGTTATACAAAAAATATCTCACAAAAGAGGATAAATCAAGGAATGAGGCACTAGATTGAAGAATAACCCATAGTTGTGATTCCAATGCAATCGATGGCGGTTGATTTAGATAATCGACAGTCGATTGAAGGCTCGAAGAAGAATCACATTCTATGGTTACTCCTGGATAAGACGAGTCTAGAAGAATGAATTTCTTGAAATTAGACATGACATCTGTCCGATATGACATATAAAAAGAAATGTACTTGACATGTTAATTTAATGTACATGCATGTACATGCCTTAACTGGCCTCTACTATAGGCGGTCTCTTGGTAACCCCACACGACCATGTACTCGACCATTACATGGAAAGAACACAGCTACACGTGGAAACTGGGTACACAGTGAGTACTTCTATGTACACGGAGTATACTACAAAAATTTCCAGAAACTACACTTTTTCTCAAAACACCAGAAAAATGAGATCAGTACCTAAAAATATGATTAGGGTTTTAACATTTTCTAATCGAGGGGAGCACATAACTCATGTTTGACAATCGAATATGACACCATTTATATTATGAGATGAGATATGTGGGTGTTAAAATCACATAATTGAAAACATTGGATATTTTTTTAGTTGAACCAATGTTATTTATCATCAGGACTTGTGTCCAATGAGGTTGTCATATATTTATAAGGTAAAATATTTTCCCCCACATGTCTATAGATGAAGACTAAGGTTCATTGATGGAAGGGTTTATGGGATGTATATGGTTTTTTTATGATGTGGGATTACATTACAAGTTATATTTCACTAAAATTTTCAAATTAATGTATAATTACTTCCCATGTTGACACACATTCCAACCATCCATGACTAGAGCATATTATATGCTTAAGGATGTATGTGCATGTAGGAGGTAGTCCGACTTTGCTGCATTCCCATGATGATCAATTAAGGAAATAATTCTCAATTCATGTCATTATTATGGAGAGGTTTTAGGAGGCCTTTGGGACATGGTTTCACTTTACCAAGGTGTTTTCCCCTAGATAATTTTCCAAGTTATGCTTGAAATTTATATTCTTGATATCTCACTTATGGTTTTCAAATTTTTATGGGCTATATCAATTAGGATAATCTAACATCATTATAATTTTCGAATCACAATATTTAATAGTCCACCATCAGTATATCACCGTTTAGGTCAATGAATAAGAGACCGTATAAGAGGATAAAGGATAATCAGATCAAAGTGATTTGAGAGGTAATGATTGAAATGCGATGTCATCACCATGGGATATTTTTTTATTCCTAATAAATATATCCAAATATAGGTTTAGATATTCGATTATGGTTCCCAACACTTTGGATAAAATAATGAAACATAGATTCTATCTTCTATTTTATATCTATTATTATTTATTATTCACATGATCTCGGTATCAGAGATAAAATGATTAATTAAATTAATTATATTTATTCCTTGTTATCAATGATGATTACATTGATATTGTTTGTTTATTGGAATCACATCATATTGTGATTGTTTCACCCATATTCTTGTTCTTATAACCCTAATATTATTATCTTTCTTTGCTATGGAACCATATTGTCATGGTTAGAGTTTTTAGGCATGATTCTGAAATGATCAATACATGGAATCCTGAAGGTGATGTTAATGATGTATGGAATAGATTTTTTTGGATGGATCATCATGGATTCACCATTTTGGGTGACTAAATTTGATTTTGGAACCCCAAACACCAATAGTTCATGCAATTAGATTTCGGTGACTGGTCATATTCTAATTTATGGACATTGGAGGATTGAAATCGAGGACCCCTGATGACAGCCACTGATTAATCGTAGTCACACTTCTTGGGAATAAGTGATAAAGTTGGATCTAGATAAATTTGTGAAGGATCATAAATATTGTTAAAAATAAAAATAAATATCATACAGTGAAGTGGAACACAGATAGTATACCTACATTTTCATGGACGATTGGGTTTTCAGCTGAGTTATGGATCACATATTGTTTTTCCAACACCACATGTATTGTGACCCTGCCTAGCCATCCATATATATTTCTTGCTTCATACACCTTTGAACCATTTGGGATGATATGGTGTATACTTTGGGGCTACAAGGTAACTCTTAGAGGTACACTAACATGGATTGATACTTGGTAATGGATAGGTACATGGATAAGTACAATACAATGAATATGAGAAATACATGACGTAAAAAATCATGGATAGTTATAGAGATGATGTTATTGAGTGGATGAGACATGTCTTGATGCAGATGTACCACCATGTTGTATGAAATGGTTTTCCAAGTCACATTCTGAGGATAATCCTTCTTGGGGACGACATGGGGTCCCACACCATGTGTACCACCTAACAAGTTGTGTGCAAGTCCCAATAAAAAATTCCACTCATATATAATTATTTTGTGAAGGATTATGGTATGTCGCATTCCAGTGTAGAATGTTATTATATTTTCCTAGAATTAAATGATATCCTCCATAGATTCTTTTCTAGTACAATGAGAAGTGCTCCAATAATTTTGATTCATCAATATATGATCTATTACTAGAAATTATTAGGAATAAACATCAGAGTGTTTCAGGGTCATTACTCTCTTGTTACACTAGTTCGTGGGTCACCATATTCTTTATACAGTTTGAATCATCACACTACTATACTATAGCAGTGTGGGTCCCCTATATACAAGACTGGGGAAACCCCATCACTGAGCTTCTACTATGAGAGGGTCCCCCATGGGAGTGGTGGCTCAATTGGCTATGGAGCACCAATTCAAGGAGTGACCCCCTACACACATAATTTTGTGAGGATACATGGGATACATGGATCAAATTTGTGGATAATGTGGTTTCGGAGCATAGTTTCATGGTGGTGAACCCTCCATAATGTTCCATAAGTGGTTGTATAAGATAATGGTAATAACAAATTGATCATTGGATCTATTGGAAAACACTGCATTCATATTTGGAAAATGGATTTTGAGAACCCTTATCACTCTTGTTTTGGATTATAATTGAAAATATATCATTACTAATTTATTTTATCTTAGTTTAATATCAAAATTATTTCTTTGGGTGAATCCAACATTTACCATATCCTTCACTTTCACCCTCTAATTTTTTGTGGAATCATACTAGTATGTATATAATCACCCCTACAAGGTATTTCCTAATATATATCACGACTATTGTATCTGTTGGATAGATTGGTTGTGAATTTTTTTTGGGTATTTTGATTCATTAGAGATTTGACGATGTATGGTGTTTAGGATATGATGATTCAGAGATGAGATCTCTCACATTATTCTTTTATAAATTTTTATGTCAGGTAGGCACATAATTGTAGGTATGTATTATATTTTTCCCCAATCATTCCCCTTTATGTTATAATATGGAACTTTTTTTATTCACAAGAGATTATTAAATGATTTGTTTTCACAAGATGTTATAATCATTATTATATTTCACTACATTGTTTCATTGAAATGGAGAGGTGACTAAATAGAAGTACTTTTGGAAAATGCCTCATGTTTTATATGAAAACTTGTCAGAACATTTTTTCATCCAAAAGCCAATTCAAGATGGTCATAGGGCTGTGTTAGCTAGAACAATCACTGGTTAGGGTGTCTTCTATCAGTCGGGTGACTAAACACTATCTATTTTATGCGTTGTGATCCCTCTAATGGAATGTGGGATGTTTTCCACCGAATATTTTTTTTAATGATTATATAGTTTATATACATAATTTTCCTTAGGATATCATAATAAGATAAAATTTTGTCTTATGGGAGAATCTAGTTACTTAAAAATCAAATAACAGAGACATCACATCCCCACACATGCGTGTAGTGTCTCATAGTATTCTAATCATTCCATAATTTATAACCAATACCACTTTCCACATAAGTTAGAATTCAATTTTTTATGTATGCTAAAAAATTTAGGGATTCTCCAAATGGTTATTTTAATAATCAAATGACTCTTCATTTGTCTCGCATGTTTTACAAGGCAAGCTTTTTTCCTTTTACATAGAATATTGATTTGGTGCGTATAACGAAAATGTAAGTTGTAACATACTCAAAATGTATTATAAATAAAAATGAATAATTTAATATGATATGTTAACCATGGTCTAAGAAATGTTTATTACCCTTCATACTGATATTTTTACCAACATCATTATTACATTCATTGAATCTCTCAAAGTAATCTAACTTACATACCATCATGGAGACATATCTATGTCTAATAAAATATTTAGTAAAATTCATAATATATTAGTAATGAACGAATTTTTTCAATATTAAATAATCCACACATATCATTATTATATTGTTTCAATGTATATTTATCCCAGTAAACTATTCAACACCATGTTAATTTGTCCATTTAGCATTGAAAACATGCATAACATAAACAAAGTGGTTTTTGTTCAAAAGAATCTAAATACCGATCTATGTATAATTGTTTAAACTAATTTTTATTTACATGTTCGAGTTCGGGATACCATATTTTGGTGTGGTATGTTAAATATGATGTAATTAAATTATCAATTTTCTTTACATTATTTGTGTAATTGAACACATTATGACAATTATTAAAATATGAAATACCATGAAAAATTATATCATTATAAAAAAATAAATATTTAACAATTTTTTTTAAAATTAACCAATTTGAGAATATTCAACATATAAATATAATATTTTTTATACGAAAAAAACTACATAAAAAAATTAAAACCATTTAAATTCCAATTAGAAATGTGAGGTGGAGTTCACTAATAGCTACAACAACAAGTTTATCTTCATTGTTAACACATGCATCAACCAATAATAAGAAAATCATTCTACATATATATAGTTCATGTATTGAATAAAAAATTGAAAAAAATTTGTATTTAATAGCCTATTTCAATCAGTTGATAAATTCATAAATGATTACAAAAGCCCTTTAATATTTCGCTCGAAACATTGCTGGGTGTATTTTTCTTCTAGGGGCCATTTGTTCCTCTTGGCAAACAGAAAACATCATGTTCCCTAAATTAAAAACTCGTTATTATCTTCATTAAATGAATTTATAAGGAATATTTTTTCATATTGATCTTTTCTATTAAATTCTATTCATTCACCATAATGAAAAATGGTTTTCTACACATCATCTTGTTAACCACAACGAGAATAAAAGTATATATATTTGTGTGAGACTTTTCATTGTTAATTATATTAAAAATGACTACAATGATAGAGGGGCTAATTAAGAGTGGTGAAATAATGATAAAAGTTAATAGTTAATCAGGGATATTAAATCAAGAACCATTGGTCATTCAATGAATCCATATAGTTTAACTAAATGAGTCATAACCAGCACTCCCTCTCCAATCTTATTGTGGTTGTGTCCCTAGTATATCTCAAACACATATTGTACATCTCTCTCATAGTAAAGAACATGGAGATACTAATATGTGTTATATTATCACTTCTATTCATAAGACTTCATGAAATTATTTTTCATGGACTAATTGAATAAATATATAACATTGAATGTACCTATCATGTATTTATCATTGACATAATTATATTCAATGCTTACAAGAATAAGAGGTGGATACGATTGTATGGATTGAAGAACATAATATTTTCGTTCTATGAAAATGATGAAAATAAAAAAGGATCAATGAAATATTTTATAGATTTTATTTATTTATCCTAGATCTGATGAAAAATTTATAGTTTTAGTAGAAATGCATATTTACTATTGAAGAATGAGAATATTGGATTTCCATGTGATGTATGAATTATCACACATTGAGTGATTTAGATTCCTCTGAAAATTTCAAAATCAAATGGAATGATTTCAGTAACCTCCGTATGATATTATTTAATCGATTAGGAATTAGAGGTGGGGTTTTATGTGTCATAACAAAACAATGACTTCGGCCTGACCATAAAACCTAGTGATGCAGCACTCTATTTATAATGGGGGTCAATGAAGGCATTAAAGGGAAAATCTCAAAGGCCTGAGACTATATCATATAATTTATCTTAGAAATGGTAAATGGGGATTATCCTCCAAATTATTAAGCAGGTGGTCCTAGATGGAAAAACCCTATATGCCATTAGGCTTGTAAATTCCATACCTAGGTAGCTCAGAAGATGAATCCACTCCTTTATTCGGTGCTTGTGCTCGCCCATTCCACTATCCAAATTTCTCACATAGGGCCCCATGTGTACCTTATATAATCTTCCACCCATGAATGTGGTACCTTTACAGGGTACTAGGACTAGGTACCTACATATGCATTATCATTTGACTAGTGTCCCATGATAACCTATAAATATGAATATTGAGATCCTAATTTGAAAGACTAAAATATTGGAAGAATCCTCCATGATATAGTCAAACAACCCCTTCATAGAGGTCCAAAAAAATTCCTCAGAAGTAGCTCTCTAAAAACCATGGCATGTTGGAATTAATGTGGATTATTGGATCAAAGACACCCAAGGGTCTAAAAATAAAGTCACATATGAGAGGATACCTTCTACCCTTTATGATAACCACTATAACAAATTTCCCTCCCCAAATATGGGCCTTGATTGAGACACTTCGTTTGACAGTTGAGGAAAACTGTGCATCCTATAAAAAGGATTTCCTTATACCTTTTTCCCTTGTTTTCCATCACCTAATATAATGGCACAAAAACAATCCATGAAATTATCTTCTGATAATTATATAATATATTATAATCCAATAAAATAACATTGAGGTAACATAAAGAATATTATAAATGATGAATCAATGAAAGAAATTGTATTTCAAATAGATATAGAATATATACTTATGGAATTGTAACGAGACCTTACAAATTGTAGTGTCATTCATATGAACTATAAACTGGATATTTTAATTGCAACCTCACAAGTGAATGTATAAATTTAATTTAACCATCTTATATGTGAAAATATGAAATAATTATATCATATTATAATTAGTTAAATATTTTAAAAATTATTAATTATGTGTTGGTTTTTTTAGTTATAAATATATAATTTTAATTAAATTATTATTATAATAATTTGAAATACAATTAACTTTCATAATATTTATCCATAAATTAATAATTTTTGTGTCTTATGATTTTGATATAATTTTATTGACATTATATAATTTTTTCAATGTGTTATAAAATATGTTTTAATTTTAAGATCAGTATTTTCTTTGTGGATGATTATTTTAATTAAAAATTAAATTACTCATATTTAGAAAATTATTTCATAAAATAGTTTCAATTTCATCATTATACACATTTTAAAATTTTGAAGTTATATTTTTTGAATTTTTCACAAATACATGAAATTTTTAGGAATAGTAAATTATGATTATTTTTGATAAATGGTAAATACACGTATTCTTTAGTTATTGTTAATGTAAGAATGATGTTAGAACATTTATCTATAACCATAAACCATTATTTTAGTATAATTATCGAAAATTCTCAAACTAATCATATTATTGTGCCAAAATAAGCAACAATTGAATATAAAAATGAGAAAACATCCCTCTTATCAACTATAAATACCACCCCTCACACCCTCTTCCCCTCAATCCTCTAAAGCATGGATACATTTCCAAATTCATCCCAAACCTCTTACACATCCACAACCCCATGTTCATGATTTCATGGTCTAATAAAAAGAGAAATACTTTTTACTTGTGGAGGTTCTAAAGGATGATAAATCTAACTGGTAAAATACTCATCTTTTCCCTTTTAATAAATATTAAATTCCATTTATTTTCGCCTTTTATCCTATACGTATGATATCAAAATGGAATTATAAAACCATTATGGTTGATATAGTGATATTATATCATGTTAATAGAAGATAAATAATCAAAATTGATATTTTCTCTATTATTTTTAAAATGAAATTATCACAAATGATGGGTCAATTTACCGACATCATGGGCGATCACATTAATTTTCAATTAACAACTTCATGTATTAAAATGAAACCATTAAATATTTGAAAAAATATTATATCATGTATTTTATGAACCTTTTTATTCTCTCGATTTATTTCATAAACACAAAATTTTCTACAATACTAAATGTTTTCACTGTCTTAAAAAATCTACGAAAATTTACGTAAAACGATCATCATTAACTATTATCTAATGATTAATCTTCATAAAATATATCCAGATTTTTTAAAATATCTTATAGACTTTATATATATAATTTAATACATATAATTAAAAAAATTTATTTATCCATAATTTACGCGAAAACCACTTCATGTATACAAGCAAACCAATCATGGAAAGCCTGAAATCGAATGATTCCGAATGATGAAATTAAACTCTAAAACTCATCTAAAAGCCAAAAAAATGAACTTAATAATAACATAAAGAATATATTTCATGTATTAAAGGTTATATATATGATAATTATGTAATCTAATGTAATTATATAGGATATTAACGTGAATAAAGCATTTAGACCCATGGTAATGGGAGTTCTCTATCCCAACAATCTTTCTTTGGGTTTTCCATGTTTCACCCCATTTTCAGTATTAATTTTCCATAAATTTCATTTCATCATCATTATATTTTATTTTTTGGGATATACATGTTTTCTACGAGAATTTATTACAAATGAAATGTCTTCCAAAAGAACACTTCTTTCAAAAAACACACCCTTTACATCTGGATATTTGTCATCATAACTGAAGGATGAGGATTCAAATATCAAGTATTTTATTCACTGTTAAGATTGAAAAATAAATTTTTATGAATTTACGATATATGAAATGAATAAAATTTACTTCCATGGTTTATTATATGTGTATTATTGATGTAAATTCTATGTGTCATGCATGATAGTGTAAATATTATGATGTGGCAGGTGAACATAGAATTATATAGCCCAAAGTGAATGTTATGATGTGACAGGTGAACTCAGAAATATATAAGACTCTAATTCATTATGTAATTGTTTGTATATGATGATATTATTTAAATATGAATGAACATGTTTCTTTCATTGTTCACAACAATGTGTGGTATTTGAGCACTGAGACATGATGTTTCATTTTTATGCATCTAAACATTCTAATCCTTTTCTAAGAGAATCCAATCAATTTTATGATCCTTTTCTTATTATATTATAATATTTATTATGGTAACCCCATGCTATATTGATTAATGTTCTTATTTTTATTCTTATTAGGCTTTAGGCTCCCACCTTTTTGATATGTGTCATCAGGTGACTACTTATTTTAAGAAGAACATGTGGGACAATAAGAAGATAGAGAAGAAGGAATTTAATAAATTTTTATGTTTTATTAAGTAAAAGTTATGTATAGTTATAATTTTCCAAAGAAACAAAACATTTCGTTCCTTGTAAATTAATAATTTTATGTCGTTTTTCCTTTAAATTATGTTATTGTAATTTAAGAAAAATATGGGTCTCTATAGATTATATAAGAACACGATTTAAATAATTTGGAAATTGGGAATAGGGAACCTAATTTATCACCCACAGTATGAGATTAATTATATGTAATAACCATGGAGTATTTCTTTTATAAAATTTATAACATAGGTATACCATAAGATTTTTCCTTAGTGTAAATTTTAAAAATGTATAAATTATTAAAGGCATGCTGAAATATGTTTTGTGATAGCCTTTTATATTCTAGAGTTCATAATTTCATTGATATTTCAACGCAACTGTCTCAGGTTATAACTAGAATAATGTGGAACATCCACCTTCACCTAAGATGGAGGAACTAGATATCGAGTGTTTTATACATCAATGACCACCAATGTTTATTGGATCTCACGAACCACTATTTGATGAATAGTGGGTCAACTCCATTGAGAAGATATTTTTTGTTCATCACTTTTTTAAGACAAAAAAGTGTACTCTTTTCTTTTATCAACTAGATTGAAAGGCTGATCAATGTGTGCTTTGATTAAGAACACCATGTCGAAGGATTATATTGAAGAGATAGAGTGGAAATACTTTAAGAAAATGTTTCTTAACATGTATTTCCCTCAAAATCTATGTAAAAATATGGATATAAAAACATATAGTTGATTAAAATCGATGGATACTCTATCACATCCTACAAACAGAATTTGCCAAGGGTTGTTGGATATGATTTTTGTTTTATTATAAATAATGATAGAAAAATTGATATATTCAATATAGATTTATAATATACATTATAAAGGATATTAAAATTTGTGACATTTATAGTTTTTTTGAAGTAAAATTTTGTGCTCTCAAAGTATATATGGAGTTTAGAGAATGGTTCCAAGGGTATATTGATAGGAAATGAATAATGGAGTTTCAAGATGGATTATCTAATAAGATATTTGACCGGAAAAATCAACCATCCTTTTGTAAATTGTTTTTGGAGAACCATAATGGAATATGATACGTAGGGATGGGGAAATTATTATTTTGTGGCATAGTAGTAAAGTAAGATCTAGAACAGTTATAAGTCATGATGAAACAGGAAAATTTGGTTGATGAAATGAGAGAACCACCCATGGTCCAATACTACAACTATAGGGAGAATGGGAACTATGCAAGATTGTGAAGTAAACCTTGAGTCTATGAGTGTAATTAGAATCAGTATCCAAAAAAGCCTAAGGATTAGATAATTTATTATTCCATTATAAATTCTAAAGTGGAGAAAGAAAATTATCTCATATAATGTACACTTATTATTCATTCAAGATTTTATAAAGTCTTATTTGATTCTAGTTCTATGAATTTGTATAATATCTTCTAATTAATATAGAACAATTGAATAATGCCATAAAAAAGGATGTAGAGGTATTTGTAAAAACACATAGTAGGGGAATCATTGAAACCCACGTTTTAGACTCATACCTTATTGGATAATGTGGGATTATTCTTCCATAAAAACTCGTAATACTTCCTTTGGTGTAGTTCGTTTCTTGACTGGGACAGATTGGATCTCTTTATAAAGATCACAAATAAAACTATAGGAGTATGACATATATTTTCATATCATGAACCATACCATTAACATCCACAACTGAAACAAATATCATGAATCTCATTTTGAACATCCTTCAATAGTACAATTGTTGATTCTCTGTAAATATGCTTACCACACTCAAATGGTTCTGCCTGATGATGTTATCAACCTAGTGGAAATGTCCATCATTATGGAATACAATGACATATTTCCTAAAGAGTAATCTATACATACCATATTTTAGGTGATATATTCTCAATAGAACTCAAGCCAAGAACAAAACCAATCTCGTAGTTCCCCTATAGGATTTCGCATATCAAACTGGAGGTGTTAATGAAACTGCTAGAGGAGAATTTTGAAAAAGGGTTCATACGCACAAGTGCATAAACTTGGGGGGGGGGCTCTATTTTTCATTATCAATAAGTAGGATGGATCAATGGAGAAATGTAATGATTAATGGTAATTTAACATTATCACCATAACAAACAAGAATCCTCGTCAAATAATCGATGGATTGTTTCAATAATTGCGAGGAGCTTAGTACATCTTAAATGTGGATATTCATTCTCGATATCATCATCTAATGTTAAATAAGTAATCTATTCTGAAGGCTTCCTTATATAGATGTTATGAAATCTATTATATTTTAGTGATTCCCATGAAACTTACCAATTCCCCACAGATATTGATTGATTTGTTGAATAGATTCTTTATGAATTATCATGACAAATTTATTCTATTTTTTATCGATTCTATACTCATCTACTCTATGAATAAGAAGGAACATGAAGAAAACATAAAGTGTTTGTTGAAAACATTATTGAAGGATAATTTGTACATGATCATTAGCAAGTGCGACATTTGGATTCATGAACTCACATTATTGGGTCATCTGATCAAATGTGAGTGAATTTCAAAAGACCCCCAAAAAATGTAAATGATGAATGGGACATACCCTATATTGTTGCATTAACAAGTAGTATTTTTATTATTTGGTTACTATAGACATTTTGTGAGAAATTTTACATGATTTTCAATTCATCTATCTATGCTAATTAGGAACATTGTAAAGTATATCTGGACTGAAGGATGTGAGTAAATCAACAAGGAGATAAAGAGGAAGATGATCACTACTCATGTAACTATGTTACTATTAAGTTAATTTTTTTTCTGATATATTGTAATGCTTTAGAGAAGGGAATGTGTAGCGTACTCATAAAAAATGAAAATGTGATAGACTACGGCACCACGAAGTTTATGATCCATGCGATGAATATCACGGCACATGGTTTGGAGTTAGCATCTGTGATTTTTTCTAGGAAAATCTAGTAGCACAGTCTCAATTGTGGGACATGTGACATATTTATTTATCATAAGATTTTTGAGTATATAACCCTAAAATATGAGTGGAACATGAATCAAAATGATATGGTTAGTGCTAATAAATGACTAGGAATTCACTATTCACTATAATCATGGAAAAGAAAATAAGGTAGATGCTTCTCTTAGTATAAATGAACGTGATACTCTATCTATGTTTTGTATTGAGAAATAAACTATATTCATCAATATGTAATGGATAAATTCATAAATCATAACGACAAGAAATAAATCCAACCTTTATCAACAGATTTCCCTACCACCTATCCAATAGAATATTTAGGAGACACAAAAGGATAATATGGAGTTACAAAATAAGGTTAATCCAGTAATGGTAGAGAAGCGGAAAGAGTCCTAAATGAATGATGATGGTGTGATTCATTTTGGAATACATATTATTGTGCCTTAATCCCATAGGATAATTAATGATCGATGGTATAATGAACATATATCATAATTATATATCCATCCTAGGAATACTAAGATGTAAAATGTTCTCTATGAACAATTATGTTGTAGAAACATGAAGAAGAATATTAACGATTATATCTCTAGGTTCATGATATACCATCAAGAGAAACCCATGTGATAAAAGTACAATGTGATGATGAAAAAATTTATTATACCCTTGTGGAAATTGTATAATTACACAATGTAATTTTACATTAGTCTCTCAAGGCATCCAAAGGAAATTATGTGAAATTGGTTTTGTTGTGCCAACTCAGGAAGACTACCTAATTTATAAATATTTGGGATGATATAAATATTGACCAACTTTCATGATATATGTCATTTAAGTGGGGATAAAACATGGGGTTCCCTTATTGATTGTCATGGATCATGATCCCATTTTCATATCTAAATTCTATAGGATTATTCCAAATTATTTGAGTACATGATTATGTATCTGCATGACCTATCACCCTCAAAATGTTGGAAAACATGAGAGGTCTATTCATATGCATGAAGCAATGATAAAACCCTTTCATTTTGAAATCAAAGGAGGGTGGTACCATAATCTTTAAGAGGTTGTGTTCCATTACAACAATAGCTTCCACATGAGTATTCAGATGGATCCATATGATGTATTGTATGGAAAGAGATGTAGAAATCCAAACTAATGGGATAAAGTTGGTGAAATAATGTTACATGGAACTAATCTTGGGAATGAGATGATAGAAAATATCCAATCCATATAGAATATATTATTGTTTCTCAGAGTGGATAAAAGAGTTGTGTGGACAATTGAAGAAGGGACACTGAGTTCAACATTGGAGATAATGGCCTCATTCAAATATCAACATGGAAGAGAGTTGTACTATTTTTATATTAAGGGGTGATAATCCAAAGTTACATTGGACACTTTGAGATCCATGGTCACATTGGAAATGTGGACAATCCGTATTGGAAAGCACATAATATGGCTTAGGTTTAATATATGTCCCATGTATCACTTGTCAGGAAGTATATAACAGATCCTTCACGTGTACTAATATTAGATGTTGTACAACTGGAGGATGATCTCTCATACAAGGAGCAACTAAAAAAATATTGATCGGAGTGGTAAGTTTCTACAGAACATTAAAACCCTCCTCGTCAATGATTTATGGAGGAATCATCTGTAAGAAGAAGCAACATGGGAACCAAAGGAGGTGATGGAGGTGAAGTACCCACACTAGTTTATGTAAAACAAAATATCAAGGGATAAATATCAAAAGGGGAAAGAATGTAACAACAAAAAAGCATTTATCAATGAAATTGACATTATATAATTATTTAATATATTATAATCACAAAAAATCTAATTGACAAATAATAAAAACATGATAAAAGATGAATTATTGAAATAAAAGGAACATAAAGAAGTTATGGGACCTATACCGAACAAATTGTAACATGACCTTCAGAATAGTATTGTGTCTCTTATGAATATTAAATGGGGCATTTGAATTGTAACCTCACAAATGAAAGTCTAAATAAAATTTATCCATATTATGAGTGCTAATATGATTTAATTATTAAATAATAAAAGTTAATAAATATTTTATGAATTATTAATTAAGTGTTAGTTTTTTTGTATGTTATAAAAAATAAATAAAAAATATATGATTATTTTAAAATATAAAAGAAAATTTAGTTTCATAAAATATCTCGGTAAATTTTTTTTATCAAATATTATCTAAAGATAAAATAGGGATTACATAATTATTTTTTGAAATTTTTATATAATTAGTTATAATTTTTATATCAATTTTTACAAAGAAAATATTTATTTTAATGAAATATGAAATTACACATATTTAGAAAATTGTTTTTATGTAATGGAGTTAATTATTTAATACTATATATTAAATAAATTTAATATTAATTTTTTGTATTTTTCTAAAATACTTTAATCATTTTTGTATAGTAAAATACAAAAAAAATTACAAATGCTCAATACACGAATTTTAAATAATTTTTAATGTAAGTATGACGTAATAACATTAATATAGAAACATAAATAATTATTTTAATTTATTTTATGATATTTTTAAAACTAAAAAAAATCCTTGAGTGGAAATAACGAACTAATGAATATAGTTAGGAGGAAACACCCCTTCCTCCATAATATATACCACCCTCACACCCTCTTTTCTTAAACTATCCAAAGCATTAAGAATTATAATTATTCTTCCAAAACATATCCCAGATCCCAATTACCTAACCCCAATTTTATGATATCTTTTCCTCATCAAAATAAAAAAACCATTTCCATACGCATGTTCTCATGGAGGAGAAATCCCATAGGTGAAATCCTATTCCGTTATCCTTTAATTTATTTTAAATATCACAAATTTTTCTCTCTTATAATAACAATATATTATATAAATAGAATTAAAAATAAATTATATTTTATATAATGGTATTATATATTGCTTATTTAATATCGATAATTATACTTAATTTTATCTCCCACTCTTATTCTAAAAATGAAATCGCTACCCATGATGTGTCAATTTACAGACAATGTGGGCAAAGAAAATTCACATTCTATAAACAAGTTAAATTATATTAATAATAAAATTAAATAATTTCAGAAATATTTTAATTTTTCTTTTATAACCCATTTCTTTCTCTTTTCATATCTTGTCTATATAATTTTAATTGATATAAAAATTGAGTTCATTATTGTCAAAAAATTGGCAACATTAACCTAAAATTATAATCATTATCCTTCATGTAATAATTCTTTATCATACAATATAATAATTTTTTTACAAGATTATTTAAACTTAGAGAATATAATTAATAGAAAATAATAAATTTATTATTTATTTATCCCCATTTTACATGAACATCTATTCATGTATGATTACAAACCAATCAGTGATTCCATTTAAAAGATTACTCTAGAACCCTGAAATTAAATTATATAACTCATACAAAATAGCATAAAAGAGAAAAATTAAACCATAAATAATAAATTTCATTTTTAATTTTTTTAATAATGAATCTAATGAGAATATCTTGGGTATTAAAATGAATAAATCATTCTGACACAAAGTTAGGGTTATTCCCAAATCCAACTCTCTTTATTTGGGTTCTCCATTTTTCTCCCCATTTTGAGTAGAGTTATTCAATAAATATAATTTATTAGTCATTATATAACATTTAATGGTATATAAATGTTTTCTACTTCAGATTTTTATAATCACACAATTTTAGGAATGAATTGCTCCTTCTAGGAAACACACATTTTAATTCATGATATTGTTTCATCTTCATGCAACGATGATGGTTCATATTTCTACAAGGTTATTCCCTCTTTAAATTGGTAAGTAACTGTTTTTGAATGCATTTTTAATGAAATTAAACCGTTTCAATCTATAGGACATTTTTTTATGATTGATGTATGTTTTATGATGCATGCATGATAATGTAAATATTCTGACATGAATGATAAACTTAGAATTAAATAGTGCAATGTAAATGTTATGATGTGGTTGGTGTTCCCGTTTTTATATAGATCACAAATATGTTTTTTAATTGGATATATATCATAGAAAAATTTAAATAGTCCTGAACATGATGTCTTCTTTATTCCCAAATATGTTTTGTAGTTTACCACAAAAACATATGTTTCATTTTTCAGGATTTCCATATTACAAGCATTTTCTAAATGATTCCTCTATTGATTATGATCTTATGACAATGTTATGAAAAAGTTTATTATTCCCACATCTTTTAATATCGATTAATATTATTAAATATTCTCTTAAATGGATTTTACCTTACCCATTTTTTTTGTATATCATTAAGAGATTACATATACCAAAGAGAACATGAGGGAAAATAAGAATATGGAGAATAAGTAATTAAATAAATGTTTTTTTTCTTTTGAAAATGTAATGTATAATCATAATTTTCCTAATACAGTAATCCTTTTGATCATTTTAATGTAAATTTATAATTTATTTATCCTTACAATGATTAAATATTAATTTATAAAAAATCTGGGATGTTGTACCCAAAGCATCTACATCTCATGCAGACATACCCTAGGCGAAGAACATTTACATCCATCCATGACAACTTGTGAAAAGAACCTTTAGATCTCTATGCACTGACCCGCATGATAAAAATTATAATCTATATTCTGAGACACCTATTATATGGATCCAATCTCTTTATATCCCCTTTCTATGGGTGGGATATGCAAACCTTCATTGGAGACTCGGACAAGCATCATCTTGTTAGGAGACACACCAGTGTGTCTCTCATTCAGTCGTGAACTATATCTAATAGAGGTGTCCTACACATTTCCATCAGGACTAGTAGGGTCCACATGTTTTATTATGTTATGTATCCCATCATAAGTTAGGAAATCGACTCGAGGGACAATGTCCAGGTCCTCAGAGTCTTAGAGCCAATGGATAGGACCATGTCCTTCTTTATTTTTCTCTATGACCATGGAACCGCTAATCTAGGCATGGTGGGAGAGGATCATTATTTATATTTTCCATGGGGTTTAATGTCACATTCACCACTCTTCATTATAAAAAATATAATTTGATCCCTCCTAGAGTAGAAAATTTCACATTAATTATGGGACATATCTTAATGGGTAGCCTGATGTGACTATCATGGATTTGAAACTAGAGTGGGAACATGATGTTCAGGGCCCTTAATTCTTTTGCAGTATCCCTACCTCATCTACTGATGGAAAAATTAGTTCATTTCATTTTATTGATCACCCAATTCCATTTTTTCACACATACTCTAATGTCCCACAAGGTCTTAGAGTTTATCTATGATCCTGAAATCCACAATGTCAAATTCATGTCTAGGAATAAAATAATTTTCCAAATATTCCTCTGACATTCCATCAGAGGTCCTCCAAACTGTTGGGTCCTCAATTCCATATATCCAAATACTAGTAAATAATAATATAAATAATTTGTTACCATACATTCAAATCACCGTTATTTGATACATTCCTCATGGCCCCAACTCTATATCTAATCCTAATACATGGTTTATGAAATTAAATTACTCCTTCATCATCGAAGGGTCCATAGTCTAAATGAATAAATTCAAAGGGGATACTCCTAAATGGTGTAACCCTAATATAAATTCATTAACACTATTAAAAATACACATTAACTATGAAACAGAAAATCAATGGGCCTATGAATGTGTAGGTCCTCAAATCTGAACTACGTGGTTACTTTTTCTTATCCAAAAGGGATATGTATGAAACCTTTATAAGATGTAAAAAAACACCCAAAAACTCATGTAATCCTTTATATGTCATATCCTTGAGGATTCATATCTTACAAGGTTGATAGCAGCCCTCCCACGTCCCCCAATCCATGTTGATATATTTCCGCCACCAATAATTGACTGAGAACCTTTTTTATGGATTTATTTATTGCATAGTGTTAACCTACATGTAATTATCCTAATAATATGTCAATAACATGTATGATGTTTCCTTTTACTATATGATAATATGTTAGTTCTGATTAATTTAAAAAGGATATGTAGTAATACCATTTTTTGGGATTCATCCTGACATCAAAGCAACTACCTTCTCCCTGGATGATGATAAACTCTTATGTGACCCATTATGTGGAATAATTCTTTCATCATAATAAAAAATGAAAAATGAATCATTCATCTTTTCATGAAGGGATACCACAGATATAGATCCCTATTTATAAATTGGCATTCACATAAATAATGATCCACATATACAAATAGATGATTATGATTTATTGGAATTAATATAATATATTGCCAATAATGGATGAATTATGTCATACATTAGAATTAATAAAGTATTCACAAATATGTATTAAATATATATGAGTTTCATAATTTAAAAACTAATTCCCCATGTTTTGTTTCATGATCCCAACATCTGATCCTCTCAAAAAATGTTATTTAGCAAGATCTTTTGGTCAATTTCAAAACATCCACCTACCATTTGATAGTATGTTCCAATAATGGAATTATTGGGTGGTTATAGATACAGGAATAAAACCAATTAGAAGGAATTCAAAAAATATGAACCCAACACTAATAAATCTACAACCATAAAAAAAAATCAAGATAGAAAATAATGAGAATCATTTTTTTATTTGAAACAAACATTGTGAACCTTATATGAATACTTAACCATGATGATCATGTCACTAATATCTCTTGAATTATTCAATCTAAAAATGAAAGAAAGGCATGGAAGGTAATAAAATGTGAATTCACTTTATTGAGAGTCTATATTGATGAGTTTTTCATGATTGGGGTTTTTCAGAAATATTTCAATCATCTTTGATAGGAACTCCCATTGATTGAAATTGAATCACACCGACTCACATAGATGTATGCCTCAAATATCATTCATGATGGGTCTATATCTATGTTGAGGACATCATTGACAACCTAGTGTCACTAAATAAGTTCGTAAAATGAAATGGTATTATAGTACCACAAAAATAGAACAATCTCAACCATGATTCTTTCTTGAAATGCAATCTTTTTAAAAAAACACTTCTATAATCCACTCAGAAATAGTTTCTAGTCCATAAGAAGACAAAGAAAATCGCTATATACAATAGTTTTGATGTATTATCCTAGAAATTTTGAAATCTTCTCCCCCTCATCATAGAGAGGATTATAAAGATCCCAAAAAACATAAAAACATATATAAAAATGAAATATTATAAATGGTTATTACTATTAGTTACACACACTAATGAACAATTATAGTAAAAACATATGTTTATAAGTTATATATCCTCTGGTGTATGGAAGTGTTCGCCTGAACCTAAGAATGCTTGAAGAACTACTAAGGGACGTGACTGTTCAATGGGGAATATGGATATATCTATGTTCTGACCAAATAATTCCAGCAAAAAAAAACAAAAATAGTGATAAAGAACAAACACCTAGCCACACCAACCAAGCATGTCATTTTCATCAAATGGTAGTGTCCCAAGATGACCTCCTATCATATATAAATGAAAAAAGTGAGCAAGACTGAACACATACCCAAAAAATTTAATCCAGATAGAATCATAATCTAGTTGTGTGCAAGTATCACATTAATCAAATTCGGAGGAAAACTATGGGAATACCAAAAAAAATTCCACAGAAACCACACCATCCATTTTCCACATGATTTAGTGGATTATCAATTCCAACAACAAAATTCATTGGAAAAAACTGATAATGAACATACACCTATCCATTTGTATAATTAATTTATATCAAATATGGTCGAAGACAAAGATACGATGAATATAAATACACACATTTATTAACCATTAAAAAGTATTATCTGGAAGAATTTGGAAATATAAGATAAAAGGTTCCATCATTAAACAAGGGGAAGACTAAAATCTCTTCCCCGGTGCATGAGAAAATTTAGTAAATACTGGAAATAAATAGAGGACCAAATAACACACAAACATCCCTAGTCAAGACATGGAATGATAAAGTATCCCATTTCATGTCAGTGATTTTACAAATCATATCCTGAAATTGTAAATGGGAAGGAATAATTTCGTACCCCCATCCTAATAACCCTACATGATTTAATAAATATCTAATAGTATTAGGGTGAAGAATACACAAATCCACCACCACAAATGGGTTGACTCATCAACATCTCTCTTTGGAGAAGAGAGATTCCTCCACTACCTTCTATTAGTGTATTGGAAAAAATACCCCCACTATATATACACACCTAGATTTGGACCACAACACTATTACCAATAGAATTAATCCAAAAATTTGGATGCATTCTCATAGGTATGTATAAAAACCTTCTGAAAACCTCAGACCCTACCAAAATTTTATAACAGTGACACTTGATCTCTTCAATGATGATGACGAACATAAAATCCATTTTACCTAGTATTTGTCCCCAATTGATCACTTGAAGGAATAAAAAATGAAACCTATATTGAGGAAATTGGAAGATGAATATTTTATCTAAGATCTTCGTCCACTTAATTGATGATTTTATGAATCCCGTAGATTCATATTTATGGATGCCCATGATCCTACTATCCTATAACCAAATTATAAGAATTGTAGTCGTAATAATAGATTTCCTCTCAAGTAAAATAACTATGACTGGTTTCTTCATGTCCATAATCTGATTGACATCAAGATCCCACCTCCCCATGTGAGTCACAAAATCCCTAAATGTGTCTGGATGATCAAATAGTTAGAAGTTTATCACAATATATCATCATACCTAATGGTTATTCACATGGAATATGATGCAAGTATTATCCATGCATTTTGTAGTCAATACATAATGTATGTCATCCTCATAATGAAATTTTTGGTGAATTATTTATCTATAGTAGTTATTAAATTCATCAAAAGGGTTCCCCTTGGCTATTTAATGATAAAAATTCGATCATTCGATGTGTTACTATGGAAAATTAGGCAAGTCATGTGAGATAAATTGTCACTAAATATTGAAAGACATTGTCAAATAGAATATATCCCAAGTTGATTATAAATTTTGTACCACCCTTTGTTCATATACCTTACAATATGATTGATAAAGTCAATACTAATAATTATGTTTATAATATATTAGTAGGGAAAAATCCTCATTAGTTAGACAGGGTTGAGGATCCTCTAGAAAAAGACAGAAAAGGAAAGTTTATCAACAGGATAATGTTGGCTGAAGGATTCATATAATTCATGTTCTATCATTTATCCACCACCAAATATAGTATTCTAGATTATTTTTTTTAATATTTTGTTCATGACATCAAACTCAATATATATATAACACATTTATTCAAGTAAAATATAAGGTATTACCTTATAATGAATACCTAATACATTTCAAGGTAATTGATGGGATACTCCACTAAATTGAAATAGAGGCTCTCATAACCATGTGAAAACCAAAATTTGGGAATCATCAAGGATCCATTTACCACATATGTCTAGGTGCATTAAAATAATTGTGTTAGCTGATCATAGATTCCATGTCTGTTATTGAAATTAAATGATGGGGTGACCATAGAGGATTGAAATTTGGAATTCTCCCAAAAGATCAATTTCTAAAAAATGTGGATATTGTGAAATTTAATATATTTAGTATTCCATGAATAAATAAACTTTTTCACAATATCTGTTATGCCTAAACACATTCCTAACTGACTATCCCAATCATTGATCACGATGAGAGAAATCTGTTGAATTTATTTTTCTAGGCATATGAAAATATTAACAAAGATTCACACTTAATGGAATTGAATCATCAAATATTGAAAATATAATGAATGTAGTTAATCTCTTCAAGAAAAATATGGTTTTTTAGGAAACCATCTAATAATATAAACCATTGTTCGAACATGACTATATAAAATTATGAAGGCTTCTACATAAATGACATCCATGTAAATCCATGAAAAATTCCATCCTCAAATCCCAGTATATTATTTAAAAATACATTAGATATCAGTTAAAACGGATCAAAATACTATAAAAATTGAGTGGAAAGCCTCATCCCATAGCACTTGGGTATTTTTTACCCTAAGAACATCCACCTTAAAAGATGTTATTCTTATAATAATTACTAGGAACACCACAGAATGCATCTGTTACGTATTTCTCATCATTTAATTTGTTATAATCATTGGAATCACACACAATAATTGTCTAGATATTCCAATCAGAATACCATTCACATTAACACCTCCACCTTGAAAAATTTAGGGGAGGAAAATGCGTCATGGAGAGTGGAAAAAAGTGAGTCTAAACAAGTGACTGATGAGATGCCATTAAGGAATTACACATCAATGAATATTGTTGTCACAACCCCTTCTAAGACCATAGATCATGTGAATAATATAGTATAGTAGGAGGGGGATATTTTGGTTCTTAATATGATTCCCAAAGAAATTATTTATGGATGTGTGTGTACCGGTAACAATTTTCATTCTCTAACATTCGAAATTCAATCAACCGCTCTATTAATACTTCCCAGAAGTGAATCAACAAAAAAAGGGAATAGGTATGTTAGTGCTTCCACCAAAATCATTAAGAGGTATTACCACATAAAATTGATAAATTATTTTCCAAGAAAGGTGAAGAGATGAATTAAATTATAAGAATAAAAGCAAAACTGTTCTAGGGAAACATTTATAAAATATATGTCCTACAATCCAAGCCGCAAAATTACCTACCATCTAGAACACCACAACAAAGGGGGTTCCCCATGAAAATTTAGATGGATCCAGAACATAATCTCAATTAGGGGTTTCAAAAACCTCTATATTTGAATCCTATGGTAGTGGATCAGGATTTTCCTTCATTGGGTACCTTTGAAAAATAGGTCTGGGCACATCCATACAGCCATTACAATATAGGTTACACAAGGAAGATACTATATTGTCCCCCAATTTTTCGGGATAAATATTGCTACCCATATTCAGTATCCTCCTCATCAATAAATTTATTAAGGTATCAACAATAATATTTATTTACGAGTGGCTCCATTGGAACCCGTAGATTGGTGGTGTAAATCAATCTAGTTGGAAAAGAAACTTTTCCTTGGATGGGTTGACCTGACCACACCCCCACCAAATAGTTACAACCACAAATTTCTTATTTTTATTCTATAGTGGGGATCAGAGTATAATATGACACATTTCTCATCCAATTGTTTTCCCATTATTGGGACAACTTCAGAATAGTAATTGAAGAAAAATTGTCATTCATGAAAACATTGGACGAGAATCATTTTTATAATAAACCAGCTTATTAGCTATGTCAGTTACTATATGGGAAGATCACTATCATATTATTCTCTTTCAATTAATATTGAATCTACAGAAGAGAAGAGTCACCGACATCCCAAAATGAAAATATTGAGATAATGAGAGGTTTTTAGATTCATTTCTCAGTGAAAGAAGATTTCATACACTGTAATAATTTATCTTCTACATGATGTTTTTAATTCGTATAGAGAATATTCATAAAGATTTCCACACACCACTAATCTGGGTAAAATATGTAAAAGGGCTTTGAGATCTGAACAATATTTAGCAATTAATGGATGATTACATTACATGAACCACAAATATGTCTTCAGTAATTTCATCAACTCAAGGAATGTGAATTGGGAATTTAGAGGATGCAAATATTTCACTTCAATTGGAACCTTAACCCACTCCATCTCCATTGACCACACCATATAATTTTCCCCCCTTTGTATAATTAAAAAATTTTCTCTCATCATTTGGTTGAGAATCGGGAAAAGGGAAATAACAAGTATTAGGTGATGAAAATTTTAGTTTCTTCATTTGAAAATGACCATTTTCCAAAATAAGTAAAATTTATGTTTGAGAGAAAAATAATTCAGTTTATATATATTCATAATCACAAACAAGATGGTGATGATGGTATCAAATTAATTTTCAATTTCTTCTAGAGAATGGGGAACTCCATCCATGAATATTTTTTATCAAAAATATACTTTTTAAAATGGTGGACTCTAGGAAAGGGAAGTTGGGGAAGACACCCACACAAGTAGCATGTTTTTTTTCCTCTAATATGGAGGATGATAATGAATGGAATCATGTTAAAAATATGGGTAAGTAGATTTTCAATTATTATATTGTACTAAATATTGTAATATTAATTCAATTTACCTTCTAATAATAGTTATAACATTCATCAATGCCACCATCTTATTTTTTCAACAACACCATGAACACTATCAACACCACAGTCCTCTAGATTTCATTCTTCCATGAAATTTGATGGAAATAAATGTTGGAAGAAAACATTGGAATATAAAAATTTAACATGAAAAATTGTATTTTAATCAATCAAACTACATTCCTTAAGTCCCACAGGCTCCACCTATCAAACTTTAATACTAGAGTAGACATTCCAGACCGATCCCTCATCAAATGTGTGGTTGATCTTTGGTTCCATTAATGTAATTCACATAAAGAATACATTCATTGATTATGAGTGATACTATGAACCATATTTATATACCTCATATACAAGAATTAGTTGAATAGGCTTATAGATCCTAGGATACATTGGATGATAAGATCATTCTTGAAATGTTTACAACAACAACATCCCTGCACATAGTGTTTATGTGGACATAAATAATGGAAGATCCACCTAGTGAGATCATGTGAAATAGTAAACATACCCCACACATGAAAATGTTTTCAAAAACATTATTTTATTGATGAATGTCTATAGAGGACTAAACCACCCAATCATCCTTGGTGCGCAAGAAGACATAGTCAACATAACCCACAAAGGATAGAAGTCAATCAAACTACTATTACAAAGAAATGTATTCTAATATAATAGAAATCATTTAAAAATGTCCCAATAAAAGTGAATACCCATGATATGAATATTATAACATTAGTAATTAATTGTGATATTTTAAAATAATTAGCCCTGGTTAAAAGTATGATATAAATCATGGATGATTTGAGACTATCAAAAGGCCATTGTTATGCACTCGTAGTGTCTTGTCCAAGACTAAATTAATTTGAGGCTTAATTTTATATTGTAAATATATATTTTGTAGAGATAAATAATTTATAATGACACATTATCTTCTAATTCATGTAGAAGAAAAATAGAATTTATTATATAATGACACATTATACCATTGTATATCTCCAAAGGATAAATGAAATTGATACCAGATGAGCCTTGAATGATGATGGTTTAGGAGAGAACCTCAATAAAGACCACACAATTATTAAAATCGGATATAAAATGTCCCACATGTACCTCTCCACTCCACTAATACAAGGTTATTACATGAGTGAACATAATATCGTCAATGAAATCATGTTTATGACTATGTTTGGGAATCACATATCTGACTCTGAATTCCTAGTTTTTCAAAATACTTTAGCCTTCAATGTTTTCATGGGATGTCCTTAGATACGTCAGTATGCAACATTCCATAAATATGCAACCAATTTTCCATATGTTGCATTAATTACCAATTTGAGACACATAATGGTGTTAAATCCCGATTTAAATATTGTGAAACCTAATAAATTGATACTAGATATTACCGTAGGTAATGGAAATATCCTATAATTTATGAGGATGATCAAATAAATTCCCATTATATTATGTAGTTGAACACTATAAATACATTAATAAACCTTAGTATAGTGTATATGATACCCATCAATATGACCGAGGAGGTATGCCCAAATTACCTGATGTATTAAACAAATTCTATGATATCAGTAGTGTGAACATATTTTAATAGCACAAGAGAAGTTTTCCAATCACTAGAATGTTATAGACTCAATTTTCAAGATTCCATCCTTCTATCACATAAGCTTAAACAAATAGTTTCCTCATCATCTTGCTCATAGTCTTTTGTCTCGTTACTAAGGTAAAATCTATATTCATAATCCCTATGCCTCATATCCAAAATATATATCCAAAAACCCCCATCATCAAAAAATTGATCAATAATAGTTTCTTCGCCTTATGAATTTAGAAATATTGAATCCTCCCCTATGTTATAGAAACATTCGTTTTCACATGCTTCCCCTATGTGCAATGTGGATGTGGAAGTAAAAAATAATGGGGAAGTAGACGATGAAGAATCCATAATGGGTTCACATAAAAAATTTGTGGATTCCATAAATACATCTATTGCTGAAGTCAGAGAAATAAATCTGGGTACATAAATAGATCTGTTGACCACTTTTATCGGTGAGTCCATGTATTCGTAAGAACTAGAGGTATAAATCTCTTACAATTTATTCATTAGTGAATGTTTTCATATAATTATATAGAATCTATAGGCCTTGATCCCAAGGGTTCCACTCACCACCAAGGCTTTCTAAAAGAAATCATTGGATACAAACTGGAAACCAAAAGGAAATAGTTGATTCACTCATCCAAAATTTATTATAAAGATGAAAATATTATAAAGGCCAATTTTTTTAAGGAATTTTAGTACCCAAAATTGATTTCTATCATCCTACAAAAAATTAAGAATAATATAAAAATTTCTATCTGTATCAACTTCATATATCTAATCCAACATTTTCCAAAAGAAGATTTAATTTTTCTAATAAAGAAGCTTCTAATTAATCTAACAACATTTTATCAAGACCAATCTTTCATGGATGGATATTTAATTTACAATAAAATACATATGGCCCTACAAGATGATGAATCCACAACATTTAGTTCCCCAATCGTATATTATACTAAAATATAAATCCCTTTATCTTAATGAATATTTGTTCAAAAACCAACATTCCATTGGTCACATTTTGAATCATTCCCCTTGGATGTTATTTGAATTATATGTTTATGATCTAGTGGACATGTACCAAATAGTGTTCTAATCAACTTGAAGATATTGTGACTGTCTTCATCAAAATACAACAACCAAGCCTGAAAATGATCCATCGAATTGTGATTTGGGGGTAACCTCAGCAATTTTACTTGAATTCAACATATATCATCACATCATTGAATTCATTTCTATGAAGATGTATTATATCCTCAATATTTTACCACCTTAAAACATAAATGATATGGGGTGTTTTTTGGGAAAATTTTCTCTTCACCTAGTTGATTATTAATTGATTTAAAAGTATGTGGTCCAATGACATTCAGGATGAATTTACAACCACAAGAGAAATATCTTGATATATCTAGTTATAATTCCACTTATTTAGGGGAATCAACTTATTATATATTTTATACATAAATACCAAATTAGATGTGGCTCCCATTATTAATAGAAAAATAATGGGAATGAAAAACCTTTATTATCTAATTCATGACACTATAAACCCTATGACTCCTTATTCAGATATCACTAATAGGTGTGTAGATGTAATCATAATGGCATAAAAACCATTTCACTGCCTACAACATGATGTGTTCCATTATGTATCACATATTAACCCACTCAAAAATCTCATCTTATACCATATGTTTACAGGACATATGGAATAGTGGGATTTCATCCTATATCAATATTACAACAGTTCGTTCCTTATAAATTGATGAATGTCTAGGATATTGATTATTTTCCTGTATAAAATCATCTATAGAAATAACATCATTATATATTAAATTTATAGATGAAGATATATTTTATATTAATGATGTACCCCAAACATGGGAAATGTATTTTGAATTAGCATCCAAAATTATAATAGGGATGAGAAAGGAATACCAAAATATCAAAAAATGAAGGTTGTGAGTTACAACTATCACTCTAGAAATGGTGGTTTTTCATTAATCCTTCTTATTATAAAAAGTTCATTCAAACAATGTGGAAAAATTTAAATACCACATTTATTACATAGAAAAATAATTTCATATACTGTTGGGGGTCATAGAGGTTAAATGATATTTGGATTTGGTGATCAAACAGATCAATTTGGACTATTCCATCAAGAATGATTAGATAATTACCTTTCATGAAATTGTTTGAGGGTTAATATAAAAATTCAAAATTTAACCCACAATAGATCATGACCGACTATCATAGTTTTACTAGAATTATGTATTATAAACTTATGCTATGGATTTGGAAGATCCAAATCAGGATGAAAATGTCTGCACCATCATGCATCATCAAATGGTGTTGCCTTCTTTTTCATTTCATAATTTAGGAGATCAATATGGATAACAATATTAATAAACTAGAAGTCCCACAAAAAGCTTAATGAGGCCCATTTGTGTTTAACATCATCATGGAATTCCCACATATGAATGATATAGGAAATTATATAACCATGGATGAGTGTCAAGAATTACTCTTTATGATGGGCCAAATCAATAGAAAGTACATTAAAATGTGGTTTTTTGGGTGTTCTCCTATTATTTTATTATGTACATGAAACTGATTATTTTATAAATTAATTATAAATTGGAGTCTTGGACTGACACTAATCATGGTTCTTTCTCAGTAATAAAATTAGATGTCTTAATTACTTATGTCTTTAAATGAAAAAAATGACAAATAATTAACTAGAATAAATCAATCTTACCACATTGTAGGAATCATTATCATTAAAACCCTTTATTTACCCTATAAATCCACATACTCCTGGACATTTTTTATGTGGGGTCATGGGTTTTGTAAGGCCATATCCTCCAGCAACATCTATGAAATTTGAAAACATCATTTAATCTATGTAATTATTCTCTAAATGGGTTTAGTGAATACCTCTCATTGAATTCTATTTCAAAATAACATTTATCTCATTAAAAGCCAACATAATTATATATATTTTTTAAATTTCAATACTATAATTCTAAACATAAATACTAATTCACTGAAATGACAAGATTAATTGAAGAGAATCAAAGTAAAAAGATTTTATACCTTACATCACATGGAGATATATAGAAATCAGATAGAGTTGGATTGTATAAATAAGTTCTTCCTCTATTCATTCCACAAATGAAAACATATACTCATCTTTAGGACACTAATGATACCAGGTAGGATGCCCCAAATGATTTAGACGAAGTTATAGGGATCTTATTTCATACTACATGACCTCTCAATCAAATATTATTCCACTATCAAGATGACATTATAGCCCATTACAGCCCCTACCAATGTGAGAATTTTCAAAAATTACTTCATGTTATAAATGAATGAGAGTTTTTATCTGAATGTTTTTAAAGGGAATAATAAGCCACTCTCACATGACCATAACATGTGTGATTTTTCATCCATATTATATGAAGAAAAATAAAAAGGCACTAACATCATTATTTCATGACATTAAAATGTATAACATTAGGTCAAGTATTCATGTCCTCAAAAAGAAAAACATTTGGTCCTAGACATATTAAATACAAAATCAAGGAATAATATTCAAAGATTTGAGAATATAAAATATATTTCATAATTTCCTAGTCACAAGTTGTAAAACAATACAACAATATATTTCCCAGAAGACATAAAACCACATGGTTCAAATAATTATTTTCATGACATAAAAATTCCTAATATTTTAATATTTGTTTGATCATAACAAAATATTTGGTGTGTGTACCCCACCAAACATTTATTCAAGATCTAATTGGGGGTTTTATTCTTGCTATCGTAGGATATGTATTGATGGCCAAATACCCAATCATGGGCACAAAGATGACATAAAATAAAAATTCCCACTATTTATGGGTCATTACTATATAGGGAGTATTTCATAGAACTAAATGTATATTAATTCTCATTCTAATGAGATTTTTAGTGACTCGTGGATCTTACATCCTAGTCCGAAACAAAATAAAATAAAATTTTCATGTCCTTTTTCATTATCACCCTTGAGTGGAAGAAGAAACCCTATCCTCTCTTGTTTTATCATACAAATCGTTGATCACTTGGGAATTGTAATTTTCATAAAGTACATAAAAAATGATCAAGGAATATCAATTCACATTAGGGTTACTCTAGTCCTGGTTGGAAGACCATTAGGGGAACACCATATTTATTTTTTTCATGATTCTAAAATATATGGTTACTTATGTTATGTGAATTGATTTATTCACATTAAAATGAGATACACAGTTACAACTAGAACCTACATCCTGGCCCATTTAAAATAGTGTAAATTCTTCTACTCTCCTATGTTTGAGCCAGATCCATATAAAAGGATCTAATATGGTTTCCCTCCCCTTTTGAACCAATATTTTAAAAATACATGGGCCTTATACAAATAAAAATACATTAAATATGGGTAATCATTTAATATTCATCATGTGGGTTGATTGTAGTTAGAACAAGATACATATTGATTCTCAGTCCCAATACCATAGACAAGACAAAATATTCCTTTTTTAAAACCTGAATCCTTCCTCATTACCACATGATGTTACACTAGATGGATGATTTCAATGACACAAAATTTTAAAATAAATTTTTATATAAGAATAATGTTTGAATTTATTTTCACTCCAATGTGGCACATGTTGATTCATATACCTCATATCCTAGTCCTAGCCATGGGAGAATGATAAATTGTCCACCACATGCATACAATCAAGTATCACTATAGTAGATCATAATTTGGGATCCCTCATTGTACAGACCATCAAGGAACATAAATGACCCATATTATATATGAGTCTAATCTATGAAAGGGACTCTACACATCATAGAAAATTTCATTACAAATGCATTATTTATTCTAATAAATATTCTCTCCACCTGTATTAATTTATTCATGGAAAAATTTAGTTAATCATTATATTTTTCCACCTACCAAAAATATAGTATCTAATATATATGGAATCTATTTTCGGACTATTATGTAACACTGCCAAGTTGGATTCATATATTTATCCAACCATAAGGGTATGTCATCAAGAGGATGCCTCTATTAGAATATGTTGTAACGTGGCCAAGTAATATTTTCATAATATCTCCCCCAAAATTTGTTTATCAAATAATGACACAATCATCCTCATTTGAAACATATTATTACAATATATTCCCCGATGACATCCTACTGCAACATTCTATTAGATCATGTTCTTGGTCATCCTTCATATTCTTGTCCCATGTCACTTATACCAATCCAATAACTACCGAGATCTTGGTTTAGAAATCTTTTCAATTATGTTCATAGTATTAAAAAACTTTTATGGTCTTATAGACATCATATTACCAATCATTTATGTAATATCATGGTCATATTCATATGAACTAAATAAATAGGTAGTATATCATCCTCATCAAAATAAGTTAAAATTCTCAAATAATTTAGATAGAAGAATTCAAAGAGTATGGTTTTCCAGATGTACATATGGATATATTCTCATTCAAATGAGATAGGTAGAAACACCCAAATATTGTTTTCTGGTATGATCCATAGTAAACCAACTCTGTTGTCCGACATTTTGGTTAGACCATTTTTAGAAACTCCCCCCCCCCCATTATTGGGTTATGTTGACATGAAATTCTCCATTCTCATTCTATGAAATTCATTCTACAAACCATACTATATGCATGAGGATATCTAAATCTCCATAATCATCATCCCACCATCGATGATAGAATTTATGTATCCAAAGGAAACACATTAGTGACTATTATGTAACAAACTGTAGTTCATATTTCATATGTTACCCACGAAAAAAGGAATGTCATCTAGAGGATTACATTGTTTGACTATCCTTAAACACACCCGTAATATATTTTTTTAAATTCATCCACAAAAAGGTTTTCAATATCTTGGAAAATTCATCCCCATGATATACATCCTCAATTTCCATAAAATCATTCCCCCATATCAGAAAAAATCTAAAGGCAACTATATTGGAACGTATAATATCCCCCTTTAATCCTAAAAATGGTTGAATATTCCCAAACAGAATAACATGAATGGGTGATTCATTAGTGTTTCAATCAAATCTAATGGATCTAAAATTATCGCCAGAAATTTTCTTGATTCATGGAGTTAATGTTAAAATCATTACATTATAGTTTAAAAATGTTAAAATATACAAGAACATCAACAATTTAAGATGATAAACTACATGGACCATATCCTAGTCACATGACATTAATATACAATAGGTTCTAGCCATTTTCCAGTAGGGGATCCAACATAACATTGGTCATTTAAAATAATTTACCATCCTTTAAAACTGAAACGTTCATGCATGTTCATTTTTTATTTCACTGAAAATGCTCATAATGATTCTTTCATCATTCCAAGGAACATTAACTTGAAACATATAGTTTGGGGTATCATAAAATGTATATTTTTACAAATTTTTCAGCCATTTGTTGTCAAATTAAATAATCCATATAGATGCATTTATATTAGAATTTAGTAATAATCCCTATTTTTATTCTCATACATCACCAATCAAAATTTTCCTTCAGACTAAGGAAGAAATTGTGTAACTATATAGTAATACACACTAATTCTCTTTAAATAGATTCACACACACAAAAGGGGGGTTTAACTAGTCGTTCATTCATCATCCACATAGACCTCCTCTATTAAAATAATCCCCGACAGTATCATTCCATAAACAAATTTTCCAAATCGGTCCTTCACTATTCCCCACACACATGCCTCATATCATGGTTAATATTTGGGAATAAAAAAATCATTTCTCATAATGTCACATTTGATATATAATTAATGCCAAAATATTCTTGGATAACAAGGATTTTGTGTGTGTCAGCATTTCATAAAAAATGATCAAAACTATTCGACAAAAAGACCAGTATCATTAGACATGTTTTAAATACTTTGAACCTCCTATGAAACAAAAATATCACTCACAATGATGAAAGTATTCAAAATGAAAACCTACTAAAATTTTTTTTCACATAATTCTTGATGTGAAATCTATGTAGATTTAAATAATCATGAAATTATTTTAAATTGGAATAAAATAGGTTATGATATAATCCAGCAATGAGTATCCCATGAAAAAAATGTCCTTCCACCTAGGACTTCTTCATATATGAAATAATAAAAAATTAGGGTGATGACACAATTACTCAAGGATTTTTGGGATTTCCATATGTCCTTAGAAATAGAAAAACAATTTACTCTAGGACACATGTCCCAAGAAAAAATTTGAGCATTTTAAAATAGTTGACATAGCCCCCTGTAGGGGCCTATCCCCATTTACCTAGAGTCGGTGCATTATTACATATTATTGGCATGATACAAGGAATCATGTACCGAAAGACTAATCAATTTAGTAGCCTTGTAAGTACTAGCTACATTCAAAAGTTTTAAATTACATCATAAAATAAAAACATAAAAAAAATTCCCCTTTTGAACACACTTATATCCATAGCCTATCCATATAGGTCAATCATATGATACCTTTCACATCTAGAGATAAATAAAACATAGAATGGGGTTATCTTAAATGCTCAGTAAGGATAAAAATATAGTGGAAGCATTCATAAATATGCATAAACATTTTAGGCAATGTAGAAGAATAAGAAAAATTAAACAAATTATTCATCATAATATGGAAATGATAAAATCAATTATTCCCATTTAATTCTTCACATGGATATTCTTCTAGTAGAATAATCTCATGAAATATCAGTATCCACTTTCACAATGATGTAATGCATAATTTTATACTTCATAACCACATAGTCAAAGCCTTGCACTAAGAATACGAATAAGACTTTGTCAAAGACTTGTTCCAAGATACTAGTTTTTACCATGAGACCTACCGATTCATCGAGGAGCTATAATGGGCTTTACCCTTCACTTACTATGTCCAATCCATTCCTCATATGAACAAGTTTAAAAATAACATAAACCTTCGTATTAAAAAAATAATATGAAATATCAATACATAATCCATAAAACTTGAATGGTATAAAAATGAAACATCCATAGTAAAACATATCAAAAAACCTTCAATAAAATATAGAACGTTTGTATTATAATAAGTCAACCTCGATCGAGAATAATATCTCATAATGGATGTTGACATAGTTGAAAATGATCAGTAAAAATATTTGAGGGAAATTTCCGTTTTTGATGAAATCATTTAAAAGTCACATAATTTATAATGGAATTATTTTAAAATATTTTTTTGAATAAAAGTTTTCCATACCTCTTTGAAACTATTTAAAGTAATTAACATTTTAAAACATTCTTGTCCAAATAATTAAATCCTTAAAATCATTTAAAAAAATGGAAATTAATGAGAAATTCTTACAAGAATAAATATTTAAAACATTTAAATTTATGTTTTAGTAATAGAGTACCTTAAAAATAATCCCTTAGAAAACCCATATAAGAAACATTGACATGGATAATAAATATGTCCCAGTATATACTTACGTAAAAACAACATTGGATAATAAAGAGATTTTGAAATTAACCTTTACATTTTACTTTTTCTTTGTAGATGGTATGTTATCCTCTTGTATATTACTTAACACATTGTTATTATATTAATGAAGAACCATATACAAAAATAAAATATCATATATGATCCTATAATGTTGTTTTGTTAATAATATTTCTGCACTATCATCATTTTTGGTGTTAACTGATTTTTTTCCCTTTATATGATTTTTTACTTAGGCCATGTTTTTTATGGATAAGATGTATTTTATTAATATAATGAATTATGTTATGTTCATAAAAATTACTTTTAATCATAAAATGAAAAATATTCTTGAATGATTATGAGGGGGAATGGATCTCATCGCATTCGTGGAGAAGGTAATCTATATGTACGCACGAGCGACAATATAATTATACTGATGGTGAAATCATATGTAATTGGATGGTATATCATATATACAGAATAATTAACATGTTATATAAATTATTTACATCAGTTATACTCATTATTATTCCCATCCAAATATTGATGTTTTTGAATAACAAACTACCCCACGAGGTTGAGATGGTATGTCATATGTACACACGTATGGTGACTCTGTCATTTATATAATGGATTTATTAATGAATATGGATGTACCATTTTTATACTAAGATCACAGTATATAAAAGATAATGAATTTTTTATTTTATAATGGAAAAAAACAAGGAATGAGTATGTGGAAAAGAAAAGAACTTGGAAGAGTTGATTAAATATTTACCTCTTCTTCGGGTTTTTCCTTTTGATTTTATCAAAAGGAATACCTAGGTTGGATTTTAGACCAATGGAAGTCCTCTAGGATGAATGGATGAATGTCGGTAGGATATATTTCAGGGGTTAGACGAGCCAAATGGCTTTGGAGGTGTGAATGTAAGAGAAGGGGAAGTACCCTTTAATAAGAGAGGTGAGGGTCACTTTTTGGAAAATATATGCGTTGAAAACATCCCAACCAATATTTTTTAGACAGTTTTAGGTCACCATATTAACCTTATCTTTTATATTTAACTCTTAGTTAAATAGTTTTACATTTACCAATTCTATTTGTATTTTTATATTATATGGTTAATAAACATACTATAACAAGACAAGATAACCCCAATTTTTTCATTATTAATATATATAACCTTTTCTATGTCCATTGGCTGATTCGTAGATTTTTAGTAATATTATATCAATTAATAGTATTGTATTTTTTTAAAAAAAAACTAAATTATGACAATTTTGGCACAATTTAGTATTCGGTGTTTGTGAAAAACACAACAACATGATTACCTTGAAAAAAATTATTTAATCAACCCTAAAATTTCATATTAACCTATAAAATTATATTATTTCATAAAAATACTCAAATTATATTTAATTGGATATTTATAATATCAAATATTCTAATATTTCATTAATAAGTTAATTAATAATATGGAAATTTATTAAAGAGAAAAAAAAACAGTACAAGAAAAATACAAACAAAAAACACCAAAACCATAAAAAATGGTTAAGGTGAAAAAGAAAGAAACCAAAGCCGACAAACACCCAATAAAAAAGGGTGGGCTATGGGATGAGGCCACCAATGCTGCCAATGAAGATCAAAGCCGGAACAAGTAAGATATCTCCACGACAGAAGAATCTCCATCAGCCCTGGCCTTTATTAGCCAAAAAACAGGAACAAAAAAGCCATCCTTCCACCAAAAGAAGCCAGCAACTAAGCCTCCATCCCGCTCCAAACAGCACACTCAATAGCGTTTGTGAATCATCCACCTTACTAAGAACAGCCACATTCTGATTGTAGGAGTCATGTCTGAGTCCAGTCTTTCCTGTGACCAAAAATCAGTAAGAAACTTCACCAGGAGGCAGGGCAGTGTTGTTGTGAACTCTTGAAATATTTTTATCTATATAATGAATATTTATAGTAGAATTTATATTGTGTGTAACCTTATATTAAAAATGTTTCATTTATCAAAAATCGAATTTAACTATTTTAACTCCTATTTAAATAAAAAAAGTCCTAATCTAATCTAAGTGGACAAAAAAGGATCGTATATTATTCCTAATGTTGTTTTTGGTAAAATTACATCTGTCCAATAGAATTAGGACATTTTTTATGGTAATTATGACATCATTTTTACCCTAAAGTACCCAATTTTTCTTTTAACCATATTAAATAAAATTCAAACATTACTATTCACCAAAAGTTATTTTCATCTTATTGAACCACATATTACATAATTATATCAACCATGTTAGTAATATTTTTGAAATTTAACACCCAGAAGTGGTAAAATTATGTTTTATGCAATTTTTTAAATGTTCTAGAAAGTGGGTAAAAGACAGTAAAAAGTTCAATAAAATTTTATATATCTAAACATATTATAAATTGTCTCTAATGAATTAGATTGACCATATATATGTATTATGTATCTATTTATACCTAAAATAAATTAAAATTAAGTAAATAAAATTTTAAATAAAAGGTCGGTTTTAAACAAAAACGCAGTGTTTTTCATTATTCATCAAAAAATGAATGTTTTCAGAAAAATTCCAAAAATTCAGCAAAATCAAATTTTGATATTCCAAATCCAGAAATAAATTCCATTTTGAAATAGAAAATTTATAAAATTTCAAAAAGTGTGTATTACTATTCATAACGGAAACTCTGATAGGTCGTGGTGTGTTAAAACTCCATGTTGCATACAACACAAGCTACTGCATTATTCAAAGGGAAACATACCATGGATGTTTGGGGTGTTACAGTTTCCACTACTTAAAACAATTCCTTCACAATATTTCTAGAATATTACTACATATTAATATTCAGGTGGTTCTTCATCATTATTTCCTCTGGTTCCCACATTTCCTCTTCCATCATATGGTTTCTCTATATAACATTCACCAGACGAGTCATCCTTTTTCTCAACACTTGTTCTCTAGTATCATGAATCTTGATAGGATTTTCAAAATATGATTGATCAGGTTCCAGTTTAATTTCTTTATAGGTGAGTACATGTGTTGGGTCAGACATTTATTTCATCAACAAAGATACATGGAACACATCACAACCTTTGGAGAGACATAGAGGAATTACCAGACGACAAGCTACAACTCCAATTCGTTCTAGAATTTCTAAAGATCTGGTGTACTTGGGACTCAATTTACCCTTCATACAGAAACTTATAACCCCTTTCCATGGATATTCCATTAAGAAAACATGGTCTCCAACTTGAAATTTTAAATCCTTTATTCTGTTATTGACATAGTTCTTTTTCTTTCTTTGTGCTGCTTTGATTTGTGTTTGGAAAATATTCACTTGTTCTGTTGTTTCTCAACAATTTATGGGCCTATGAGTTTTCTTTCACCAAAATCAACCCAAAAAGTTGGTGTGTGACATCTCTATCCTTATAATTCTTTGTATGGTGCCATCTGAATACTGTAACAAGAAGATGTTGTTATAGGAAAATTTTACCATCGGTAAATATTGATCCCACATACCTTGAAAGTCATGTGAGAAATATCTCAACATGTATTCTAAGGATTGAATAGTCTGTTCTGATTGTGCATCAATTTTTGTGTGGTAGGCAGTGCCCAAGTGAAATTCAGTATCTAGGGCCTTTTGAAAACATTTCCAAAATCATTATGTTAAATGATGATCATGATCAGAAACAATCGATAGGGGTATACCATGGTGTTTTACATCTCCATTAATATATATTCTTGCTAAACATTCATGTGGAAAAATCGTATCTTATAGAATAAAAATTTGGTGACAAGGTAAGACGACGAACAATGACCCATATTACATCTTTTCTTCTTGGAATATTTTGTAGTCCCATGAAAAAGTGAATCATAATATTATCTCAGTTCCACTCTTGTATGGGATGTGGTTTCATGACTCCTCAAGGTTGTTTCCTTCCAGATTTCACTTGTTGAAAAACCATACATCTTGACACATAATCAAAAATCTCTTTCTTCATGTTGTCCCACAAAAAATTATCCATCAAATATATATATATCTTGGTGCTCCCAAGTTGTATAGAGAAATTGGAGCTATGAGCATCATCCAAAAATTTCCGTTTAGGATGAGCTATGTTTGGAACACAAAGTCTCTTAACAAATTTCCAAATTCCATCTTCATAGATGAATTCAATCAGTCTCCCATCATTCAAAGCAGTAATTTTCTTTTGAAATTCCAAATCCTTAGTCTAATAACTTTTTATCCTTTCTAGAAAAGATGGTTTGGAAGACATTTGAAAAAGCATTGATGATTCACCTTCCATGGTTATTCCCATATCCATCTTTACTTTCTCCATATATATACGATCATTTTCAACTATTAACATGTTCAAAACTACATTATACTTTATTGTCAAAGCATCTACTAACTTATTTTACTTTCATGTGTGGTATTGTATAATGGAATCATAATCCATGAGTAGTTCAAGTAATCACCATTGCATCACGTGGAGTTCTTTTTGTGAGAAAATATACTTCTAACTCTTTTCATCAATATAAATCTCACATTTTTTCCCAGAGAGATAGTGTATCTATATTTTCATGGAAAATATTACAGCTGGTATCTCATGATCATGAGTGGGATAGTTTTTTTCATGAATTTTTATCTACTTTGATGCATTGAAAATAACACTATCATTCTGTATAAGGACACAACCAAGTCCTTTATTTGAAGAATCACTATAAATAACAAACCCATTATTCCCTGAGGGTATAGTCAAGATAGGATCATTGACTAATATTATCTTCAATTCATCAAATCATTCTTCACACATTTCTTTTAATCAAATTTAACCCCTTTACGTGTGTGCTTGGTTAATGGGTTTTCCAACAGGGAAAAATTCGAGACAAAACGTTGATAATAACATGCTAATTCAATAAAACAACATACCTCAGTTATATTTGTCGGTGCTAGACATTCATGGATTACTTTGTTCTTTGATGGATCAACATAGATTCCATCCTTAGATACAATATTTCTAAGAAAAGAAATCACATGAATCCAAAATTGACAAATTTTAATCATTCCATATAATTCATTTCATCTGAGGGTTTTCTGAATTGGGCACAAGTGATTTTCATGATCTTCATGACATTTTTTGTATACCAAGATATCATCAATAAATACCACTACAATGTCATCAAGATATTCCTTTAAAACCTTATTCATTAGATCCATGAATAATGATGGACCGTTTTTCAATAAAAAAAGAATTACTGTAATCTTGTAATGCCCATACCTGGTTCGAAATACTATTTGCATAATGTCTTCATTCATTACAAACAAATGATGATATCCAAAACAAAGGTCAATATTTGAAAAATATTGAGCTCCATGATGTTTTTCTAATAAATAAACAATGCTAGGTATGGGATACTTGTTCATTATTATTATATCATTGATCTCCCTCTAGTCAATGAACAACCTCATAGATCTATATTTCTTCTTAACAAATACAATGGGGGCTCCCCATGGAGAAACACTAGGGAGAATAATTCCATTATTACTCAATTCCTATAGTTGTTTATTTAGTTACACTAATTCCATAGTTTCCATTCTATACGGGTTCTTTGATATGGGCCTTAAACCCAGAATTAAATCAATGGAAACCTCAATTTCACGATCGTGAGGATGTCTAGGTAAATCCATTAGAATGACATCAACATATTTTTTCAAAATAGGTACTTCCTCTATTAGAACATTCTTTTCCTCACCCATAGTTATTTCATTATTTTCATCCCCAATAATTGAATTTAGCCGAGCAACTGGGGGTGAATCTAGATAAAAATCAAATGGTGACGTTTCTGCTCTAAAGATAATGTATTCATTATCATCATCGAAAATTGTATCCTCCATATTTTTACAATAAATTTTCTCTTCATGGTCCAAAAGCCAAGACATTCGTGGGATTATATCAAATTAAATCATGTGTATGAATATTAGATCATCTGGTAATGACCATTTATATGACCTAACGGGAACTCATTCACAAAACATTGTTTTGATGATACTTCCCTTAGGTGTTTAGACTTAGAAATCCCCTTTCTTGTAAAATTAAAAATATCAAATTTTATTATCAAACTGGGTAGATATGAAATAATGTGATGATTCAGAATAAAATAAATCATTTGATAAACATGAGGAAACCATTAAATTACCTACCAAAATGTCTTTTAGAGCTTCACCCTCAGCAGTAGTGATCGCATAAGCATGGCCTTTCTCCCTTGGCCATTCAAAAGGTATTTTCTCTTGGCACATAGGAAATTCATTTCCATAATGTTACATTCTCTACAATTATAGAATTCAACATTGATAGCCTCTTTCTTCCCCCTGCAATCACGAGTTTAGTGGCCTTATTCACCACACTTGTAACAGTCTCCCAATCCCATTAGGCATGTACTGGGGTGTTTATTCCAATATTTATTACAGGATGGATATTCAACCATTCCATTCTTCCCATTATTTCTATTTCCATAGTGTTCAACTGATCTCTTTTTCTCTTTCTTTGCTTTAATGTTTTCAGACATGGAGAATTTCTTTTCTGTCTTGATAGCGCATGAGACAATAACTTCATATGATGAGAAGTATTTTGTGAATAATTCTAGAGAGAGAAAAGGTTTTAACCCATCAAAGACTCGATCAATATTACTATTGGTGTTACGTATATAATCTGTTGGATGCCTTGCTTGCCTAGTAAAGATAGCATCATACATTGCAACATTCTCATCCTCCTTTTACATCAGTCTCAGAAATTGTCTTTCCATATCTTATCGATAATCATGAGGAACATATTTTTTTCAAGAAAATATTTTTAAAATCCCTCCATTACATGCTCAATACTTTTTCATCTTCCTATGTGTTTTGGAATAATGACCAGCATTTCTCTGCATCTCCCGTGAGGCGGTAAAATGCCATGACAACATTTTCTCTTTATCTACTCCCCAAAGAATGAAATATTTTATCTAAATAATTATCCATTTCTCAGCAACTAAAAGATTTTCACTCCCACTTAATGTTGGTGGTTGTTACCTCATAAAGCTGTCTAACAATGATCCTTTGCGTTGTGGATCTAGGTGCTTCATACGGGTAAATTAATTATTCATAACCTAAGTGATTTGTCCTAGTATTGTGATAAGATAATAAACACCAGTTGTATCACCGACTCCACTATAATTAACTTGATTATGAGGGAAATCCCTTCATGGATTACGTGGGTTGATACAGATTCCATTACTTCCACTGGGCGCCATTTCTAAAAAATGGCATACAATAGATTATTTTATAAATCACAATAAAAAATTCCAAACTTGTATAATAGTTAACAGAAATTTCACAGATAATGGATATAATCTATAATAATAAAAATATTTTCAATGAGGAAGTATATTATCATAAAGTTTTCTTAATGGTTCAAAACGAAAATGTGAATTATCTTATGCATACTCCCCAGTAGTGTGGTAAACCAGAGTGCAGTAAGGCCCATTTTCACGCACCGGTTCACATTTGAGTCTAGATTAAAGTGTTGTTTTTGAGTTTTACCCCTAGGTATATTTGTGCCAAATCTGCATCTACTTTCTCATATTCAGAGAAGGATGTATTATTTGGAAAACTCACAAAATCCCTACAATACAAAAATTCCAGGATGTCCTTCTATACTGATCCACAAAGTCTATCATAGGGTAATGTTCTCTAATCAGAGTTTTTCTAAATCTAGATTCCAAGGTTTATAATAAACTTAAATGATACAATCTGTAATTCCCTGACCATAGTTACCCAGACTGAGTGAATTATTACATAACATTGGAATGATTCAAAGAACCATTTCCAGAATGACTAGTCAGTTTAGTAGCCTTGTCAGTACTAGATACATTCACAAATTTTACATTACATCATGAAATAAAAACATCAAAAACATTTAGTCCCTTTTGGAACACACTTATATAGTTAGCCTATCTCTGCAGGTCAACCATCAAATACTTCTTCACAAAATGGGAAAAATAAATCATAGAAAGGGGTGAGCTCAGATGCTTAGTAAGAATAACAATAGGGCAGAAACATTCACAAATATGCAAAAAAAATTAAAGTAATGTATAACACTAAAACAAAAGCCTTCTAAACTTAAACATCATCATCATATAGAAAATACAATATCAAATAATACTATTTAATTACTCACTTGGATATTCATCTAGTCTAATAATCATATGCTATATCAATAGACACTTTCATAATTATGGAATGCCTAATTCCAGAAATCATAAACACATAGTCAAGGTATTGTGCCAAGACATCAAAAAAAATTTGACAAGGGATTTTTATAGGAAACTAGTTTTTCTGATGAGACCTACTGATTCATCGAGGAGCTATAGAGGTCTCTACTCATCACTTACTGATTCCAACGCATTCATCATATGGAATGGTTTAATCATAACATAAACATCCATATTTAAACTAGAATATGAAATTTTAACACATTGTCCATAAACCATGAATGGTATAAAAATAACACATCCACATTCAAACATATAACAAAACCTTCAATACAATATTGATGATTTTTATCATAATAAATCAATCTCAATCATGAATAATATCCCGTTATGGATGTCGACATAGTTCAAAATGACCTGGAAAAATCATTGAGGGGAATATCCTTTTTTCCTGAAATCATTTAAGATTCTCATAATTTATAAAGGAATTCATTTTGAAAATAACATTGAATAAAAGTGTCCCATACCAATTTGAAACTTTTGAAAGGGATTAACTTTTTAAAACAATCATGCCTATATATATAAATCCTCAAAACCATTATAAAAACATGGACCTTAATGAGAATAGATTAGAAGAATAACTCCTTAAAATATTTAAAACGACGTTTTAGTAAAATAGTCCCTTAAAAAATCCCTTTTAAAACCCCTTTATGAAACACAAACATGGATAATAAATATTTCCCAGTAGATACTTACACAAAAACAACATCAGATAATAATGATATTATGAAATTAACCCTTACCAGGTAATTTTCCTTAGTCGATGGTATGTTAACCTCCTGTATAATATTTATAATTTTTTTATTAAATTAATAAATAACCATATACATAAATATGATATCATATATGATCCTCTAATATTGAATTGTTTATAATATTTTAGTTCTATCATCATTTTGGTTGTTAACTAATTCATTTTACTTTATATGCTTGGTTATGTAAGCCATTTTTCATTTGGATATGATTAATTTTATTCCTATAAAAAGTTATATTATGTTTGTAAACATTATTTTTAATCATTAAATGAAAATAATTCTTTAATGATTTCGATGGGAAATGAATCTCATCTCGTTCGTAGAGACGGTAATATATACGTACACACCTCCGAAAATATCATTATATATATGGTGAAATTGTATGTAATTTGATGGTATATCTTATATAAAGAATAATTAACTTGTTATATTTTTTATTTACATCAGTTAAACTCATTATTATACCCATCCAAATAATTAAGTGTTTGAATAACAAGCTACACCACGATGTGGAGATGGTAATCCGTACGTACGCACGCATGGTGCCATTGTCATTCATATGATGGATAGAATAATGAATAGATTTGTTCAATTTTTATAATGACATCACAATATATATAAGATAATATATTTATTATTTTAGAATGGAAGCAACAATGAAAGAGGAAGTGGATGAAGAAGAGAAAATGAAAGAGGTGATGAAATATTTACCTCTTCATTGTGCTTTTCATTTTGATTTGATCAAAAGGGATCCATAGGTTGAATTTATGGCCAATTTAAGGACTCGTGGATGAACATAGGATTGTTGGGAGGATATTTAGTCAGGTGTTGGGAGAGAAAAATGGATTTGGAGGTGTGAAGATAAAAGAACAAGATGTAACCTTTTATAAGAGAGGTGTGTTTGACATTAGGAAAAGAATGAAATAGTATTTTATAATAAAATTATTTTCGGCTTCTAATGGCTCAAAATTTATTTAGTTAAATAATAAGGTGGGGATGTGTCGAAAACCTCTCATCCAATAGGTTTAAAATAGGTTGAGGTCACCATAGTATCATCATATTTTAGATTTATCTTTTAGATAAATTGTTTGACATTTACCATGTCTCTTTGTATTTTTATATTATATGGTTATTAAACATTCTATAACAAGACAAGAGAACCACAAGTGGTTCATTAATAATATATATTACCATATCTATGGAGTTTGGTTGAACCATTGTTTTTTAGGAATATTATATCAATTAATAATATATTATTTATTTTAGAAACTCCATTATGTCAATTTTGACACTATTGAGTATTTGGTTTTTCTGATAAACATAATAGAATTATTACTTCAAAAAAATATTTAATAAACCCTAACATGTCACATTAACATATAAAAATATTGGAATTCATCAAAATTATCAAATTACATTTATTTGTTTATTTATAATATCAAAAAATTTATTATTTCTTTTATAATGAAATTATTGCATCATCATTGTGTCATAAATAAATAAAATTATTTTATATTGAAAAATTATAAATAAAATAAAATTATGTAGGAAATCATTTCATATTTCTAATTAATATTTATAATCGAATTTCTAGAATCTGTAACCCTATATTAAAAATATTTTACTTATTAAGCATTGAATTTAACTCTTCTAACTATTCTTTAAATAAAATAATAATAAATGTCCTAATCTAATCAAAGTGGACCAAAATGATCATATTATATTACTAAGATTGTTTTTAATCAAATTAAACTTATAAAATTTAATTAGGAAATGTGTTAGGGTAATTATGAAATCATTTTTACCCTTAATTACCCTGTTTACTTTTAATCATGGATAATAAAATTCAAAAGTAACTATTCACCAAAAACTATTTTCATATTATTGAACCACATTTAACATAATAATATCAAATATTTCTCTCTTATTTTTGAAATTCAACTAACCTTGGTAGGAAAATCATGATTTATGCTAATTTGTAAATACTCCTAGTACGTGGTTAAAAGACGTTAAAAAGATCAATAAAATTTTATATATCTAAACTAATTATAAAATGACTCCAATTAAGTAAATTGAATATATGTAGGTATTGTTTCTCTATTTTTAAATAATATAAATTAAAATAAAATACCAAAAAATGTAAAAAAAAAAGTATGTTTTAAACAATAACGAAGTGTTTTCCCCTATTTAACAAAAATTGAATGTTTTCAAAAAAATACCGGAAATTCACCATAATCTAATTTTGATATTCTAAATAAAATGAAGTGCATATTTGAAAAACAAATTATAAAATTTTAAAAATTGGGTATTACTATTGAAAACATCTACCTTGATTTGTCATGGTGTGTTAAAACTCTATGTTCTGTAAAACCCAAGATACCGCATTATTCAAAGAGAAACGTACCGTGGAAGTTTGGGGTGTTACACCCCCAAACTGAATAACATATTGGAATGAATAAAACATCCCTAGAATTATAATAGAGCAATATTCCAATCATTATAAAATTATTCCAAATATATAGTGGATAATTTACATAGTAAAAGTTTTTCTAGGATCATTTTCCTAGAATTCAAGATTTAATAATCACATGGACAATAACATTAATCTTTGAGTAGATATAAATCATTATCCTGAAATTATTTTATTATAATTCAATATCGATAACAAATATCAGACCCCTAGGGATGAATATTCCTCAGAAAAAGACTCATAGTCCAATGACATAGATTTTAGAACATTTTTATGAGAGTATGGAAAAAATTGGGAATTAGATTCATGGTTATATGTGTTACAACCCAATAAAAAGTAGGCCCATCATCAAATGATCATCGTGTGACTCTTCATTTTTCTTGGGTTTTTATGATAGTTGACAAGGTACCAACTTGGTAGGTTGGTTTCCCAGACCAACACTGATCTAAAGAAGTGGATGATAGGATAAATGCCCATATAATGGAGATGGTGGCCCATTGAACACCAACTATTCATGTTAAGAGGTTGGTGGAGGACATACCAGTGTTTCCAAGAAAGCACAACCACCCATACACGAGGATCCTACACACACGTAGCCTCCATTTCATAAGGCTCCCTAAAGGGGCACCTGTCTCAGGTTATTGAAAAAAAATTCTATATATTTTCTTATATCATCATTGTTGATGAACATGGTCACATCCCTTTATGAGCGTCCCATTTTTTCCCTCACATTATATAATTCACATAAAAGTAATTTTTTTTATGTTTTTATTCATTAAATAAATTAAATGAATTTTATTTATACTTTTTTACTTTTTTATAAAAGAATAAAGTGATATTCATAATGAAAAAATAAGTTTAAAATAAAATTCAACTCTAAATAGAATGAAAATAGAGGGAAATAAAAAGGTTTTGTTTCAATCATTGTTATCATTATTTCTGATTATTTATTATAATAAAAAAATAATTAAATATTTTGATAAATAACTATATTTTTATTTATAAATAGTGAAATCATTAAATTAGAATGAAATTTATATTCAACTACCTCCTATTTTTATTTTAAATTAAATGCCTTCATTGACATAGTTATGTCTTCTAGGACCTAGCTCAATCAAATTTCATTTCATCCATGTGTTAAATCGACTCCATAATGTGAAAATATTTCTAATTAATGGATTGGGAAGTAATTAAAATAACTAACAGAAACTAATTTGAGTTGCTTACCCCGGTGGAACGTCACCAGACATGTTCATTCCATTCTTTTCTATAATGATTAAAAAATAATAATAGGGAAATAATTTGAGAATACCATGACATCCCCCAAGCCAATCCATAGGTTATCCCATAATTGTTGATGGAAAGAGAGAACTTTTGTGGATATATATATATATATAATAATAACAGAAATATATTATAAATGAAGAATGATAATATAATAAAAACGAAACATTGATAGAATGAAAAAAGAGAGATAGAATAATAATAATAGATAATAAATTAAATGATATATATATATATATATATAATTTTAAAATAATAATATAAGATTAAATATTAGATAAAACAAGAAGAATATATAATTTAAATAGAATGAATTGAGTGGAACTCAATTGTATATAAAAATTCATAAATTATTTTGTTGAATAAAAAATATAAATTATATAAATTAATGAATAGAAGAAAAAAATAATAAAAATAAAAGGAATAGAAATAATGGACAACTGGAATTGATTAGTTATTCCACCAAACGGTTGATTCACACTACACGAGAGTGGAATCTACATTTTTATAGTAGAATGACCATAATTAATAGAGGCATGAGATTCATATGCCACCTATACACATTTAAATTACCCTGATACTTTGTATGAATCATAAATGTGGATACAAGAAGTATCCAATATCTTAATCAAATTATTAAGGGATATAATATTTTAAGTGTGAATAGAGCCAAGCCATAGGAAAATATATTTGGTCAGAATATTCCTTCCGTGTGCATGGGTACATGACTTCTTGCTGTAGTGAGTGATGTGGAAATGAAAAGCTTGTGGTGGCCGGTAATGTCAGAGATTCATTATGGATCCTCATTAATATCGACTTCAAAGTGGATTGATGAATCCTTCATGATGGTATCTCAAGGAAATTGTTTCCATATGTGGTGGTTAGTGTTGGAGGATGTGGATAATGAGATTGAGTTAGAGCTCCCGGGGAATCATCCATGGTGTTTCTCGATGATGCAAGGGGCAGTTGTGAATAAATATTGAAATATGAAAGGTTCCCAAAAAAATTAAAGGAGTGGGGGTGATGATGGTTTGTAAAAAATATAATGAATCATCAGCTATAGTGGTGTTATGTGGGGGGTGGAGGAACCATGGATTCAATCATGATCTACCCTGTGCTGACGTTTCACTCCTCCCACCAACCCGTGGGTTTCACAACCACAGACCGATGCACTCAGGATATGTCCATGATATATTATCCTACATATTGATCCCCACGGGTCATGTTTAGGAAAGATCCTCCCAATTAAAACCACATGGCCAACCTTCCCATCATTTATCATGTTCGGGTTTGGCCCCTTCTAGCCATGCCTACGTTGTTTTCACCCATACGATTAACCACTATGGTTTTACATGGTTAGAATGCAGCTAAGATATAATATCCTCCTAATTGATCCCCATGGGTCCTAAATGAGCCTAATCACCCACATATTATTCACTCGACTGGCCATCACATAATCCATCATGGAAGGGTGTGTCACATTTTGGGTCATCCAATATGGCATGTGGGATCCTTGGTTGATGATTGCCCTATTGGACGTAAATTTTAATAACACATGAAATATTATGTAACGTATCGACCCCAGTTACCCAGAATCAGTGCATTATTACATAACATTAGCATGATAAAAAGAATCATGTCTCAAAATACCGATCAGTATAGTAGCCTCAGAAGTACTAGATGTAGACACATGTTTTACAATACATTAAGAAACAAAAAAAACAACATTGTGTCCCCTTTGAACACTCTTATGTCCCATAGCCTTTTCCTACATGTTAGTCATAATATACTTTATTACATCCTGAAAAAAAAACTTAAGAAATTAGTGAGCTTAGATGCTCAATAAGGATTACAATATAGCGAAAACTATCATAAATAAGAATAAAAATTTAAGGCAATGTAAAAGAATAAAACACACACTTTTAAACATACACTTCAGCATAATATGTAAAAGATAAATAAAATAAATCCATTTACATATTCACATGGATATTCTACAAGTAAAATAATAACATGTAATATAAATAGCCAATTTTATAATGACTGAATGCATAATTGAAGACTTCACAACCACATAGTCAAGGCCCTATGCCAAGAATAAAAATAAGATTTTGTCAAGGCCTTATTCCAGGAAACTAGTTTGTCTCATGAGACCTACAAATTTATCGAGGATCCATAGATGACTCCACCCATAACTTACTAAGTCCAATTCATTCTTCATATGAAACATTGATACATAATCTAAATATTCATATTAAAACCAGCTTACTAAATGTCAATATTTTAATAAAAAACCATGAATGGAATAAAAATAGCACATCCACTATCAAACATAACACATTCAATACAATATGGATGATGGTATTATGTAAATAAACCTCAATCAAGAGTAAAATACACAAAATTATATTGACCTAGAAGAAAATAGTCTTGACAACTATTTGATGGAAATTTACCCATTTTTTCTTGAAAACATTTAAATATCGCTCTATTTATCAAAAAGTTGTTTAAAATATATTTTTGCACCGAATATTCCCATGACAATTTGAAATATTTATAAGGAATTTTAATTTCAAAAAATTAATGTCAATATAATTAAGCATTTTAAAAAAATTAAACAATTTTTAAAACAAGGACATTAATGTTAATTAGTTAAAAGAATAAATTTTTAGAACATTAAAAAAAATATTTTTGTAAAAGAGTTCCTAACCAAATAAGAGACTCTTGAATACATGTAATTGAGGAATAACATTAATAAAACATTATATTATCATGAGAATAATGGGATTCATGAAATAATATGTCATTGTAGAGTATATACACTATAAAAAAGTGAATTGGTGCATAATGACAAAGAGGTATCAAAAGTATGTAAATTGAGATAAAATACCTTATAAAGACTATATATTTAGATTAAGGATAAATAAATTAAATAATAATGTATTTAAAATATAAAAACTCTCAATATTTAGATATTCAGTTTAAATCAATCAGATTACAATCTCACATATTCTTGTAAAAACAAAACTAATGACTTGGATGTTTAACTTGGTGAATGGAAATTGAGTTAAAATTACTCATAAAAAGTTCATATCAATGTTATGTGAATTTATCAATGGATTTATTATGTGTATAAAAGGTATATACATTGAAAGGGAAGTGGATTCAACTATATAATTAATAAATTGTGAATCCACACATAATCTTGGAGTAAAATAATAAATGAAGTTTGTGTAAAGCCCAATGAGTAGAAATTGAAATTTGAAATTCCCATACAGATTTGGTAACTTAAGGAACATAAAAACCATTAAATTAGAATAAAAAAATGAAGATTTAAATACCCATAAATTAATGTATATTACAAAAAAATAACAAAAATGCAGTATATACACCGCAAAAAAGGAAATAGTGGTAATATAGAATGAATCTCACGAAAATAAGAAGTGAGATGAAAATACCTTACCACGTAGTAATCGATTGAGTCGTAAGAAAAAATGTTAACAACCACAAAATGAATCACATAATAACATGAATATAAAGGGAATCATGATAATATATTTCAAATGGATACATGCAATATAACACATACAATAAATATGTGGTGAACAATGGAAATGTCACGGAATTAAAAGTGAGATAAGAAACCTGTTACGTTGTACTTTTATTTAGTATAGTGTAGGTAAACATTCTGTATAATGGTTAAATAATTGGTATTAAATTATAAAATAACCTAATACATAAATATTATATCATATATTATCTTCTAATATTGATTTGTTAATGATATTTTAGTAGTATCATTGTTTTGGTTGTTAACTGATTCGTTTTCCATTATTTGTTTTGTTATGAAAGTCATGATTGTTATGTATAGGATGGATTTGATTCATATCCAGAATAATATTATGTTTTTTTCAAAAAAATTATTCATTAATTGAACATTATTATTTAATTATTACGATGGGGAATGAATATCAGCGCATTTGTGGAGACGGTAAGCTGTACGTGCACCTGAGTGACTATATAGTTATATTGATGGTGAAATCGTATGTATATTTGAGGAAATATCATATATACAGAATAATTATTAGGTAATATTTATTATTTAAATCATTTAAACTCATTATTATAAATATCCAAATAATGATGTGTTTGAATAACAAACTACACCACGACATGGAGACATTAAGCCGTACATACACACATATTGTGACTTTGTCATTTATATGGTGGATAGAATAACTAATATGGTTGTAACAAATTTATAATAACATCACAGTTTATAGAAGGTAATATATTTATTATTTTGGTATGGAATTAATAAAATAACGTGGATGTGTTAGAAGAAAATAACATGGAAGAGGGAGGTGAAATTTTTACCTCTTCTTTGGGTGTTTCTTTTTGAGTTGATCAAAGGGGCTCCATAGGTAGGATTTTTTATCAATGTAAGGAATCTAGGCTGATTTGAGGGAAGTTGGGAGGATTTTGGGGGAGGAATTTTCCAATCCAAATGGCTTTGGAGGTGTGATTTTGAGAGAAGGGGAAGTTTTCTTTTATAAGAGGGGTGACATGCACATTTAGAGAAACTTGAAATATTATTTTATAATAAAATCGTTTTCGGTTTCTAATGGATCCAAAATAAATTATTTAGAGTTTAAAATAGGGATGGATTTGAATCCCTCAACCAATACGTTTTATACATGTTTAGGTTACCATATTATCCTTATCTTTTAGATTCAACTCTTAGTTAAATAGATTGACATTTACCATGTCTCTTTGTAATTTAATATTATGTAGTTAATAAACATACAATAAGAAGCCACGAGAACCACAAGTGGTACATTATTAACATATATATCCTTATATATGTCCTTGGGCCAAATATTATATTTGTAGAAATATTAAATCAATTAATAATGTATTATTTATTTTTATAAACTCAATTATGTCTATTGTGACACTATTTAGCATTTGATTTTTTTGAAAGCCATATAAACTCTATAAATTAGAATAAAATATATTTAATCAACCATAACGTGTCATATTAACTTATTAAATTAGTGAAATTTATCATAAATCTCAATTTACATTTATTTGGATATTTAAAATAATTTTTTTAAATATTTCATTAATAATGTAATTACTGTATAATCATTTTGTCATAAATATATTATATTATATTATGCCTAAAAATTATAAATAAAATACCATTATGAAGGAAAAAATTTATTTTTATAATGATTAATTATTGTCGAATTTATCTTATTTAAAACCCTATATTAAATTTTTTTTATTTATTAAACATTGAATATACAACTTTTTACTATTGTTAAAACAAAATAATAATTATTGTCATAATCTAATCCAAGTGGACCAAAGAGGATCATATTTTATTCCTATCGTAGATTTAGGTTGAATTACACTTATCTAATATAATTAGGACATGTGTTAGGATAATTATAAAATCATTTTTACCCTTAATTACCCTCTTTACTTTTAACAGTGCTAATGAAAAAGTAAACAATTTTTATTCAACAGAAATTATTTTAATCTTATTAAACCACATTTTACTTACTGATGATAACCATGACTCTCATATTTTTGATATTAAACTCATAGAAGCGATAAAATTATGTGTTATGCATATTTTTAAATGCCCATAGAAGTTGGGTAAAAGACGGTAAAAAGTTCAATAATGTTTTATATATCTAAACTTATTATAAAATGACTCCTACAAATTAATTGAACATATATAGGTATTATGTATCTATTATGACTTAAAATAAATAAAATAAATAATTATTTAAATAATAATTCAGTTTGAAAATGTAACAAAGTGTTTTTCACTATTCATCAGAAATTGAATGTTTTTAGAAAAATAAACAAAATCACCTAAGATAATTTTGATATTCCTAATTTTAAAATTAATTCTATTTTAATCAATTAAAAACATAATAGTTTCATTTATTAATTTAAAATTAATTCCCTTTGTCAAAACCAAAAAGCGGGGTTCAAAATGTAAAAACTATCAAAAGATTGACATGTGTTTATATCAAATTTAAAACTGAAATAAAATATAATGAAAAACATTTTATTAAATGATAAAAATATAATATTATTTTACTTTCAGTCAATTGAAATGCATAATTTTACACTATAAATTATTTTTATTAAAAATCTTGTTTTCTAATAAAATTTATTATTTTCAGTATTTCTCAAAATATAAATGTTATTAGAAATGTCCCAAAAAATTATCAAAAATTAAATTTTTTGTCCGTATTCTAAAAAAGAATTTAATTTATTTAATTGAATATATAAAAGTGACAAATATTGGTCTTAAAATGGGTATTTCATTAAAAGGTAGTATAATTTTATTTTTGAAAAATTCTTCTTTTATTAGTAAAAAAGAATTTGTTATTATATTATGTCTATGAAACACATAATATGGATTCTAATTTTATATGGATTATTTAAAATTCAATATTCAGTTAATACTATTCATAACAACTTTTTGAAAGGGTAGTTTGGTATGTCATGGTGCGCTTGAACTCAGGGTTTCCTGTAACGCAAACTATTGAATTACTTAAAAAAACATACTATGAAATGTTGGGGTGTTACATTCTTCCAAAAAATTTGGAAATTGCATCCTCAAAATATTAAAATTTTACTTGGGAACTTCATTTAATGTACCACATTAGAAAAAGAGTCAATAAAACATTCACTTTAAAAGAAAGAAATAGAAGCATGATGGTCACCCGAGATAACCGATAATTGGATTCCATGTAGGAAAACATTGACATGGATGATAAACTAAGTTTCATGTTCTGATGGAGAGTGATAGAAAACATGATTTGGATAAAGTTAAAAACATTAAAACTACAAACATTTGATTGGATAAGCGGTCATTAGTTTCCCAGCAGGAAAAGTAAACGGACAACATTTTTGGTTTTATGTTCCATTTCATAATTTTGAATAATTTATTTATGAGATTGACTAAGACCATAAAGGTATATAATGAAATTTTAAGTATAGTTTCATCCATTAAAAAATTTATACTACCAACTCGTCTTTTTTTTCAAGTGATGAGTATTCAAGATGATATGGTCACACCTATACCACTACAATCAACTTCTATAAAATCACCTAATCCAAAAAGGATAAACTATATATTTACCTTGTCCTTAGAGATAAACCAAATACAAAATGGTTATTACATGATCAGATGATCCAAAAAAATGATAATACATTAGATAATGAAATACGAATCATAATATCTAAAATTAATCCAACAATACCCAAAGTTCAATAAATACAATTTGATAATTTTTTTCCCTTAAAATCATTCAATATAATCGATACTAATATTGAAACCCAACACATAAAAGAATTTTATGACGTGGTATTCCACATTTAATTATATATGGCAATAACATAGACTACCCTTAATGTCATACATTGAAATTTAATTAAACTAATTACATATTATATATGATAGGTTAATCATTTCCATAAATAACCCAAATCCCAATTAATCCACAAAAAATGTAGATAAAATTCAACCATTACTCCTCAAATGAAATCCCTTAGTTTTTTATTTTCTATAGGCATATAGTTTTCCTAATAGAGTGAACATCTTCGAAAATAACATTTACCACTTAATCACCAAATCATTTTCCTACACTAAGGATATATATTTGATAAGACAAAAGATCCCAAATCAACTTATTATTGATAAATAAAATCAATTATCTAAATATAATTAGTCACACTAACTAGGGACTTAATGTAGTCCAGTGGTAAGTGAAAAATAACAATTTCACTCTAGATGTGGGATCGATTCCGAAAGCATTGTCCAACATGATATGTTTTCACACGATCTGTGTGTTTTCCTTTTTCAAAAACTATATTTTATATCATCCCCCAAATGAGATAAATTTCTCAAAATAACCATATCATAATTTCACCACAAAATGTTATCAAATACCTTACATTTTCATTCAAAAATTTAATAGTTTGTAATTTTCTCAAATTCGAGGATTTTTTAAACCCAAATGGTTATTTATAACTATATCAACAGTAGAAACTACTATTCTTCCTAAAATATCATTTTCACATAACAAACTGTAAGGTTACACATACAAGTGTAAAGTCTTCCAAGGTAATCCCATCAACAAAGAGAACTAATATATTTAAACATCTCACAGTCCAATTATTTCCACATAGGTTCTTCCAAGACCAAGAGGATATAATGTAGAATAGGGCAGTCACTCATGTGATGCAATCAGTTACCTACATTTACAGAAAATTATTGTAAATGGATTTTTGGGATCATTTTTAATTTCTTCCACAATACTCATCATTTATCCTCGTAAATTCATTACATTATATACTTATTTCCCACACATAAAGCATTTATTTTTTCCATTGAGACACTTCCATAGGTGTCTCCTTCCACATTTCCTACATGGTGGAAATTGTGCTTTCTTTTTTCCATGCTCTCTACTGCTAGAGCTCTTATCATTCAACTCCTTTATCATTTTTTGAGTCCGATAGTTAGTTAATATATATGTTGTTTATCATATTTTTTGAAAACTGATTCAGCATGAAAACGATATCTTTTACACCTATCAACATTTTATTTCATTTCTCATTTCCACCACTGTGCCCGAATTTTACATCATGTTAAATGTTACTATTGCTTCCTTGGAATCCACCCATTGACTAACACAAGAATCCATAGTGTGAGTCACAAATTCATTTAGAGAATATCATAACACATTATTTTCAATCTAAAAAACCTTAGGATTAACAAATGTTTTTTATTCTAATATTATATTAAAATCCTTCAAATCTGTTTTTAAGGAAAATCGGAATTATCCGAAACATATCCCCTGGGAGTGTGGTAACCATAAGTGTAGCATGGCCCATTTTTGTGTACCAGGATACCCTGGGTCAAACCTGAAACTCCTTGTGAGAGTTTTCACACCTAGGTACATCTATGCCAGATCTGCCTCTATCAGATCTTATCCATACATTGATGTATTTATTGGAAAACCCACATAATATTTTCATTAAAATTTTTTTGATGTTCTCTTATACTAATCCTTAGTGTCTATCTTAGGGTTGTGTTTTTTAAACAGTTTTTTTTTCAAAATCTAGCTTCCAAGGGTTGTACTAAAATTTCATGGATACCACCTGTAACAACCCGACCCCAGTTACCAAGAATCGGTGCATTATGACATAACATTGGCATGATACAATGAATCATGTCCCAAATGGCCAATCCGATTAGTAGCTTTGGAATTACTATATACATAGTTAGGTTTTGCATTACATCAAGACATAAAAAAAAGAATATTGTGCCCCTTTTTAACACTATTATATCCCTTAGCATATTCCTATGGTTTAAATGTAATATATTTCATTACATCCTAGGAAGAATATAACATAAGAATGGTGTGAGCATAGAAGACTAGTAAGGATAACTATATAGAGGAAACTGTTATAAATAAGAATAAATATTTAATGCAATGTATGAGACTAGAACACAATCCGTTTAATCCTAAACTTCCTCATTATATGAAATAGATAAATCTAATAATTCCATTTACATATTCACATGGATATTCTAATAGTCGAATAATTTCATGTAATATCAATAGAGAATTTCATAATGATGGAATTCATAATGCCAGAAATCATAAACACACAGTCAAATCCTTGTTCTAATACTGCAAATAAGATTTCATCAATAACTTGTGCCAAGACACTAGTTTGTCTCATGAGAATTACCAATGTTTCGGGGAGCTATATAGGGCTCCACCCGTCGTATACTAAGCACAATGCATTCCTGATATTAATGTTTGAAACATTATCAATACAATCGTATAAAAACTAGCTAACAAAATGTAAATATTTAAACCCGAAACCTTGAATGGAATAAAAATAGAACATCCATAATCAAACATAACTCATTAAATAAAATAAAAATGATTGTATTATGATATATCAAACTCAATCAAGAGTAAAATACAATGAGGGGTATTTAAATAGATGAAAGTAGTCATTAATACTATTTGAGATAAATATCCCCTTTTTCTTGAAAAAATTTAAATGTCGTTATATTTATAAAAGTAGTTGTGTTGAATATATTTTTGAATAAAAGTTTCCAATAACACTATGAAACTTTTAAAAGGAGTTTTAATTTCAAAAAATTTATGTACATATAATTAAATATGTAAAACAATTTTTAAAACATGGAAATTAATTATAATTATTTAGAAGAATAAATATTAAAAACATTTAAAACAATATTTTAGTTAAAGAGTTCCTAACCAATTAAGAGACAGTTTAATACAAGTAATTGAGGAATAATATTAATCAAAACATTATAATATCATGAAAATAAAGGTATTTATGATATAATATTTAAAATTATAGTATATACACTATATAAATGTGAATTGGTGCATAAGGACAAAGGGGATTCAAAGGAATGTAAATTGATACAATATAACATATAATAACCATATCCATAGATTAAAGATAAATCAATGAAATATTCATCTGCGAAAAATATAAATACAATAAATATAAATAGATATTCAGTGTAAATAAATCATATTACTTTCAAACATATTCATGTAAAAACAAAACCAATGACTTTGATGTTTAACTCAATGAATGGAAATTGAGTTAAGATTACCCGTTTAAAATTCCATATCAATGGATTGTCAATATATCAATGGAGTGATTATGTGTATCAAAGGTATATCTATATAATAGGGATTGTATATTACTACATAAATAGTCAATAGTGATTCCACTCATAATCATGGTGTTAAATAATTAATGAAGTATGTGTAAAGCCCAATGAGTGGAAATTGTTATTTGAAATTCCCTTACCAATTTGGTAACATATGAAACATAAAAACCATGAAAGAAGTATCATATAATGAAGATCTAAATAACCATAAATTTATGTATATTACACAAATAATACAATCTTGTGAAGTACATACACCACACAGATGTAAATAGTGGAAAAATAACTAGAATCTAACGGAAATAAGAGGTGAGATGAGAATCCCTAACCATGGTGTAATCAATGATGTCGTATGACCAAAAGTTAATAACCACCAAATTAATAACAAAATACCATGAATATAAAAAGAATCATGACAATATATATCAAATGGAAGTACATGATACACTATATGCAATAAATAAATGGCGAACAATGGAAATCTCACGGAATTATATTTGAGATAAGATACCCCTTACCTTGTACTTTTACTTTGTATAGGGTAGGATAACCTCAGGTATAATGTTAAAATAATTTTTATTAAATTATAAAAGAACCAAATACCTAAATATGATATTATATATGTTCTTCTAATATTTCTTTGTTAATGATATTTTAGTCATATCATTGTTTTTATTGTTAACTGATTCGTTTTCCATTATATTTTTTTATGAAAGTCATATTTGTGATGTATAGGCTATATTTGATTTATATCTAGAATAATATTATTCACTTAAAAAAAATTAATCATAAAATGAAAATTATTCTTGAATGATTATGATGATGAATGAATCTCATCGCGTACGTTGAGATGGTAAGCCTTATGTATGCTCGAGCGATAATATCATTATATTGATGGTGAAATCGTATATTGTTGGATAGTGTATCATATATAAAGAAACATTTAAATGTTATATTTATTATTTACATCAATTATACTCATTATTATTCCCATACAAATAATGATGTGTTTGAATAAAAAACTACACCACGACGTAGAGAGAGTAAGTTGTACGTGCACAAGTATGGTGCCATTTTCATTTATAGGATGGATTGAATAACGAATATGGTTGTACCATATTTATAACAACACCACAGTATGTAAAAGGTAATAGATTTATTATTTTGGTATGGGAAAAAATAAAGAGGAAGTGGATGAAAAAAAGAACTTGAATGAGGTTGTAAAAATTATTACATCTTCTTTGGGTGTTTCCTTTTGAGTTGATCAAAAGGGCTCCATAGGTTGGTTTTTTACCAAGTGAGTACACCAAGATTATTTGAGGGATGTTGGGAGGATATTTGGGAAGTGGTTGTCCGGGATAAACGACTTCATATGTGTTATTTTGAGAGTCGACGAAGGGCCCTTTTACAAGTGGGGTGAGGGGAACATTTGGAAAATTTTAAAATATAATTTTATAAGAAAATCATTTTAGGATTATAATGGCTCAAAAATTACATGTTCGAAGGATAAAGTGGGGACGGGGCAAAAACCTCTCAACTAATAGGTTTTAGATTGGTTTAGGTCACCATATTTACCTTATCTTATAGATTTAACTATTATTTAAATAGTTGGACATTTACCGTGCCTCTTTTTATTTTTATATTATATGGTTAATAAACATACTATAACATGCAAAGAGATCCCCAAGTGGTTCATTATTAATATATATAACGTTATCTATGTCCTTTGGCCTAATTTTTTTAATATTTTTATTTAAAATAAAAATATAGTATTTGTTTTAAAAAATCAATTATTTCAATTTTGACACTATTTAGTATTTGATTTTTCATGAAAGCCATAAAAAACAGTATAACTTTGAATAAATTTATTCAATCGACCCTAACATGTAATATTAACCTAGAAAATTATTGTAATTTGTCATAAATCACAATTGACATTTTTTGGGATATTTACAATATCAATTATTTTAATATTTCATTAATAATGTAATTACTGCATCATCATTGGGTCATAAATAAATTAAATTATTTAATGTCTAAAAATTATAAATAAAATACAATTAATTAGTAAATAATTTTTTTTCTATTTGGTATCTATAGTCTAATTTATATTATGTGTAACCCTGTATAAAAAATGGTTTATTTATTAATCATTGAATTTAACACATTTTACTCATCTTAAAATAAAATAATAATAAATGCCCTATTCTAATCCATGTGGACGAAAAAGGATAATATATTATTACTATAGTAGTTTTTTCTCGAATTAAACTTATCTAATAGAATTAGGAAATGTTTTAGGGTAATTATAATATCATTTTTACCCTTAATTACACTATTTTAATTTTAATAGTGGTAAATAAAAGTCAAAAGTTACTATTCACCAAAAATTATTTTCATAATTTTAAAATGCATTTTACAGACTTCTGTTAATTATTTCTCTCAGATTTTTGAAATTCAACTCACAGAAGATGTAATATTATGTTTTATACAAATTTTAAAACGCTACAAGAAGGTGGGTAAAAGACTGTAAAGAGTTCAATAAAATTTTATATATATAAACTTATTATAAAATGACTCAAATAAATTTAATTTAATATATATAGATATTAAGTATCTATTTCTTCATAAAATAAATAAAATAAATATTTAATTAAATAATACGTCAGTTTTTTTCAATAACGCAGCGTTTTTCACTATTCATCAAAAATTGAATGTTTTCAAAAAAAATACCACAAAATCACCCTAAGATCATTTCGATATTATGAATTCAAAAATGATTTATATTTTACCTAATTAGAAACATATAAGTTAAATTAATTAATTTAAAATTAATTCCCATGGGAAAAACCAAAAATTGGGGTTTTAAAGGGAAAAAACTATTAGAAGATTGACATGTGTTTATGTTAATTTTGAACTTGAAATTACTTATAAAGAACAAAAATGTATTAAATGATAAAAATAAAATCTAATTATAAATTAAAACCTTTAAAATTCATAATTTAACAATATAAATTATTTCTATTTAGAAAGTTGATCGCAATTAAATTTTATTATTTTTCAGTATTCATCAAATTTTGAATGTTTTCAGAAAAGTACCAAAAATTTATCCAAAATAAAATTTCATGTCCGGATCATAAAGATGAATTTAATTTCATAAAATTTAATAAATAAAATAGTTGAATATTGGTTTTAATAAGGTATTTTCTTTAAATGGTGGTAAAATTTTATTTTTCAAAAATACTTCTTTTATGTGAAAAATGAATTTTTTGTTATATTATTTCTAAGAAACACATAATATGGATTCTAAAATTATAAGGAGTTTATAAAATTTAGAATTCAGTTATTACTATTCCTACCTTCTTTTTGTACATCTATTTTGGAAAGTAATTGTGCGCTCGAACTCGATGTTGCATGTAGCGCAAGATGATGAATTACATTAAAAAATTAATTATTATGAAAACATGAGGGGTTACAAACTAAAACAATTAAAATAATTTTAAAAAAATTATCAACCTAAACACTACATGGTATTTATTAAGTATATGAGAAATTAAAAACCAATATCAAAATTCATTTAAACCATTTGAAAAATGTTTAAAAATATGCTTCAAATTTTCATTTTTCAAACAACCCTACAATTAATCTATATTTTTATAATGAATAAAATATCAAAATAAAAAACAATAGGGAACCAATGTTACAAATTTCCATCTTAAATTGTTCAAAAATCAAATAAGTATCATTATAAAAATAAATGTTACAAAATTATAATAAAATATCAATTCATTTATTTTATTTTTATAAAATATAAGAATAGTTATTTTACTATTCACCCATTTGAATATAATGATTATTTTCCTCTTATTAAATTAGGTTCCTCAATTAATTATTATTACACAAGCCAATTCCTTATTTAACATTCATTATAATACATTCACTCATATCTCATGATATAATTCAATTGTATTTGTCCTCGTATCATGAGAATATTCTATTTATCCACAGTCATGTAATGAATAACCTTTATCCACTAGATAAGGAAAAAATTCAATTAAAATCATCCAAACTTTACATTTGAAGTTCTAATAACTCTAAGGTTTGTTGATTTTTGGAATTGATGATTTGATATTAAATATCAAAGTGGTGGATTATATATTAAGAATAAATAATTATATAAAAATGGAATGTGTATTAAATTTACCCCATTATAATTAATTCAACTACCATATTACACATACTCAGTGTAATGCCTCGATTAATTAAAAACATGATGACTGAATTGTGCACCATCTAGAAATTTTTTATAATTTGTTATTTTTTTGTAAGAGAATTTAAATATTTATTTTTTAACAAAATATATTGTTTTAATAGAACTAAAATCCACTATCGAATAATATTTTATAAAAATAAATGGTCTATTCATGGTAATTTTTTGTTTTCACAAATCATAATCCATTATATTTCAATTTGGTGATATTTTTGTCATTTTAACTTTGTTTATTCAATAGGAAAGAATAGTTAATTATAAAATAAATATTAGACATTCCCAATTCATAAAGAATCAACAAAAACCTTCTTTATTAAAATATTAATCATAACATTATTCCTCACTACCTTCACCCTCACACTTCATTATTAAAATATAATGAAAATAAAATGATTATGGTAGGAATGGAGAAACATGGATTGATATATGGATAATAGCAATAAAGTCATTCAAAGTATCTATATTCCATATAAGTATTATTGTAATGTTTTTAATTTAAGGAAAAATTGGTTTTCAAAAGTTACATCTATTATTTTAGATATTCTTATCTCTATAATAGATTTGAAATATTTCAATGAAAGTTGATGAAGGTGGAATGTTCCAAGTTAACATAAGACATATACTCAAAATTATAATAGGTAGTAAATGGTCCATAATTTCTCCCAGTAATGATAATATTATATTCGAAAATCACTCAAGGAGGGAATAATAATAAAAAAGAAATTTGCATAAATTTTAGAAATTGAATGTTTGAAAAAAAGTGTTAATTCATTTATAGTATTAAAAAATTCTCATAAATCATAATTCCCCATTTAAATATCTATTATTCACTCAAATAACATATTTATCTATTTAAACCATTCAATATCATTATAATTTAAATTTGAACATGGAATCATGGTATATTTAAGAAACTCGTGTCTTCAAGATAATTCATGTCAAGAATAATTCAAACTCCTCATGAAATTTAAAATTAATTCTCAAAACAATTAGTTGGAAAAAAATATTGGGATATTAAAATATTACTCAAAAAAGATAACTCCCTTTCTCATATATTTGTAGATATTTTTCCCCCTTAACAATTTTGGATATTATTATTCCATTAGAAAACTATAAATGAAAATTAATCAATTAATCACATCGTTCATGTCATTTAAACTAAACATATAATTACTATGATTGTTAATGGAATAATCATAAAAATAAAAATTAATGTCCTATAATGTATATAAAAGGGATAAGTCTTTGTATGACACCCCAAGTGGGACATATTTTTTTATTGATTATAGTGGGTAGTACCAGAAGTTATCTAATGTCTAATGGTTCACGGTTTTTCATAGATTTGAACAACAACATGTTTCTTTTCATAGATTTCAATTCTTCCTTGTTGTATATTAGTGCTAAATGGAAAAATTATACCAAATACGACCCATTCACAATTATGTATGGCTTTTATGGATGATGTAGGAAAAATTATGGATTTTTTCATCCGTAATTTCTACCTGGTTAACCTCCTCCAAATTATTACGTGATGTATCAATAGTTACTACATTAATTTAATATACTATGCAAAATCCTATAATTATATTTAGATTAGTGAAATTTAAATCTGATTTAAAAAAATTATCCATTTAAATATATGAAAAATATATAATGATTTACTCATTCTCATCAACACTGATATATTCATGGGCTTATTAAAATTAATGTACATCAAAATCAAGAAGATCCATTTACTCTACATAAGGTTCTTGGTTTTTTTCATCATCATAAAAGGTTTCTTATGAATTTGAATAATATTTAAATAAAAATAAATAATGACTAAAAGAAAAGCATTATTGAATAAAATAAAAAATGAATTGGATCAATTAAATACCATCACAATGATATTGTTATATTTTAATCACCTATTCAGTGGTAATTCCATCTTGATGTTGGGTCTTAGAGGATTGTATATGTTTTTTGTGTCTTGCCACATTTTCTTCAAATTATACCATTTATATGGATTACTCCTCTTCCATAGAGAATTTAGAAAAAATGGGACAAAATCTTCTACATTTTATGGATTGGGGAGATAGTTTTTTATTTTATATTAAATGATAATATCATTCAAATATTTTTTGTCTACCCCATGTAGCAGAACAATTTATTCATCCTCATATTAAAAACACTCTATCACATTATGGACTTCATGAATCTATTTCCTCAAATGGTTTGGATGTTTATATTCCTTGTATTTAGTCTCAATATCTTGGATGTATTGAGTGAAATTTTGGGATGCTAGTTGCACTTCCAAATTTGAATCAAGTAATTGAAAAAAATCATTCAGTTCTTTATACATGATCATTAGTTCTCAATGTGATACACCCTGGTCATTCCCATTCACTATATATTTGGTATGATCAATTATGTACTCATGCCTTTTTTTATAAGAGGTATTCTATATCATTTTGAACCACATGTTCTTTATGCATAGATTAATTCTTCATCAAATTTAAAAATGGTCCATTTCATAACATCATAGAAATATAATTATTTTAGGGGTTTTTAAAGAAATAATAACTATCTAAAATTTGATAATAGAAAAATATACGAAAATACTAATTTTTTTCCTGGAAGTGGCACCAGTATTGTTGGAAAACTATTCACGGTGTGTGGAAAAATAATTTTTTTATATTTTTTATAGATAATCCCAGTTGATGATCAAATACTACACACATGAGGATCATATCATATTGTTAACTCACTTCATCTAATCATAATGATTCAAAATTATAGTATTTTGAAATATCATTTTAAAGAAATTAAATTTTTTTTTTAAATTTTCGATGATAGTGAAATTATATTATTTATGTTTATTTAAACCTAAACAGACGTGATATTCAAAATATAGTGGAATTAGAAAGAATATAATTTGTTTTGTGAATGGTTTTTATTTTAAACATTTATTTCATTTATTTTTTTAAATAACATTGATAGTCCAATAATGAAACATCATGATGAATCACTGTACATTTATTTAGACATTTCACAATTAGTAACTAAATAAGAAATAACAATTCAACGTCTTATTGTAATGAATGTTGATTATACAGAATGGTCATGGGTGTAAAATCTTCCTAGAACATTCTCAATAGAATTTTGTTTCATTCATTGATTTCTTCAATTCAATTGAGAGAAATGATAACCAACGAATATGAGGGAAAAATATTAAAAAAATAATTTGAAATAAATTTTAGTTTCATGTCTTTAGGGATATAATTTACAGCCATGCATTCGAATTCCATCAATTAAAAAAATTAAAAAAAATTACTAAATAATTCATGATCATTGTGACCTCCCTTAGGAAAATCCCTGAGTCATTCCATAATTTTCATGGGTACGAAAACATTTTTGTAGTAATATTGAATATTAGGAGAAGATAAATAAATTAAGAAATATGAACGATAGTTAAATAAAAAGAACAGAAGAGAGGGAACGAAGATAGAGGGAGATATGTAAAATTAATTATATAAAATAAAATAAAATATATTTATGTTAATAAATATTAAATGTTAAAAGAAGAAAAAAAATAAATTAAAATAAAATGAATAAGAAGAATGAAATGAAGAAGAATGAAATTGTTGCAATACCGTTGTATAGAAAATTCATGAGTAATTTAAATGAAATAATAAATAGAAAATAAAAAATATATAATATAAACAATAAATAATATATAATAAATACATAAAATAGAACACAACCCTCGAGTAGTGCAGTCACCTCGTATGGATTACCTCTTTGTGGGTGTGCAGTCTCCACTTCTCATTTGGTAAGATCCCATTTTATTTATGTGAGAGAAGACATAGATTCCCATTTAATATCAAATTAACCTATTACCATAATTATTTTATTTAAATTATCTTATCATTAAATCCATAAAAATTGGTATGTTTAATTTTATATAATAAGATATGCATTATTGTTGGAAAATACTACAAGGAATCAGCTTCCATCCAGCTGCAGGGGTTGAATGGTTTCATAGGAGTAATGGCACAGACCACTCCGGACCATTACATTGTGAAAATGTGGTTTTTGATGTGTTCTGGGAGGTCAAGGTGACATATCCCCAACACTTTCCAGATTTCCAATTCTGTGAACAGTTCCATCGGTGAACAGTTCTATCGGTAACTTATAGTAGTATGTGAATAGTGTTTTATCGATGTGGTTTAGTGAACAGTGTTCTATCAGTGAGGTTCAGTGAATAGTGTTCTATTGGTGAGGTTCAGTGAACAGTGTTCTATCAATGAGGTTTGGTGAACAGTGTTCTATCGGTGAGGTTCAGTGTACACTGTTCTATCAGTGATGTTCAGTGAACAGTGTTCTATCATTTAGGTTCAATGAACACTGTTCTATCAGCGGGGTTGAGTGAACAGTGTTCTATAAGTGAGGTTCAGTGAACAGTGTTCTATCTGGGAGGTTCAGTGATCATTGTTCTATTGGTGAGGTTCAGTGAACAGTGTTCTATTAGTGAGGTTCAGTGAACATTGTTCTATCAGTGTGGTTTTGTGAACAGTTCTATCAGTGAGGTATATCAGTAACCTCTATCAGTAACCTCTATCGGTAAGTGTACAGTAACGGTTGGTGTATCGTGTTTCCAAAATGGTGAGGTCTATCGGTAACCTCTATCAGTATCATCTATCGGTAGGTGTACAGTAACAATAGTTGTACAATAATGGTAGGTGTACATTATTTCCAGAACGGTGAGGTCTATCGGTAACCTCTATCAGTAAACTATATCGGTAGGTGTACAGTAACAATTGGTGTCCAGTAATGGTAGGTTTATAGTATTTCCAGAATGGTAAGTTCTATCGTTAACCTCTATCGGTAACCTCTAACGGTAGGTGTACATTAACATTAGATGTACAGTAACGGTAGGTGTACAGTAACGGTAGGTGTACAGTGTTTCCAGCTTCCTACAATTTCACCCCTTTGATGTTTCCTTTAACGTAAAATACATTAAAAGCCTTACTTTTAAGGACTCTTTAGCCAATTCAATGGCCATAAATCATATATTAATTATTCATATGGATCAGGATGTTTTTACTTGGTCAAACCGCGTGGGTTAATGCGATCCTTTTTTAATGATGAATTAAGTTTATCTTAAACCATCACCCCATTAAATCATCAAAAGGGAAAAGATATAATCCTCCCTTGTTTTTCCTCTTTGTTCTTAGCTATGAGATGCTAGAGCCTTTCAATCCTTCCCGTAGGAGCTTCACAATCAAAATTTACTCCCCGTATTTCTTCCGCTCTATTTTGATGCAACCAAGCTGCATCGATCAATCTTCGATATAAGTTATGTTTTATTGTCGTTCCTTTGGAGATTATCTTCTACTGTTTTACCATTCCATATTATAGAATGTAATATCCATGCTTCTAATGGGGGTTTTCTTGAGTTTTGGTTGGTGCGGTCGTACCGTGGCATCCTAGGGTGGCTGTAGTTGTTGCAAGAGGAGGATCATGACCCATTGTGTGGATAAAGAACGTGATGAATGTTTGAGGTAGAGGATTCATTGCTTCTCATTTCATTAAGGTGAAACTGTATTGTTATCATTTTTAATCCCAGTGGTTGATAATGGAATTGACATAATAAGTATTTTAACCAGATAAATAAATTGATACCAATCGTATGTTATTGCCTCATGTTTTGAAAGATTGTGAGATATCTATGTTTGTTTTGATTATCTATTTGTTCATGATTGAAATTCATAATAAACGTGAATTGAGATTAATTGATAATTTTTCGGCTAAAGATAAAGAGTCATGTAAAAGAATATGGATCTAGTTATCATTTTATGTTAAATAAATTGGTGCACTAAGCATGTTCATTTATTGGTGATAGCATACTATTATGTTTAACAATTTTAGAACCAACTAAAATAAATCAGTTAATCCAAGATGGATTAAAGAACTTGTGGTTGTTAAAAGATAATTGCTTGTAGGGTTCTGAGTTACCCTCTTGTTTGTTTAAGGGCCAAGATCCCAATTGTGATGATTGTTTTTACCACTTATTGTGTTTTGATGTGATCCAGGTTGGTTATGGGAATATGTGGAGGCATGGAGGCCTATTTGGTTGTGGTAGCCGATGATGCCTATAGTGGCGAGATGCATCGGTTTATGCATGTGGGTGTCAATGTGGACACCATGGATGATGTAATGGGATGGTTGTGATTATTGGATGCTTGTTTTTTCTTTGGTTGTTTATTTGATTTACGTTTCCCCACTACTCAAGGCAGCTGGTCCTACATACCCTAGTTCCGAAAGATGCGAAGAAACGCAGGGTATGCCACGTGCTTTCCGTGTTTAGATTCTCAAGGATGGATGAGTATATACTCTTGCTACATGCGGCAAAGACTCGATGGGTAGTACATATACTCACTATGTTGAGCCCACATTTGTTTAGTATCATAGAATGTTTTTCTAGAATTCCTGGGAATGTGGGAAAGTATTTATGTAATGTGTAATTTAATAAATGATGTTAACCCATGGGTTTGGAGATTGCTGGATCATAATGACGAGGTTGTAATTTTGAAGGAACAGTGAACATGGGTGTGATGCTAATGAATTTTAATGTTGGAATGTTCATGGTTAATTAAAGTTTAAAGAATTAATTAACGTAATGTGGAACTTATAAAAAGGGAATGAAGTAATCTAATAAAGCTCTTTAAATGGTTATGTGCATAGAGGATAACTAGTCTTAGAAGTATTATCCTAGAGTCTGAGAGACGTTAACTACAATTGGTCTAAGAATAGGTTATGAAAATAGTGAGGTTGTGAGTTATAGTATATTATGTACTTTTTGTGATTCTATAAGCTACTCCGCATTTTTTGTAAGGGTAACTGACACCTCGGGGATTATAAGCTCTAGGGGGTGTTTTCCCCTAAATTTTTGTGGGAGGATAGATGGCTAACTACCCTTATTATCCTTGATCTCTTCTCTTGGTAGTTACTGGTACTGGCATGCTCATTGGTTATTTTTCGCCATATATGTGTGTATAGGGATGTAACAGCTTGTTGTTATTCAGTCACGTATATTATGGATATAGTTTTATATGGACAACTATAGGTGTAACATGTATAGGCTGTGATGGCTTGAGGATCCTTACTCGGTGTATGGGATGTAATGGATTGAGGTATAATACCTTTCATATGATACACATTATGCGAGTTCTGGTGGGTCCCAGAAAATACCTGGTTACTTTAGTGTGTGGATGTGGTGGTTTTGTTGCACTAGGTGCATATTATGGTGTTTTCCCCAGGTGTCTATGAGCAAGAATTTTTTGAGAGAGATGCTCAGGACTTGTGATGTTGGGGAAAAGCGGGAAACCAGTGGGGAAGTAATAGCATGATACCCTTGATATTATTTATTATATGATATATTCTTGTATGCATTACTTGGTGAGAGAAGCAATATTAAGGTTGGGAACTTAGTATACATGTTTAGCTGATGAGTTAGTTTTAATTGTTGTTCTCTGTGATTTTTCATGCTTTATTTACCTTTGCATGAGAGGATTCCAAGAAGATCCTACTGAGTATACTGTTATACTCAACCTATGTATATATAAATTGGTTTTTAGGTCACATGGAGCAGGTTGGAGAGTATCGGGTGTTTACTAGCTTGTGGTTGTATAAGCTGTTCAAGTTTGTGGTTGCTACTATTTTTACATTGTATTGGGTACTTGCAGGTTTTCCCCTTTCATTTTTAGTACTTCTGCATGAAATTTCATATGTGTACTTGGGTTTTCGTCTATATTGCAGACTGAGTTGGAGTTGATGGTTGTCTATCTTATCTCTCTCTTCTCCATGTGTTCTCTTAGAGGGTAATGCCTCCCATTATTTTTGTGTTACTATACCCTCGGTTCTAGTCGCCAACCTGGGGCCTATTGGAGGTAGTACTCGGGGGGTCATTATCTCCCTTCTCACATTGCTGGCCTAGGAGGGGTACACATTGGGGGGAGGGGGTCATGACAACGTGGTAATAGAGGTCTGGTTGAGGGATAAGATGGAGTTTGGAGTTAGGCACAGGTGAGTTTGCATGGGTTGGTAGGGAAATGATGTCATTCAGGTTTAGCAAGTGAGCTAAACACTGGAGATCAGCTACGACATAGGCATTTATGTCCCCCTAATTTCTGATTACGAACCATTACGTTTACAATGTCCACTAATCTAGGTGCTACTAGTTGCAAGGTAGAGACCAAAGAAAGGATCACGCATCATCCTTCTTTGTGCCTATGTATGAATGGGTAAAGCTTGTGATAGGTTAACCTAAAATGAATAAAAGGAAATAATTAATTAATTAATATAGAGTCATCCATATTCCAGGTTTAGGATCTCAACCGGGTTGTTATTTTATAGTTATGGCTCCATGTCAACGTCCTCATTAGGTTTGCGTAGAAAATAACCAGCATGTTGTTCCATCAGATCACCATAGGGTAGAGTTTGGTGATGATTCCACTTGGACGAGGACACTTCGAGTGTTTCAGTGCCAGAGTCTACAAATGTATGTGGGATCCGTTTCAGATGTAGTCATAGAAGACTGGTTAGAGGAGGTCGAGATCGACATCAGTTCGATTCGTGCTCGGAAGGAGCACTAGGTGACCATGGTTGTGAGGATGTTGTGTGGAGCAATGAGGCATTGGTGGTTATTATTCCACGCTGATTTTGAGGAGTCAACGATCTCATGGGAGGAGTTCCGAGACAGGTTTAGAGTTGAGTTTCATTCGTTGACTATGAATTCATCCAGTCGCCAAGAGCATCATACCATCTGACAGGGGAGCTCCAGTGTTCAAGATTTTGTAATCTGTTTCAGGAGCCTTTTACAATATGATTCGGACCTATTTCCAGATGATGAGGCTAGGGAGATGAATTTTGAGGACGCTTTGTGTCTAAAGATCTAGCACCAGGTCACCCCATTTATGCTGAAAACATATCGTGAGGTACTGGTGAGGGAAGAGGTTGTCGAGATGACTTTGGCCTGGACTGGATCATCACGAGAGGGGAACCAACATTATTCTTCATGAAGTAGAGTTGTGGTCCGAGGTTCCCGGTTTTCATGGCAGAAGAGCTTCCATTCAGCCAGGGGTAGGTCCCAGCACTTCACATGTCGTTTCTCCAGAGGTAGCAACTCTCAGGCTTATGCCAAGGGATCATGCGCTTGTTTTTCTTATGGTGGTCTTGGTCATTAGTTGTGGGAGTTCCCGACATTTCGAAATGGTCATCGTGCACCAGGAGCTACGCTCCAGGTTCCTCTGTTGAGGCAGTTCTAGCCGAGGATGCAACAGCCATTTTCTCCAACTTTAGATCAGCAGAGGGTAGATGAGGCAGGCTATGGACAACCCCATGACACTCTCTATCCTCAGAGATTAGAGTGTGGCTGTGGTGGTGGTCATCATCAGGGTCAGAGAGGCCCTGGAGGAGGTCGTGGTCATCTTCATGCTATAGGGTTTCCAACTCAAGGCGATCCAGACGTCATTTGAGGTACCCATTTCTTCTTTTCTACATTGGTGTATGCCTTGTTTGATTTATGAGATATACACTCTTTAATTTCACCTACCCTTTTTCATGCTTTGGGACTTGAGGTATAGAGGCTTCCAGTGCCCATGGCATTGACTACCCCAGTTAGAGGTCGAGCTGACTTGTATAAAGTATGTAGAGACTATGAGCTAGTGTTGGGGAAAATCCACTGTTGGGGATATTTCTTATTTTTACGAATCCAACCATATGATGTCATCCTCGTCATGGATTGGTTGTATTCAGTGCAGGCTATCATGGAGTGCTTCGGGAATAAGGTTGTCTTCATTGGTGCGGATGGAGAGTAAGTGTTTTTTTTTTGTGAGCAAGATCCTCATATGTGTCATAGGAGCATTCCATCCTAATCATCCATGATGGCTGAGATAATTCTATGTTCTTTAGAGGTTCAGCAGTTGGCATTTCCTAGGGACGTAGAGGAGTACACTGATGTCTTTCCAGAAATGGTTGTAGCATTACCCCCTTGACGAGAGATCAAGTATGGGATCGAGCTACAGCAAGGAGCGTCTCCTATCTCTATGTCTCCATATAGGATGGCCCCTTATGAGTTATGGGAACTACATATATAGCTTGATGGTCTGTTACAGTGTTGTTTTTTTCGTCCATGTGTGTCACCATGGGGTGCACCAATTTTGTTTGTGAATAAGGCCGATGACAGTTTGTAGTTGTGTGTCAATTATCGTCACCTAAACAAAGTGACAGTAAAGAATCGCTATCCTCTTTTGAGGATTTATAATTTATTTGATCAACTGAATGGTGAATGTTGGTTCTCAATGATCGAATTGTGGTCAAGATATCATCAGATGCATGTGAAGGATGGGGATATCCCGAAGATTTCTTTCTGTTGTCATCATGGGCATTAAGAGTTAATTGATATGCCATTTGGTGTGACTAATGCTCTAGATATATTCATGGGATTAATGAATGATGTGTTCCATGAGTTTTTGTACAAGTTTGTGGTAGTTTTCATCGACGTCATCTGTGTGTACTCCACATCTGAAGGGGAGCATGCAGAGCATCTACATGCCGTTTTGGGAGTTCTTCGCAAACATCATCTATTTGGGAAGTTGTAGAAGTGTGAGTTTTGGGCTCATGAATTCCTTTTGGTTGGGAATGTTGTGTCCTAAAAAGGTGTAGATGTGGATCCATCAATGATAGAAGTAGTTGTGTCTTGGGAAGCCCCCAAGACAGTGTTAGAGGTGTGAAGTTTCCTTGGTCTCACAGTATACTAAAGGAGGTTCGTAGCTTATTTCTCACGAGTTGTGACTCTGCTAACAACTTTGACTAGGAAGGATCAGGCATTCATATGGAATGATCAATGTCATGTAGCTTTTGAGTATCTAAAGGAGAAGTTAGTAAGTTCTGCGGTCCTTTTTCTTCCCATTGAGGGAGTTCAGTTTGATGTATTCTGTGAATCTTCACATCAGGAGTTAGGCTCTGTTTTCATGCAGAAGATGTCAGTTGTTTCTTATGGGTCTCGACAGTTGTGTCCCCATGAACGCATCAATTCCTCCCATGATCTTGAGTTGGGAGCTGTGGTGTTTGCTCTGATGTTGTGGAGACATTATCTCATTGCAGAGCTCTTTGTTGATTAAACTGATCATACGAGTTTGAGGTATGTTTTCTCCCAGCGTGACTTGAACTTATGATAGCGTCGGTGGATAGAGTTATTACAGGAATACGACTTCAATATATCATATACACCTGTAAAAGGGAATGTTTTAGCTGATTTGCTGAGCCAAAAGTCATGTAGTGATGTTGTGCCTAAATCTGGTGATTCCTAGAGAGTAATAGAAGAACATTAATTATTACATCTAATTATGGGAGAATTTGGGGGTAGAGGTTTTATTTTTCAAATGACGGTACAGTCATCCCTGATGTAGAAGGAGGAAGATTCCCAGTTTGGAGATCTGGAGGTGGTGTTCTGGAGAGACCGAGTTGTTTGTGGTGAGGCCACTGATGGTTGGTCGGAGGATGAACAAAACTGATGTCGTATCATGGAAGGATTTTTGTTCCTATGAAGATTCGCGAGATAGTTCTTAGTGAGTTCCATAGTTCTTCTTTAGTAGTACATCCTGGTGTGACAAAGATGTACCGATCCTTTAGTAGTCAGTTTTGGTGTCCTGGGCTGGAACATGCAGTTATGGAGTTTGTGTCTTGATGTTTAGTCTACTAGAAGGTGAAGTATGAACACCGTGTTTCAGGTGGTCTTCTCCAGCCATTAGATATTCTTCAGTGGAAGTGGGAGGACATCTCAATGGACTTTGTTACTAGTTTACCTCGAGCTCCGGGAGGACATGATGCTATTTGGGTGGTAGTGGATCATTTAACAAAATTGTCCCACTTCATAGTGATCAAGTAGTCTAGCTCAGTGAATGTTTTGTGGAGGCAGTTTCTAGAGGAGGTGGTGAGACTTCATGGAGTCCCTAGGACGATCATTTCTGATCGAGATATTCGTTTTACCTCCAGGGTGTGGAGAGGTCTCGAACATGGTTTTGGTTCTCAACTATTCCTTATCACTACTTTTCATCCTCAAACGGATGGTTAGACAGAGCAAACCATCCAGAATCTTGAAGACATGTTATGCTCTTGTGTTCTTGATTTTGGAGTCCCATGGATAAGGCACTTACCCATGGTGAAGTTTTCTTACAAAAAAAGTTTTCACTCCACCATCGGTATGGAACCTTTTGAAGCCTTGTATGGTTGACCAAGATGTTCTCTGTTGTGCTGGTTTGGGGTCAGAGAGTCAACAATTCTCAGACCGGAACTAGTGCAAAATACAAAAAAGATGGTTCAGGTGATTCGTAAGAGAATGAAGACATCACATGATCATCAGAAATCATATGCTGATCAAAGTAGGAGGCCCTTAGAGTTTAATTTTGGGGATCTTGTGTTTTTGAAGGTGACTCCCCGTTATGGGTAGCGAGGGTTTGGTCGTGGATGAAAGATTTATCTTGGGTTTTTTGGGCCTTTCGAGGTGTTAAATCATGTTGGATCTATGGCGTATCGAGTAGCACTTCCCCCACAGATGAGTTGGATACACTATGTTTTCCATGTATCACAGCTCCGTCATTATCTTCCTGATGACTCTCACATCATCGATTGGGGATAGATCCATTTTGATGATCATGAAATCTTTGAGGAGTGACCTGTGGAGATCCAAGACCGCAAGGAAAAGGAGTTGTACGGGCGTTCTATCCCCTTAGTACGTGTCATGTGGTGACATGGTGGAATAGAAGAGAGTACCTGGGAACGTGAGTCAGAGATACGTGCTCTGTACCCAGAGTTGTAATATTTTTAACTCTTTTCATGTAACGATTTACCATTTTTGATTATACCTTTCATGTTTTATTTATGAATTTCTTTTCTTGCTTATTGTGGCTTGCTCCCTATTGGGATGTATCTCGATGGGTGGTTATTCAGAGCCTGTTTCTTTTTTTGTCTTCTCTTTAGGTGGGTTTTGAATTCTAGAGGATACGAATGTTTTGAGAGGTATTTGATGTAATGTACCATACCCCACTGGTCCATTACATTGTGAAAAGGTGGTGTTTGATGTGTTCCGGGAGGTCATGGTGACCTATCCCCAACAATTTGCCAAATTTCTAATTCTGTGAACAGTTCCATCGATGAATAGTTCTATCAGTAAGCTATAGCGGTAGGTGAACAGTATTATATCAGTGAGGTTCAGTGAAAAGTGTAATATTAGTGAGGTTCAGTGAACAGTGTTCTAATGGTGAGGTTCAGTGAATAGTGTTCTATCAGTGATTTTTTGTGAACATTGTTCCATCAATGTGGTTCAGTGAACAGTGTTCTATCAGTGAGGTTCAGTGAACATTTTTCTATCAGTGAGTTTTAGTGAACATTGTTCTCTCGGTTAGTTCAATGGACAGTTTTATTTCAGTGAGGTTCAGTGAATAGTGTTCTATTAGTGAGGTTTAGTGAACAATGTTCTATCAGTGAGATTTTCTGAACTGTTCTATCATTGGGGTCTATAGGTAACCTTTATCAGTAACCTCTATCAGTAGGTGTATAGTAACTGTTGGTGTACATTGTTTCTAGAACAGTGAGGTCTATCGTTAACCTCAATTAGCAACCTCTATCGGTAGGTGTACAGTAACGGTAGGTGTACAACGTTTCTAGAACGGTGAGGTCTATCGGTAACCTTTATCATTAACCTTTATCGGTAGGTGTACAATAATGGTATGTGTACAGTAATGGTAGGGGTACTGTGTTTCCAGAATGGTGAGGTCTATCGGTAACCTCTTTCGGTAACCTCTAACGGTAGGTGTAATGTAATGATAGTTGTACAATGTTTCCATCTTTCTACAGTTTCACCGCTTTGATGTTTCCATTGACATAAAATACATTTAATTCCTTATTCATAAGGACTCTTAAGGCTGATTCAGAGGCCATAAATCCTATATTTATTATATATATGTATCAGGATGTTTTTACTAGGTCAAACCATGTGGGTTAATGTGATTCAGTTGTAATGGGGGAATTAAGCGTATCGTAAATTTTCTCCCTATTAAATCATAAAAAGGGGAAAGATATCATCCTACCTTTTTCTTCCTCTATGTTCATGGCTATGAGATGCTATAACCTTTCAATCCTTCCCACCGGAGTATAACAATAAAACATTACTCTTTGGATTGGTTCCGCTCTGTTTTGTTGAAACCAAGTTGTATCTATCAATCTTCGATATAAGGTATGTTTTATCGCCATTCCTTTGTGTATCATCTAATCGTTTTTATTATTTCTAAATTATAGGATGTAATATACATGCTTCTAATATGGTTTTTATTGGGGTTTGGTTGGTGCGGTCATTCCATGGAATTCTCATGTGGATGCAGTTGCTGCGAGAGGAGGATCATGACTCGCTGTGTGGATAAACAACGTGAGGAATAGTTTGAGGTAGGGGATTCATTTCTTCTATTTTTGTTTATGTGCTTCTATATTGTTAGAATGTTTAATCCCACTAGATGTCAATGGAATTGACATAATAAATATTTCAACTAGATATATAAATTGATATTGATTGTATGTTATTGCCTCATTCTTTTCGAGATAGTTCGATAACTAACCTTACTTTGATTAGCTATTTGTTTTTTATGGAAATCGGTAAAGAATGAAAATTGGGTTTAATTGATAATTGTTTGGATAAAGATAAAGAGGAATGTAAAAGAATCTAGTTCTAGTTGTAATTTTATATTAATCAAATTGGTGCAGTAAGCATGTTCATTTCTTTGTGATAGATTACTCATTAGTTTCCTGAATTTAGACAACCGAATAATAAATCGGTTAATCCAAGATGGATTAATAAACTAGTGGTTGTTAAAAGAAAATTGTTTTTAGGGTTCTATGTTACCCTATTGTTTGTTTAAGGTCCAAGAGCCTAATTGTGAAGATGTTACTGTTACTACTGCTTGTGTTTTGATGTGATCCTAGATGGTTGTAGTAATATGTGGAGTCATGGAGGATTTTTGGCTATGGTTGAAATTGATTCCTAGAGTGGAGAGATGCAACGGTTTATGCATGTGGGTGTTAGGGAAGAAAATAGGGATGATGTAATGAGATGGTTGTGATTTTTGGATTATTGTTGTTTATTTGGTTGTTTATCTACTTTACTTTTCCCCACAGCTCAAAGCTGCGAGTCTTACATACCCTTCTTCCAATAGAGGAAAAGACATGCGGGGTATGCCATGTGCATTTTGTGTTTAGCTTCTCAAGGAAGGATCATTATATGATCTTTCTATAAGCAGAAAATACTCAGCGGTTAGTACATTTATTCACCGTGTTGATCCCCCTTGTGTTTAGTATCATATAATGTTTTTCTACAATTCCTAGAAATGTGGGAAAGTATTTATGTAATGAATAATTTAATAAATGAAGTTAACCCATGGGGTTAGAGTTTGCAGGAACATAATGATGAGGTGGTAATTTTGAAGGAACAAAGAACATGGGTGTGATGCTAATGAATTCTAATGTGGGAATGTTCATGGTTAATTAACGTTTAAAGAATTAATTAACGTAAAGTGGAACTGATAAAAAGGGAATTACGTAATCTAATAATGCTCTTTAAATGGCTGCGTACATATAAGATACCTAGTCTTAGAAGTAGTTTCCCGGAGTCTGAGGGATGTTAGCTGTAGTGGGTCTACAAAAAGGTGATGCTCGTAGTGTGGTAGTGAGTTATAGTATATTCTGTACTTTTTCTATTTATATATGCTACTCTACCATGTCAGTAAGGGAAACTGACTGCCTGAGGATTCTGAGCCCTAGGGGGTGTTTTCCCCAACATTATGGTGGGAGGATAGATGGCTGACTACCCCCTTTGGCCCCACTATATTCTCTTGTTAATTACCGGTGATGGCAGACATATTGGTTAGTTTTCCCAATATATTGGTGTAGAGGGTTGTAACGGCTTGTAGTTATTCACTCTCATATATTCTGGATATATTTTTCTATGGAATACTATAGGTGTAATGTGTATAGGATGTGATGGCTTAAGGATCCTTACTCGGTGTATGAGCTATAATGGATTGAAGCATATTACCCGACATATGATACAAATTATGCGAGCTATGATGGCTCCTTGAACATACCTTGTTGCTTTTGTGTGTTTATGTGGTGGTTTGGTTGCACGAGAGGCATATTGTGGTGCTTCTCCCAAGTGTCTGTGGGTAACCCTTTTGGAGAGAGATGCTCTGGACGTGCGACATTGGGGAAAAGTGGCAAACCAATGGATAAGTTGTAGTTGGGTACCCTTTATATTATTTGTTATATGATATATTAATGTATGTGTTACTTGGTGAGAGTAGCCATGGTGAAGTTCAGAACATAGTATACTTGTTTAGGTGACGAGTTAGTTTCACTAATTGTTCAATGTGCTTTATCAGGCTTTCTTTACTTTTTCCCCAGAGGATTTCTGGAGGATCCTACTGAGTATACAGTTATACTCACCCAATGTATAAATAATATGTTTTTCATTTCACTTGGAGCAAGTAGAAGATCAGGCGGGTGTTTACTAGCATGTGGTTGCAGGAGCTGTTAGGGCCTGTGGTTGAAACTGTTTTTACTTTCTTTTGGGAACATGAAATTTTTTCCCTTTCAGTTGTAGTACTTCTACATGACATTTCAATTATGTACTTGGGTTGTTGTTTATATTGCAGTCTGAGTTGGAGTTTATTGTTGTTTATCTTATCTCTCTCGTCTGCATGTGTTCTCTTAGAGAGTAATGCCTCCCATTTTTGGTGTGTTATTATACCCTCGGTGCTAGTCGCCAACATGAGGCCCACTGGAGGTGGGACTCGGGGTGTCATTAACTCCCTTCTAGCATTGCCAGCCCAGGAGGGGTACACTTTGTGGGGTGGCGGTGGTCAAAATGGGGGCAGGGAAAAATCTGAGTAGCAATACTTTTTTAGGTATTGTAAACTGATAGTCTCCTATCCATGTCAGTCATATGACAATAACTATGGTTGGTTGAATCATTAATGTGGGTTTACCAAGTCAATTTTGGTAATCCATGGTTGTTTGGAGGGGATACAATGGATAATGAGCTCTAATTCGAGGTCCCAAGGCATTGTCCATGGGGGAACTCAATGATGTAGGGGAAGATAGATGACATCGCGTGGAGTCATTAGTGGAGGGTTGTTGAATTTTTTAAATAAGGAGGTTAATGGAGGATTTATAATATGAATGAACTATAACACATATAATGTATCACACATTGAAATAGAGGATTGGAGTTGCTATGGATTATATTAATTCTTGTGGCTCATCAACAGTAGCTATGTTGTGCGGGGGGTTGGAGTTCCCATGGCCGCTTCCATGCTACACACCGTATAGAAAACACTCTCTTATTTATGTTCCATGGGTTTGAACATAATTGGTGCATGTTCTATTTATGGGGCTAATCTATAATCCCCCATGGATTGTTCCTGGAAATGCACTACATAGCCCTAACCCTCATTAAACCGCCACTTATATTGCCTTCCCAAAATCCCGGATGGCTAGGTGTTTCCCCTTATGGGCCTACCTATGTGTAATTCCCCAATCAGTTTCACCAACATAGGTCGGTGGTACGAAGATGGAAAAATCTATACTAGCATGTGGTTTGACCCACATGGGCCCTACATGGGCTTGTTCCCCCATGATGCGACCACTGTGTTGGTCTTCCGGTTAGCATGAATAGCCAAGTGTGACCTCTTATGGCACTACATAAGTGGAGTTTGGGATCCATTCTCTAGGGATTATGTATTGGACATAAATTTTTATAAACACATTAAAATTAAAACACATAGAATATTTGGAAGAATCATTTACACCAAATATAAAAGAAAATACTTATTATGAAAAAAAACCCTTAAAACCCTCAATTAAATTAATTTAAAATACTTATTTCTATTTTGATATAATTTCATAAAATAATGAAAAATATGGGCATATTCATTAAAAAGAATATGAAAACATAGATTAATGTTTTAAAATATGAATTAAATGTTTTTGTGTCACTAGCATAGGCCTAAATACATGGCTCTGAAGACTTAGTCACCCTTGTTCCAATTACAATCATGGTGTACCTACAATGTGTCCCTACATGGGAAACCACCTTTGACAATTGTCCCATTATTTCAAAAAAAATATGACACAATGGTTCGTTATTTGGAAAAAAAAATAAGCATTATCAAAAATATGTTCACATAGGCCCTTTTCTAATGTCCTAAAAAATCCCACAGGTATATCTCTAATAATCTATAGGATAAGGGATTAAGGGAAAAAATGGTATCAATATCCCCCTTTTTTATATAACAAGACACCCACATGAGTGACTGTTCCATCATGTTCAAATCCACTTCCTAGAAGGTCCTTCAAAAAATATAGCGAATGAGTGAAATCCTAACATTAATACCCGAGTAATTTGTTAGTAGCTAGATAATGTATTGTCCCATATTTCCCCCCTAGATTGTCTATTAACTATGGAATCTCATGTTTATTATGGCCTAACCTGCATGATGCACATCCATCACCTTTTATTTCACCCTATATGAGGATTATATTTCTCTCCAAACCATGACATGGTCGAGAAACATTCAAATCCCTATTATACGTCACCGATTGTAGGGATCATCTTTTTTTTGATACCTAATCGTTTCTTGAATAAATTGAAGCCTCTACCATGATCTCATAACATCAATGGCCATAGTTAGAGACAAAACACCATGAATCCGATTAAATTTTACATACCATCATCAGTCACAAGTATCCATATCATTTACAACTTGATTAAATGTTTCCTTAAGTTTCATTCATTTGTGAATCCAATCGATCACAAGAATCATGTCAATATGGACAGAGTCCCGGAAAACCCATTCTAATAGACATGGTCTAGGATGATGTACTTATATTGTTGTATTTATGAATAGGGAGGCCACGTTCAAGGATTTAATTTCTCATTGATGGATAATGTCACATCCTCATCTCTTACCCAGAAAAAAAAAAGAGCAATACCTCCTCATGTAATCCCATGGACATTTCATAGTGTTTGTATCCAGATAGGTAGTCTAATGTGAATATAAATCATAAAAAACAGCGAAGGGAATAGGAACATCAAAGCCCACTATTCTTCTCATATAACCCAACCATTGTACACCAGCAGGCAAAGGAGACCATAAGGACCAAATGGTAATACACTTAATATTGTCTCACACATATAAGAATGACCCACATGGTCTTAGAGATTAGATATGATCATATCATTCACATGATCGGTTGAATATATAGGAATATAATCATATGTTTGGATTTTCCTCTCCCTTTCCATCAATGGGCCTCTAAATCATGGGTCATCAATTCCATGTATCCTGCTTGTAGGGTATCCTACAGTGTGTAATCCCTAAAAAACCATCAAATCACCATGATTCGATAAATTATTCATGGAACCAACTCTATAAGGAATCTTCCTATATTTTTAAGCCCTCAAACAACTTCCCGATCATTAAAATAACCACAATCCCAATGATGTAGGTTAATGTGAATCCTCTAAAATAGTGAATGTTCTCAATTAATTCCATTATCCATTTAATATACCTAATTATCTACAATAAAAATCTTCAAATAGACATTATAGGCCTAAAAACTCACTACAAAACTACATTATTATTGATTCCCATCAAAATGGTATAAGTAGTAATCCATCATGAGGTCTAAAACCAACACCCAAAAATAAAATATAATCATCTCCAGACCACATTACTGGAAGGTTCGTATCTGACATTGGAGATCATATCTGTTTTAGGTCCCTATGGATTGTAGTGTGGATTAATAATATCTACATTATATTAGATGAAAATATAATATATAATCTATTCACAATAAAGTAACACAGATGGAGACCCTCTTATTCATACAAATATTCCAATTGATGAATACACTCAAATACATATATATGATTCATAATATCGTGCATGCTAATAATAGATTATTGATTAATGTGTGACATATGTCATACATTTAATTAATATAGGATATATTATCAAGATTTAACTATATACAAGTGTCCCAATGATAGTAATAATACCCACCAAAATGGATCAATGAGACAAAACTCTCATCCTATCAAGGTTGTGAGTCCCCAATCATTTTTTACCATCTCTCAACAACCTCCTACCATTGGAAATGAGGCTTAAAAAAGTAAACTATTATTTTTTCAGATCGATGATTGAAACCGATTGGAATCCATTGGAAATGTATGAAAATGAATTGAATTATTTTAAATACATCAATACCCACACAATAAACTATCAAGAATCAATAGAGCAATTTTTGTTTTGATATACAACAAAACTAGACAGCCTGAAGCCATATGAACCATTACATGATGTTACATCACATTATGATATGTTTATTCTCCGGTTTTTATCATGGGGATTGTGTATATTTACAAAATTTAAGTTATTATAGAAATATAGAGCAATAGTTTCTACGTAATTTATATGATATCAATTTAAATGAAAAATAATTAGTATGTTTTTTCTATGTCTACAACTATTTAAAAAACTATAAACATACATGAAAATGGAATTCAATATATACCATACCATAAGATATTATATTGAAAATATCAATATTTTTTTTGGATCTACATTTTTTCATGAAAATCCTAAGAATTTACTTATTTGGATGCTATTTCCAACTGTAGGCTTTATTATCTATGATATGTTGAGTGGGCTCTAAAATCTTGAGATTTGAATAGGAATTTCATCAAAATTTTCATCCAAATCATTATTGAATAGACCATGACTATAATATTCGATACAAGGTTTGATATTTCAACCCCAAAATATCAATAGAATCCCCTCTATGTGAATATTTATTAGCATTGTCAATGTAATCACATAGATTTATGCTTCCATTCCTAATGATGTATTCAAAGACATATTCTAAAATATTTTAATGATGATGGGTTTTACATTATTATTCATGATTATTTAAACTTTAATCCATTAAATTTATTGTAAATATTAATTTGATTTTATTAAATTATTAACAATATTTTGATAAATTATTTATGCATAATACAATTATTTAAATTCTATATGTTCACATTAATTCATTTATTTATATTATCATGGTTCTCTATGAATTAAATAAACAATTAATAAGAATGAATAGGTAAATATAAAAATGAATTGATCATTAACTCATCCATAGATTTATTTATTGAAAAGATAATAGATCCAATTCTCCCTTAGGGTTGAAATCATTATCCAGGCATGGAAAGTGTTAAAAAATTCTACTATTCCACTTATATATCACTGGGGTTGGAATAAACAAGTTTCTTTCATGAACCACCTCCACGGGCCATAGAATACTCAGTTTATTAAATGTGTTATAACTCACACACATGTGTGGGTAGCCAAAGTTTTTGTTAATGAGAATTATATAAATATTTATAGACACATATGTCCTATATAAGAATATAAGGATAATTAAATACAATACATAACATTTTAATAGAATAATTAAGAAATGAAAAAAAAGTAATAAATTTAATTTAATTAATCCAATAAATACACATTTCATTACAAATCTCATAATCTATTAAAATTATGATGAATTTAGGAAAACGTACATATGATATCATTAATTTATATTCATTAATTTTTATTAAGATAAATAAATTATGACTACCTAATTAATTAATCATATGGTTTCACTTTATCATAATTTCTACTCTAATTCTCAGGGAGATACCCATCATAAAATCATTCTATGAAAATAAACAGATGAAAAATAATCACATATAATTATTATAAATTAAATGATAATCAAGTATTTCATTAAAACAATTAATCAGTTTTTAATCACTACAACATGTCCCATAAATATAATTATGTTTTAATGCTGAAATTAGAAATTTTATGTTCTTAAATTTTGTTCATTACAAGGAAACAAAATATGGTGTACGATTGTGGTTTGTTCCTTGTATCTATATTGTCATGTACGAGGGATACACACCTAAAAATTTTAAATGTACTTCAACTAGACAACATGAAATGTTCTTGATAGATATACATTATGTATTTCAAATGACATTGGTTTTTTCAACCCTCCAATTGATTTTATATTAGTCATTTGATACTAGATTACATGACAGGTAGAATCCAAATACAATCCATGTGTGTCACATGATTTTGTGTTAATATTACTCTCCAAATGATCGTTTTGTATTTTATACAGGGGTTGTGATGAAAAACACACTATGTACACTACATACTTGTAATTTATTTCATTAATTATCATTCTTGTCAAACTCATAATGTATTGATATTGTATATCACATCATGTAATGCACAACATTTTCTTCTAATCCATGTAGACTACATGATATGTATGCTACAAACACACCATGTTATCCGAAGTTGTGTGTTATAGGCTGCCCAGATTGACACATGGTTAATATAAATTCACCACATGAAATTTATGGTCTGTGGTTCATGTAATCCATTACATGACTAGATGTTGTGTGAAATGGATAATGAGAAGTACAAGAGCAACACATCTTATTTCCCTATATTTCATAAAAAAAATGGAACATATGGAAGAAATCTATTTTCACTCTTCATTTATTCTATGTCATATAATAAAATGACATTCTAAATGATAAAAATTAATATTGAGAATTAATGTAAATTATTATTTGATTTTCGAGAAAATAAATCTAAAAACTATAATGGATCCAAAATTATGCATATAGATCAATAATAATGAAAACAATTATAAATTTTAATCTTGACTAGTCTAAAAAATTTGGATTTGTTTCTAGTGATGTTGATCAGGTGGGAAATAATTTATGATTTCTTCCACTATATGGGGGATCATTCAGAATATTGTTCATGAAAGGAGATCCACAACCTGAAAAAACATTTCTAGAGAATACTGACATAAATAAAACCAAGAAGCCTGAGTTTATCATGAAATATTAATTTTATAAATATTTTATTTATGATAGGACAATATGCTTACCTCATCAAGGATATTTATATAATGATGATATTAATCATAAGAAAACACTTCTATGATTACGTTAATTGTGTTGGGTCGTTCAATGTTTACAATACCACTAATGTTAATCCACACATTCTCCTTGGTTCACTTAAATACTCCAATTGATTTATTTGTGCTAGAACTGAGAATAAATTGTCACATGTTCTTGGTGTTGAGCACATATATTTTTTAGAGATCTATGTAATTACAAATTGACAACATGTTCATGAAATGATAAGAGGGGTGGAATTGAGAAAGCATTTTCCACTAAAAAAGACTCCCAAATCATAATTAACCATATTGAATAGACATATCCATCAATTTATATAGCTAGTATTTCAGATAAAAAATTATTTAAATGGCTACTAAGTCTTATGTAATTTCAAAATCATTATCATAACCTATGCCATATAATTACAGTATTATTATTATTTTTAATAGTATTATATATCTCATATAATGCAAAATAATATTTACTAGATTAAAAGTAAATTTTTATCATTACATATGTAATTATCCCCCAAAAAATTTACTATATTTATTGAATACAAGCATAAATATTTAAATAAATATTAAATTAATCAATAATTTTTCTTAACCCCAATACTGTTAAGATATATTTATTAATTATTAATGTAATTAGAAATTATTAATTGATAAATAAATAATAATTTATTAAATTATTAATATTAGAGATCAACAAATAATGAATAACAATTTTTGTCAAATATCATAATAAAATGAATTCCAATTATTAAATTGATGTGTAATTAAATTGAGGTAAAAAGAAACACATAGATTTTGACCATTTAAGAATCATTCCCTTTTTCATTTGGTGATCTTTCCAAAATTCGTAGAATTTTGTATAGAATTTTCTCAAGGAATATAAGTGAATGAACCTAATGTCACAACATCAACAACAAAATTTCAATTCTCACTTATTAACATAATTTTTTTTCTTAATATCTCATACGCTTGGTTGCAAGAAAATTTTCATAAACCAATATAATTGATATTTCATTTAAATTCTTGTTAGAAAAAACATGTCATTTAAACCTAGAAATGGAATTTATTGAAATTGTTCTATTCAAATCAAAATGTTTGATAAGTTAAAATCCATAAATATTAATTGTTATAATTATTCCATCCCTATTCATTAATGACACATGACCCATGATTCACTAAACATATTCAAATTCTCCAGAAGTTGTGTTATTAATGATTATATAATAAATATATGTGTATGAGTTATAATATACATTAATAAAATAATTCAATTCTAACAACCATTACACATATTTAGAGATAATAATATTTGATGACACTAGAAGAAGAATAATTTCTAATATAATTTTTGTTCTTATTATCCATTGTCTTGGAGATTACCAATTTTGAAAATCATTAGAAGGATAACATTATTGTGGAGATCTTCTTTGATTTATCAATGTGATAGATATCATTGGACATTACTAAAATAATGAAATTATAAAAAATAAAAAATATATCAAACATTATTTTATAAATATTATACTAATCAAATATACATGTAATAAATGTAAAAAAAAATAATTCCTAGGAGTCCATCTAAAACATTACTTATGATGGAATTTTAATTTATATGGTAGTATATAAAAGAATAATATATATATATATATATGTATATTTCTAAATTCTATAAAAATTTTATGAAATATAAAAACCAAAAAGATTAAAATATCATCGGAAATGTTTTAAATTAAAAAATACATAAAACTAATGAATTAAGAATTAATAACTATTAAAATAATATATTCATTCAATACTCATCATGATATGTTGAAGAAGATGGTGACTCATAAAAATATACCCATTTTCTAGATGAGGACCTCAAATTCTTTAAATTGTATATTGATTGTGTCAGTTGAGAATTGATACAAACCACTCGTCCATTATCTATACCATAATATGTTATCAAAATACGAGCTACATAATTAAATCATGGTGAATTTGTGTCCTAACTAAGAGTATCAACCATAATCTCATTATGTTTTCGAAATGTAGTTGATTGATGTTCATCTTTTAAATAAATCTTGATATTAAAATAGTTTAAAATATATAATTGAGTTAATTTCAAAAAACAAAAAAAAATCGGACATAAATATGATGGTGTTGGATACCATCAATCACATTAGTGGATGAATGAGGGTACATCACCTTAGAAAATTTAATATATTTAATATTAGGATGATACATTTAAATAGTTAATATAAAATAAAATATTTAAATTTTTTTATTTATAAATTAATAAATAAAATTACACCAAACATTTCCTCTATGAATACAAAATGTATGAATACCAAACTGATGCATGACCACATTCCGCTATTTTTACATTCAATATAATTTTTAACGCTTATGAAAACATTATCTCATCAACTAGGTGGAAAAACATACAAAAATAGGAGATAATTAGTTTTCATGTTGATATATATTGTTTGACTGGATATTTTCTCCATCAATATTCGTATATATTTTCTCAAAATACTCAAATGATGATAACGATGATCTCTGATACAGTTCTCCCCGAAGGCCAAAATAGGGACTTTATTTCTTACCATGGTGGGATATAATAAATCATATAAATTATTGTTAATAATATGGCTATAATTAAAAAATTGAAACATGTTCTATTTATGTATGTTCTATCCAATTATATATCATATGACGATGAACCACAAAAAGAATCTAATAAATATAACCAATGGTCTATAAAAATAAATCTGTTGAATCACACCACTCTATCAAAGAACAACATGTGAAAAACTGTGATGGAAATGAGAAGATAATCCAAACATTTTACATAAATTAATTAATGGAAATTAATAAAAATTATTTATAATAAATAAGAAATCATAAAACATCCGGAGTAGATTAAAATAATATAATTTATTTCTCTCATATAATATAGTCAATATTCATCAATGTCACTAGAAAATGTCCCCCCAATTTGATAACCGATTATAAGAACATGTGCGTCAAATTATGAGTTATCATGTTAATCACCACAATGAATAACCACTTTGATTCTAAAATATAAATCATTATAATCGACACATAAATTAGATCTATAGATATAATATTGCCTATAAATAATTGAAAATGGGTATTATATATTAATTATTATGATAAAAATCATTTAGTTTTATCATTCCTTATGTTCATCCTCATATACATATTTCATGGGGTTAATAATATAATTTTATTCTTTATAATTTTCAATTATAATTGGAGCATTAACATAAACATTTATTTATATTTTAAAATTATTTATAATATCATCAAGAATTTCATCAACACTATCCCATATATAAGGTGTTTCAACATTGACATATGGATATCTTCATGAAAAATATATTTTTTTATTTAAATATTTCAATTTATTTCACTTCATCATAATAACTTATAAATTTCAAAAACATATTTTCCTAATTTTTGTTATTTTCTCACTGGTAATTTATATATCATGAAGGAGAATAATAATTTTGGTAATATATTTGAAAAAAATTGTTATCACATATAAAGGGTTCATTTTATTTCGGTATGATTTTATATTAATTGTCCATGATTCCATAGTTTCGATGAAGGTGAAAACCTAATTCAGTATTAAAAAATTGACATTTAAGTATTGTTACATAATTATATCACCTAAATTAATTCTCAATTATTTCATTAAAAATGAAAGAAAATTCATTTTAACCTTCCCAATGTTGTAGTACTTATAAAAAAAATAAAACTATTCATTTTTTGTTGATTCTCCACATACATGTGTTAGATATCAAAAAACTATTAATCAGTTGTGCGTTAAATGATTTTACAAATTTAGATGGTGGGTTACTCAACATACCTAATTGAATAAAAATTTTATCTACATGTTTTGATACTTAAATAATTGAATAAAAAAATATTACATCTAATACATTTATTACAAATTTATAATCATGAAATATTTACTTTACAAGTCATTGAATCGTTTTTGAAAAATTGTGTCCCAATAGTTCTTCAATAGAATCTTGAGAAAATATTTTGATATTTTTCTCAATATAATCACCACATATTATATAAATGATATAATATTTATCTACTATAGTAATTTATAAATTGGGTAATGTAGAACTCAAAATTCAAACTCTATATTTCTATAAAAATCAGTAGAACATTTTCAAGAGATTTCTGTTGTAAATATTTTAATATTATTCATTCATTAACTCCACCATTGATATGTTTTGGTTGATTAAAAATTATAATTGATAGATCAATTTAACATAAATATTTCAATTAATAAGGCTATTTTTTTTATTTTTATGAAGGATATTTTGTTTGAAAATGAGGAGAGTAGATAAAGAAATTCAATATTGGAAATATTCATTTTCAATTGACCATACAAATTTTTCATTACAATGTAAAATTATCTAAAATTTTATCACACTATTGTTGTTATAGGTACATCAATAAGAAATTTAATAGTCCCCTACAATTTTATTCATCTAGAATATATAATATTAACTATTTCATTAAATAAATAAATATTGATGTATTTTCTAAAATTTTATATAAATTTAATTAAAATAATTTTTGTATCCTAATCAGTGCACCATAATATTATTTCACAAAATAATTTATCTGATAAAAACTGATATTTTTATCAACACATACTAAATAAATTAATTGAACAATCCAATTTGGACAATTTGTAGTACATAATCCATGATGATAGAAAATTGATAACTTTTTAGTCCAGTAATGTGACCTTTTCTAAAATATTGAGAAAAATTGAAAACAGAACCATCGAGATCCTCAAAACTATAATAAACTAATTAAAAAAATATATTTTCATTACAAACTATATATAATTCTTTCTACTTCATTATCATATGTAATCATCCATTTCCAAATAACCCTACTTTTAGTTGGCTGTAATTATGTGAAATATATAATCATGCAATTAAAAAATATTTCTCTTGAATTGATGGCCAAGAAAATAAATAAATAATGTTATCAATATAGGTCTTCTACATATGCAAGGCATATAACATGTGATTGAATATAAAAATATAAAAATATGGTATATCCCAAAAATACTCTATTTTATCGAATTCTGATGCTTCATAATGACGAATTTTTGTTTTATTTTCATTAAAAATGAAATAAGGGTTAATTAAGATGCAAGAGATAATAAATCATTACCCAGAATAATTGTTTTAGGTCAACATAATTCAATTTTATATTTCATAATTTTTTTATTCCATAAATAAATATATTCAATAGTATGAAATCTATGATGATTGTAAAAAACTGTTTTTATTCCACAATCAAGGATAAACATTTTTTATGACACATATAGTATAAAAATTACTTCCAAACATGTTTACTTCATCCCAAAACATGTGATATGATGGAAATTTACTAAAGTACAATATGAATGCATCATTCATTATAATATTTTTTTCAACAACGTTATTTGTACAAAAATCATTATTCAGCAATATATATATATGTGATTAATTATTATTTTCAAATAAAATTTAATATTATTTTGCTAATGTCATGTAATTGTTTTTCAAAATTAAAAATAGTTTATTCATCATAATATTAGGAGGTATTTTTATGGAGTTACTAATTAGGGAAAAATATTTTCTTCTACCATATGAATTAAATAGACAGAAATAATTAGTTGAAAGAATATATCACATGTTATGATCTTCTAAAGAAAAACAAGGTTTCACATAAACAAAATGTCTCACCAAATCACCAACACAACAATGATATATTATTTTACCAATGGAAAAATTTTATTTATGATATTTTAGCAATGATGTTGTGTTCTGAGAAATAAATAAATGTTACAATGTAGCTTATTCTGGGAAATACAAAAAAATTATAATTGGAAGCAATATAGATTTACAATTTTTGTTCCTCTTTATACATCAATTCTTTACATTTATGAAAATTAACTATGTTATCATTCAACACATAATATATAATGAAATAATTTTAAAATTCAATGTTATTCAAATAACCATGATCAAAATTATATATTAACCTACTACTTACATAGAAAATTCTATATAAAACATTTCCCATAAGAAATTGTGATTTATGTAAAGATAATTATGATCAAGATAACAATTTAAAATTCCATTATCTGATTTTTTATCAAAAAATTTAATAAAAATTTAAAATTTCCCTATCTCACAAATGAGTTTTATGTCGTCCTCAAAATACATCTGTAACTCAAAATATTGGGTTATTTATAACATGGGGGTTAAATCATCAATATTAGATTCTATATATTGAAAATGTGGGAAAACAACCCCTTATTCTAATATTTGAAAATATGATGGATTTTGAACCATATAAATTACATATTATTCTGAATTTCATTCAATATGTTGATACCAAAATTTATAATTAACACTTTAATGAAATATTATTAATTACCAAAAATTACAACTACAATCCTAAAATAACAATTTATAATTAACTATTACAAAATAATAATAATTACTCGTAATTAAAAATCAATGTCATAAATTATTAATAAAAAATAAATAATTAAAAGTGGAATGATTTTATAGTAATTACTATGTGTGAAAAAATTATTACAAATTTTTAGAAATTAAAAAAATATCCAAATCATTTAATTATTATTATAAATTATCAGTTTTTATCATTAATTAATATAAATTATTAAAATGTATAACTATTTATTTCACTTTATCATTATTTATTACAATTAAACATTAATTATCACAAATTATCGGAGATTATGAATAATTATTAACAGTTGTTGGCAATTATTGTTATTTATTTGTAATTATTTATAGTTATAATTAATTATCAATAGTTATCAATAATTATTTGTAATTATTGAGATATATTTTCAATTATAGTTAATGTTAACTTCTTATAACTAAATATCATTTAATGTTCATAATTATTACAAATAATTATCAATTTTCAGTTATTTTTTCAAATAATTATTAATATTCCTTTTCTATTATGATATATTACACATTAATGGTAATTATTGATATTTTTTTATAATTATTACTATACATTATTAATTATTACTCATTACAATAATTATTACTAATTTTGGTTAATAAGTCATAATTATCTATAATTATTTGCATTTGGGGTGGTTCCTATGTGGTAAACACCATGAACCTACATAAAAAACAACAGGGTTTGAATCATAGAAGGCCCCGTTAGGGATTTATGATATGGGAAATGACGTTGGAATCAACATAGGTAGTAGTGATGCTGACATGACGTGGGAATGTGGTCACAAATTAAGTTTGTTGGAAAGGGGTGTAGACCCATCGATATGTTGATCCTTTTAAGGCCTTTGGGACACTAAAACATTGGGGCCTTCTTCTATCCAATTTTAGTAATATGTTCCTTTAATAAATTAAAAATTTTGTACAAATTTGTGGGTTATCACTTGGGGTCAATTACAAAGCATTCCTAAATGTTTTTGTGTGGTGTATATGTAATTGATGGTAATTGAACCCTCGAGAACAAAATATTTCATACTAAATACTAATAATTACTATTAATTATTGGTATTTATTTATTAATTATTTGTAATTATAACTATTTATTTCAAATTTATTACTAATTCTGAGCAATTATTATCTATTATGGTTAAATATTACTTGTTATGATTAAATATTCCAAATTATTTTTAATAATACTAAATGTTTGTTAACTATTAAAAATTTTCATAAATTATAAATAATTATCGATAATTATTAAAAACCTTCTATATGTATATCTAATTATCGGTAACTATCATTAATTCTGTTAAATTAGTTTTAATTATTTTATTTATATTCTAGTTATAACTAATTATAATTAATTTTATCAAATAATGGATAAATATTACTAAATGTTACCTCTTATTGGTAAATATTAACAATTATTGTAAATTAATAAATATTATGCTTTCTTATTACTGATTATTGTCAGTAAATCCTAATTATTCTTAATTAGTACCAATATATTTTTTACTATTGTATTTTTTATTTATGATTATTAATTATTATCTTCTGGTAATGAATACTAATTAGTTCCAATTAAGATTAATTTTCATAATTATAACATGTTTTCATTAATTTTTTTCAATTATATGTAATTATTAGAAATTATTGGTAATTATTTTTAATAATTACTAATGATATTTATTTATTTTTATTTCTCATCAATTATTACTACTTATTATTTATTATTTCTAATTATTGTAAATTTTTGGTCATTATTCCAACTTACATGCAATTATTTATAAATATTACCACTTCTTGATAATTATTACAAATTATTGGTAATTTATGTTAATTGTTTCATATTATTAGTATTTAGTAGAAGTTATTTAAAATTATTCATAGTTTTTATTAATTATTGTACTATATGTTAATTAGATTTATTTTTTACTATATATTTCTAATTATTAATTTTATTTATTTATTTTATCTAGTTTTAATTTTTTATAATTATTACAAATTATTATAAATTTTTACAAATTTCTTGAATTTCAATCTTCTTATTACTAATTTATTTTATTTATTACAAACTAATTATAATAATTTTTAAGTATTAGTAAATATTAAAAATTATGACAAGTTATTTGTATTTATTTGTAATTATTACAATATATATATTTATTAATAATAATATTTTAAATTATTTCAAACATTCACTAATTTTTACTTATTATTTTAACTATTAATTCATATTAATTATTTGGAATTTTCACTTATTTTTTATTATAATTAGTAATAAATAGTATTTATTACTATCTATTAGTAATTATAAATTATTATTATGAATTATTGTTAATTAAAATGAATCATTTATATTTACTGGTAAAAAAATATAATTAATTAAAATTAATACTCATTATTTCAAACTATCAGTAAATATTAGTAATTATTTACAATTTTCATAAATTATTACTAATAAATTGAAATTAATATTATTTACATCTAATTTTATATTATTGTCAATAAATATTTTAACTATGAAAAATTATAGGTAAATATTACAGTTTTTTGTTTCCTATTATTAATTGTTATTATTTATTATTTATTATTACCTAATTTTTTTTCATTACTAATTAATACTTATTAGTCAATAATTTATAATAATTAAATATAGATTTAAGTATTTGATAATAATTATATATAATTAAAATTATTTATCAACTATTGATAATAATTATTCATAAATATTATGAAATTTAGATAAATTAAATAAATCATTTTTTAAAAATGAATATGTAAAAAAAATATTTTACCTGAAGAAAAAACATTAAATTTTAAAGACTTTATTGTATAAATTCTCCTTAAAAAATTAATACATATTTATAGATAGACATCAGAGAATCAAGAAAAAGTTGTTTGAATTTGTAAGGGATTATGGTGGGGGGTTATATATGTTAGATTATTTGTCACAGAATTTTCATTACAAATAGTAGAATTTGTGATGTTTTTAGTCAAAAATAGATTCCAAATTAAATAAATATGGTGCCAATTTAAGAATCATTTTTGACATATTTAATCATTTTTCGCAAAAAAAAACATAGTTTATAGCTATTATTAATCCAACGATAGAAAACTTTGTAGTGAATATTTTATTCAATCATATTATTATATATATGGTGACAAACATTTTATTTTGTAATAGATATTTTGTGATGGAATTCTAGGTTCTGTTGCAAATAACCTATTCATACTGAAAGTTGTGCAGTACTTGTGATACTATTTGTGACTGTATATGGTACCAAAAAATAACTACAGATTTAATGTTATTTGTTAATGGAAACCTTTCTCATTATAAATTATAAATGATTTTTGATTAGCTGTTATGGGATCATCCCATATTTTCAAATATCCCATCCTAATTTTTGACATTCATGTAGTGAGATGTGAGTGTAGTCACATAGAATATTCATGTGTAAATTGAAATTGATTATAGTCATTTTGGAAAACCAAAACCCTTCAAAATAAATATTAAATCCATAGACACGTCCCATCACCTAAATTTGGACAAAACCATATATTTGGGGTGCTTCATTTCCATTGTTGAGGGTACCTTCTACTTCGAAGATGTTCACATAAGTGTGGTGCATTGATGATACTAATTTTAGATACGTAGAAATAAGCATAAGTAGCTAATTTCAAACATAGATATAAAAAGTTGACAAAGGTAAAGGCCTGAGATTTTTTATCATTTAAAATATATAGTAAGATCTATAACATTTTTCATATGCAACCCAAAAATGATAATTAATGTAGACTATCAATTAGATGTCACAAAAGTATCAAGTATAAATAATGGTGATAGAATAACGAATTATATGTCTTTATATATAGTTGGATATATATATATATGTAATGATGAAGAAAATAATTTATTTTAAATATCAACAAAAATAATAATTGTTTTTAAAAATACAATATTTTTCATTTATCTCTAATTTATCATTAATATTTTTTTTAGAAAATTGTTAGTATATGAAAAAATTATTTCATTTAAATTATTTTATATTATTATATTTTCATGTTTAATTTATTAGTTATATGATTTTAATTATATAAAATAACATCATTTTTATATTGTCCATGTCATATTGTTAATGTCTATTCATTAAGGGTTTTTCTGATGTAATTAATTTTAAGGTTGTTATTTAAAATACCAACAATATTATTAATTCCACTACCATTATGATATAATTTTATTTGGGAATAAATTTTAATTTTTAATCCATATTGATATTCATAATATATAATATGTTATATGACAATTAAAAGTTCCCATTTCAATTTATAATAATGATGTATAATTTTTTAGAAAATAATGATACATTTTATAAAATAGAATATTTCGTATATTCTCCAAATTAAATTTTCGAAAGTGTACATTATGTTTGGGATTTTTTAAGTTAGATAAATCATCATTAAACAATAATAATATTTTTAATATCATTATAATCAATTGAAATTGATATACATTCTAAAATAAAAACCAAATACTAAAAGAAATATCCAAAAAACAACTTTCGGGGTAATGTAAGGAATAATTTCCTTAATTATAATTTTTTTTAATAAAAAATGCTTATTATATTTGAAATAATAATTTTTATTTAATTTTATATTCTTATATTCATTTTTTTGTATAAAATTCTAATTGTAATGTTTAATATCATTTACCATGATAATTGTGAAACAATTATTGTTATATTATTATTTTACTAATATCATTGAACATATATGAAATCATTTAACTCAAAAATATTTTAATAAGGAAACTAATATTCTTTATAAATTAATAAATAGATATATTAGAAATCAATTTTTTTGTAATTCAATCTAAATGTGTTCAAAAATCCATAATGGTAAAAATATTATTTTGATAATGAAACAATTTTTCTAAAAATTATATTTTTTAATTAATAACAAAATTTTTAATATATAGAAAATTAATTTTTATGGAAATATGTCATATTGAATTTTCAAAAATTCATATTTGGTTATATTACATTGTTGATATTTTTAATATAATAGAATATCACATTCCTGAAAACTATTTACCTTGATGAAAAATGAAATGATAATCGTGAGTAATTGTAACATCCCAGTTAAATAAAGAATAATACATACTTCATATTTATTAATATTTTTGAATTAAAAATTAGTTTTAGTTTTAAGCGGTTTCTGTGTTCGATAGCGTACCTGATACGCAACAACGAGTTTCTTTGAAATCTTACGTTGCACACTAATAATATGATATTATTATTTTAAATGATAGTTAACTAATAGACGTTGTAGTGGCAAGAATTAATGAAACTAGCTAAAATACGATTATACTTGTATGTTAAATGTATTTACAATTATCGAATATAAGTTAGAGGCTTAAAATGTGAATGAATCTAATTTTAAGCATAATTTTCACTAAAAGGTCGATTTTCCACCTTTTAATGGAGAAACCTCTTTAAATATAGTTTTAGAAACTTTAATACATTCTATATGACCAAATAAAAACCTTATTTAAAATGGGGACATCAAAATTTACATTGTGTAAATTTTTGGAATTTTTCTGATAATGCTCATTTCTTTAATGTATAGTGAAAAAAAATTATTTTAATTCAAAACTGCATTTTAATCTAATATTTTATATGGTTATATTATCATTTTAATTGGTTTTAAAGTTTAGTTATAATATATTTTTACCATTTCATCCAATATTGGTCATTGAAATTAATTTCAATATGAAATTGAACATAAACAAGAGTTAGTCTTTTGATAGTTGTTGTTTCTTAAAACACGCTCTTTGTATTAATAACGAGAATTAATATTAAAATAATTAATGGAACTTATATTTTTGGAATTTGGTAAAATAGAAATCATTTTTGAATTTGGATTATCAAATATAGCTTAAGCTGATTTTTTGTTATTTTTCTGAAAACATCAATTTTTTATGAATAGTGAAACCACTTAGTAGTAGTTAAAAAACAGACTTTTTCATTTAAATGAAATTTTACTACTTCTATGAATTATATTTCAAAAATCCAACAGACATGGTTGTTATTAGTATGTAAAATGTGGTTCAATAATATGAAAATAATTTATGGTGAATAGTAAATGTGGCATTTATTTACCGCGGTTAAAGGTAAATAGGGTAATTCAAGGTAAATAGTATATTATAATTATCCAAAATTACCTTAACATCTATCCTATCTTTATTGGATAATAATTTTCTGACCATGGGCATCCTTGGGTCGTTTTTGGGACCCCATGGAGCCACTTATTAATGATAATGACACATTAGGTTAATTAATTTAAGTTAAAGGAAAAACTGACATAAAAAAAATATTTTACTAAATTAATTTTTATATGGTGTTATATAAGTCATATTTGTTACTGTAAATATTATTTGGAAATATAAATAGATTTAATAAATCCTGATATTTTTATTATGATATTTATTCATCAAATAAATTAAATTATATGTGACAAAATAATGATGCAGTATTTACGACATTATAAAATTATTTAAATAAATAATATTATAAATATTAAAATAATATCAAAAACCTGTAAAATTCTAAATGGTTGATTTTATTTAGACCATGGATCATATTAACTTCTACTTTAATGATTTTTGGACCTTTTGATACCGAATATCATAATATAATATAATAATATTTTCACACATTCCTAAAAAGCCCCTCCTCCCCTTTATAAAAGGAGACCATTTCTAACCAATTCCTCACACCTCCCAAGACTTTTGGCTAGCCCAAAATCTGCCAAATTAAGCTCTCTACATCCCTCTCTTCCACCTAGAAGCCCTACCTTAGGCATAAAAAACTTCAACAAACCATTTTGTTTCAAACCAAAGAGAGTTACCCAAATTGAATGTAATAGTTTCTCTTATCTTCTATTCTTTTTTTCTACGTATCCAACCCCTAATCTCATTTTATTACCTTATTTTATAAAAACAATAGTATCCTCAATATACTAGGTTCTTGTTATGAGAATGATTCTAACTACACTTACACACACCTCCATCTAATTGTTGCAAAACATAATGTTTCTATGGATGGAAAACAAATGCCAAACAAAATGATGATTTTTCAATAAAACTCTACCACCTATCATGGTGGCTATTATGATTGAACTATATTTATATATGATATATATTATGTTTATTTCTTCTTCATTCTTCTGTATTTTCCATTTATATCCTACCCTTATGGTTTCCAATATGGGTAAATGCGATAATTTCATTTGAGAAAGTGCGGACTACCGCCCCCTAAAAGTGATATGAATCGTTAATGCCTTATGTGGGATGTATAAAGGATATAGGTAATGAAATAATAGATGATATTATACTAGAATTATAATATACCTATGTATAATTGTGTTTTAATTCCATTAAAATAATTAATTGAAATGAAATTAGCGTTTATGCATACGAATGGCTTACCGTCTCCATGAACGTTGCATTTCATTTCTTACGTCCAAATGATATGTACTGTTATAAATATATATATATATATATATTTATACTTGATATATATGATATATATGATATCAAAATATTAATTTCATTCTGGATATAATTCAATATTGACAACATGGACAACTTGTAAATATAAGGTGTTCATTTTTTGATTCATGTACCAAATATCGACAAAACATATGTTATTAACATAAATGATTACATAACGTTTATAACATGGTAGTAAGTGATTTAAAAGGAATAATAAACTTGATAAATGTTCTAATTAACTTAAAATTTAACATTAATTTAGTATTCATGAGATTAAGAAATGAACTGATCAACTCAAACAACAAGGTAAGTGTAGAGACCCGAAGCTTGATGTACATGGACATTACATTACTTTTGCGGAATACTTAATACATAAGAAAAATTGACACACAAGGACCGTAATAGTTTAGTGTCTTTGGAAACTCGGAATATAATCTTCTAATCATCGTGAAAGATCTTCAACATCTCCCATAAAGATCTTCTTTTTTTAAACCTAAATCCTTTATTTTATGTCCTGGGGAAAAGAAAACAGAAAATGGTGATCTCAAATGCTCTATAAGGGTAAACAAAAGAAATATCAATTATATCATATTCATAAGAACATATCTTTTGGAAATCTTAACCTACAAAAGAGATCATAATTTCATAACATGGGATAAATCATAGTAGTGAAATGTAATCCCAATAATCATAACATAAAACATGAAACTTTGTGGAATACACACATAATCATAGAGAATCATATCTTATTAGTCAAGACACATTTCCAAGACTATCTTAGTGGACAAAGTCCATTTCTGAACCGAGTCACCCTCATTTCAGTCCTGTTTCACTGAACCGGTATAACCTACCATTCCAGCCATGTCTATCTCATGAGATATAAAACTTTATCCAATGAATTGGAGGGGGATATAGGTCCCACCCATCTCATAATTATACCATTCTTATGTGTGCCACAAAATCATAAATCATACATCATTGCATAACCCATGTAATAAAAAAGGGAATCCAAAACATCGTGACATCATAAAACAATTCATATAAGATAAAGGAATTCATAAAAACAATTCCATCACAATATAATCAAATCAATGTAATAATATGGTTATAAAAAGAACCTTTTATTATCGTTAATGGAAAATAATATTGATTAAACACTTGAACTCCATTCTTGAGGAAAATATCATTTTTTCTTCAAAAACACTTTTCCTTTCATAACATGTCATACAATTCTAAACTAAAAGATGTTGATTAAAAATAAACATGAAAACTTGTAAAGTAAGCTTCTTGGGAATAATTTTTTAAAAATCCATTCATGTTGTATAAGTTAAAAAACAATCTTCTCGTACTTTTGTCGGAAATGTTAAAAAGTACCTCGTACGAAAAACGACAAAAGATTCCTTTCATATCTTTTACTAAAAACTCACCGAAGGGTAAAGTTGGATTTAAACAATTGTATATGGATGGAAATAATATTACATATTTAGGAAACATGGTTGTGGATGATAAAATACACCCCAGTAAATACCAATGTATAAACAATCTCGGATCAAAATGAGATTGTGATATTCCACTTACCTTAAGTCCGATTTTCTTCGTAAGTGTCCGAACCTCATGTATAATGATTTAAATAATGTCATTAACTTATTAAAGAATAATATTCATTGTTATGATATAATATATGGTTCACCTATGACTTTATATTACCCATTCGTTTGTAAATTCCATGTTAAAGAAGCGTTTTGGGTAAAAACGTTTCATTTATCGTAGGTGTTTGGACTTGTTGTTCATGACATTATTATTACTCATATCATGATTTACTTACTTCCAGAATATAAAACATGATTTATATATAATATATATTCAGTATATATATATATAATAGACAGAAAAATGAAATGAAACACACCATTCTTGGAGACGGTAGTCCGTACGTACGCATGAACGCTGTTTTCCTTTCCCTATTGTCTTGAATGGAAGTAAGTAGATGAAATACATATATAAATAAATCCAGTAGCTTTATAATGTCATATATTTCATTATTTTTTTATATATACTTTATAATCATTCTTAAATGGTTAACATGGAGAATGAATCTCATCACGTCGTGGAGACGGTATTCCGTACGTACGCACGTGCGGTGATTTCCTTTTTCCTTAAGATGGATAGAAGGTTAATTAGAGTTGTTTCATATTTATAATAACATATCAGTATATAAGAAATACTGATGTTATTACTTTATCATGAAACAACTACATAAGAAGAAGTTGAAAAAGAAAGAAATTGAAAAAGATCGGTAATGGATATTACCTCTTTTTGACGCGCCTTTTCATAACCTCAACTTAAAGAACTAAGGATGGTCTTTGAAGAAGTCCAGGATCTCTAGGATGATACTAGGGAAGTGGAGAAGAGATTTTGGCAGGGGTTGTCCGAGCTTGAATGCTAAAATTCGTGTGAGGTGGAGAGGGAGGAGGTGCCCTTTTATAAGGGAGGAGAGGGGCACCTTTAGGAAAACTAAAAATATTAATTTATTATAAAGTCACGTTCGGTTTTAAATATCTCCAATTTGATATATTTATAAGCTAAGGTGGGGATGGGTCGAAATAATCTCATCCAATAGAATTTAGACAAGTTTATGTTCCTATTTTAACCTTATCATTTATATTTAACTTAAAGTTAGATAATATTACTTTTACCATGTCTTCGTGTTTTCTTACACTATAAGGTTAATAAACTTACTATATCAAGCCAAAAGAACCCCAAGTTGTTTATTATTAATATATCTATCCTTATCTAAGTCAATTGGCCGAACCTTAGATTTTTTAGAATAAAATAACAATTAATAATATAATATTTGTTTTAAAAACTATTTTATGTCAATTTTGACACTATTTAGTAATTGATTTTTGTGAAACTCATAACAGATTGATTAGTTCGAAAAAAGTAAATTAAATCAATAATAACATGTCATATTACCATCTTAAATTACTGTAATTCATAAAAAGAAGTAAAATTACATTTATTTGGGTATTTAAAACACCAATTATGTCAATATTTCATTAATAAGACAATTACTGCATCATCTTTGTGTCATAATAAATGATAATTATTTAATCCTTAAAAATTATAAATAAATTCATATGATGTAGATAATTGTATTATATTTTTGGAGACTATTCATTCTTGGGGTTTCATAATGTTTATCACTAAATTAAAATTATTATACTTATAAGATTTAAGAAAGTGACATGTTGTCACATTCTTTCGTTTTAATAATAATTAAATTATTTTCATGGACAAAAGTCCATTAAATGAAACCAATCCGATCCTTAGGTGATATGGGTCGACTTTGAGTCATCCAATATGATTTTTACATGTTTTAGGGTAATTTTATAATATTATATTTACCCTTAATTACCCAATTTATCTTTAACTATGGTAAATAAAATTTACCGTAGTTACTATTCATAATTCTCATAAATAAAAAGTAGCTTATTAAAATAATTTGGACCCACTGATTCCAAATATGGAATCCATTTTTCCAAATTCAATACACCAAAGTTTCAGAAATTAAATTAAAATTAATCCAGTTGTCGAAAGAAAACGGTTTTTTCTTTAAAACATTGCAAAAGATTGAATTGATTTAAACAACGAATTTAATATAAAATCAATTCTAATGATATAAATTATATTAAATGGTAAATATATATTCTATTTATACTTTAAAACCATTAAATATTATAATTTAACCATATAAATTAGTGTGACGAAAAAAGTTGTTTTTAATTAAAATATAGTGTGTTTTTACTATTCATCAAAATATGAAAGTTACCAGAATAATATGATAAATTTATCCAAAGTATATTTTTTTTCATTATTCCAAAGAAGAATTTTATTTTGTCAAATTGAACTTATAAACATATCAAAATCTATATTTAAAGTGTGTGCGCCATCAAAAGGCAGCAAAACTGCATTTTTTGAAAAATACTTATTTTACCCGAAAAATTTATTTTGTTCTTATACCATGTTCTAGAAAATGTGTTAGATGATTAATAATGTTATAAAATTTAAAATTTAGTTAACACTACTCATAACGGCTAGTTCATAATAATATTATAATAATATATCATTGTTTAGTAAAACCCGGTATTGCGTACAACACATGTTATCGAGGAAGGTTGCGATTGCGTGTAATGCAAGCCAAGTCAGAGTTGCGTGTTGTGCAAGAATACTTCATTGTTTTGTATAACAGAATCCAACCATATTTCATTTATACATTGAATATATATAGACATATATATACTCAATGTTGTGTAGAATAACTATTATCAAAATTGTGTGTAACACGATCCAATAATAGTGTTGCGTATATTACAAGCTAATACGGTGTTGCGTATAACTCAAGGTAATCTTGGTGTAGCATACAACACAAGACATTAATGAAATTAAAAAATATATTTTTCATAAATTCTCAGGGTGTTAAATTCTACCCCCCTTAAAATGAATTTCGCCCTCGAAATTCGTCGGGGTTATAAATGGTTTACTACTCGAAAGTTTTTTTAATAGAATCTCACATCGTAAAAAGGAATACCAAAACTTGGCTTTAAAAACTAAAGTATCAAATGTAACAGTTACCCAAATTAACTCATCACTGGGTTTCCACGTAGGAGAACATAGGTGAAAATATGGATATGGAAGAAAAATCTTACCATCAGGTTCTGATGGATAGTGGTAGAGAACATGGCTATGAAAAAGCCAACAATCACAAAGCTATAGATTTGTGATGATCTAAGGTACCATATGATTCATCGGATATAAGGGAACTTGGACAACATTTTTGGTTTTCAAAATCATTTCCCTAAAGTTGATGAATTAAAAGAAATACATACCTGATTTTGGAACAATCTCACTGTTGTTCGTGAATTGAACAATTTCCACTTCATCCCTTAAAGAAATGAAGTTGAATTTGTTATTCGTGATGTGTTGGCAGATCATGTGATAGAATGATGGGTCATTCCATATCTTTCAAAAAAAAGATAGCAAAATTTATAAGTCCATCTTATGTTTAGATTAATTGTATATGGTTCCAAAAATGAACTTATAATTCATATATCATGCCACTTAATAAAATAAAACTAGTTTCTACTAAACAGGGACTTCATGTAGGCTAGTGGTAGGCGATAAAGGCAAGTCGCACTTTGGTTGTGGTTCGATTCCCACTGCCTTGTCCGACGCGATGGGCTGTCGCCCGTCCTGCAGGTTGTCCTTTTTCTAAAGCTATATTACTATAACATCCCTTCAATAATATCAAAAAAGTTATATCCTTAAACAATACTAACTTATGTCCAACATAATCCATTCCAATCTTTAGGCTTATCTAAAATACTTCGGTCTAAGCTCATAGTATAAAGAAAATGATTACTTGTAATGTCACATAACAATCACGTGAATTCCATAATTTATCCCCCATATATCATAAGATATATCTTGTTGGTCAAATTACAAACATGTGAATACCTTAATCATGTAATCTATTGAATAATGAATACCCATTGAACCTTGGTGAAAACATGAATACAGTTAAAAGTTAACACTTTCCACAAACCAAAATCCTCAAAATTATTTATACTCAAACCATGATATAACCTTCTCCTTATATTAGTCATGATCTCATGAATACTATCAAACATTTAATTTTCTCCTTATCCCTTCATTATGCGCATATCATCTACATTCCAAAAATATCAGAATAACCTTTTATGGATACTGGTACCATTTATCAAACACTTTCAAAACTCAAGGAAAGTCAACAGTGTAACAATCCTTAGATGTCTCTTTATTCCATTGTAATATGAGATTACTTGTATAACATTACACATGATAAACATGTAATAATTCCACTACACTCTTAAACCATTGACTGAGCTTCCACAATTCTTTCATCTCACATATCATTTGTATTGTCGTCATCATCATCAACATAAATACTACCCATACGACCATACTGATTCTATTCATGAGACTTTCCCTTAAGGCATTGGTTTGCATAATGCTTGTACATTCCACATTTAAAACATTTAACCATTGTTGATGTCATAGAAATACCATTATCCTCATCCCTGGTGTTAACTAAACCTCTTCCTTTGCACTTACTGGCTTTGTGTCCTTCTTTTCCACACCCAAAGCATCTTCCAGTTCCTTTGAAACATTCTCCTTGATGCCTCTTCCCACATGATTTACATAGGGGGAAATTGAACTTTCTTTCCTCTATGATCATCATGAAACTCCATCTTTCTCTTCTTAGCTGAGTCAGGAAACTTACAAAATTCTACTTTATTGATCATAATATGAGATTGCTGATTCGGCATAATAATGATGTTTGGACTTCCAAATCGCATTTCATTCGGTTTCTCATGAAGAATATCATTCCATTTTCCATCATATCCTCCATTATTGTGAATCATATTGTTTCCAGTCATTTTCTAAAACCCAAAAAGAATAGTGTGAGAGGAAAAAATCATAATAAAAGGGGTAGTAACTTCAATATCTAACATCTTTGGTTTAATCTATTATCATTACCATAGTTCTAGGACTATATCCTATATGTATACTTATTCTTAGGGACATCCCTAGACATACCATAGAAAAATCTATAGGGATCTCACTAACGTTCTCGCATCCTAGTTTCCAAAGGTTGACTAAACCTTTCCTCTGATACCAACTGTAGAGACCTGAAGCTTGACGTATATGGACATTACATTACTTTTGTGGAATACTTAATACATAAGAAAAATAGACACACAAGGACCGTAATAGTTTAGTGTCTTTGGAAACTCGGAATATAATCTTCTAATCGTGGTGAAAGATCTTCAACATCTCCCATAAATATCTTCTTCTTTTTAAACCTAAATCCTTTCTTTTATGTCCTGGGGAAAATAAAACATAAAAGGTTGAGCTCAAATGCTCATTAAGGGTAAACAAAATAAATATCAATTACGTCATATTCATAAGAACATATCTTTTGAAAATCTTAACCTACGAAAGAGATAATAATTTCATAACATGGGATAAATCATAGTAGTGAAATGTAATCCCAATAATCAAAACATAAAACATGAAACTTTTTGGCATACACACACAATCATAGAAAATCATATCTTATTAGTCAAGAATCATTTCCAAGACTATCTTAGTGGAAAAAGTCCATTTCTGAACTGAGTCACCCTCATTTCAGTCCTGTTTAACTGAACCGGTATAACCTACTGTTCCAGCCATGTCTATCTCATGAGATATAAAATCATTACCAAATGAATTGGATGGAGATATAGGTCCCACCCATCTCATAATGATACCATTCTTATGTGTGCCACAAAATCATAAATCATACATTATTGCATAACCCATGTAATAAAAATGGGAATCTTAAACATCTTGACATCATAAAACAATTCATATAAGATAAAGGAATTTGTAAATATAATTCCATCACAATATAATCAAATCAATGTATTAATAGGGATAGAAACAGAACCCTTTATTATCTTAGATGGAAAATAATTTTGATAAAACACTTGAACTCCATTCTTGAGGAAAATATCATTTCTTCTTCAAAAACACTTTTCCTTTCATAACATGTCATACAATTCTAACCTAAAAGAATTTGATTAAAAATAAACATTAAATAGTTTAAAGGAAGCTTCTTGGAAATAATTTTTTAAAAATCCATTCATGCCGTATAAGTTAAAAAAACATTCTTCTCGTACTTTTGTCGGAAAAGTTAAAAAGTACCTCGTAAGAAAAACGACAAAAGATTCCTTTCATATATTTTACTAAAAACTCACCAAAGGGTAAAATTGGATTTAAACAATTGTATATGGATGGAAATAATATTACATATTGAGGAAACATGGTTGTGTATGATAAAATACACCCCAGTAAATACCAAAGTATAAACAATCTCAGATAAAAATGAGATTGTGATATTTCCCTTACCTTAAGTCCGATTTGCTTCGTACGTGTCCGAACCTCCTGTATAATGTTTTAAATAATTCCATTAACTTATTAAATAATCATATTCATTGTTATGATATCATATATGGTTCACTTATGATTTTATATTACCCGTTTTTTTGTAAATTCAATGTTAAAGAAACGTTTTGGGTAAAATCGTTTCATTTATCGTAGGTGTTTGGACTTGTTGTTCTTGAAATTATTATTACTTATATCATGATTTACTTACTTACAGAATATAAAACATGATTTATATATCATATATATATAGTAATATATATATATATATATTAGATAGAATAATGAAATGAAACACACCATTCAGGGAGACGGTAGTCCGTACGTACGCATGAACATCGTTTTCCTTTCCTTATTGTCTTGAATGGATGTAAGTAGATGACATACATATATACATATATCCAGTAGCTTTATAATGTCATATATTTCATTATTATTTCTAATATATACTTTATAATTATTCTTAAATGGTTAACATGGAATATAAATCTCATCGCGTCGTGGAGACGGTATTCCGTCCGTACGCACGCACGGTGATTTCCTTTATCCGTAGGATGGATAGAAGGTTAATTAGAGTTGTTTCATATTTATAATAACATATAAGTATATAAGAAATACTGATGTTATTACTTTATCATGAAACAACTAAAGAAGAAGAAGTTTAAGAAGAACGAAATTGAAAAAGATCGGTAATGGATATTACCTCTTTTTGACGTGCCTTTTCTTAACCTCCAGTTAAAGAACTACGGATGGTCATTGAAGAAGACCAGGACCTCTAGGATGATACTAGGGAAGTGGAGAAGAGATTTTTCCGGGGTTTTCCGAGCTTGAATGCTCAAATTGGTGTGAGGAGGAGAGGGAGGATGTGCCCTTTTATAATGGAGGAGAGGGGCACTGTTGGGAAAACTAAAAATATTATTTTATTATAAAGTCAAGTTCGGTTTTAAATAGCTCCAAATTGATATAATTCGAAGCTAAGGTGGGTATGGGTCTAAATCATCTCATACAATAGAATTTATACAAGTTTAGGTTCCTATTTTAACCATATCATTTATATTTAACTTTAAGTTAGATAATATTACTTTTACCGTGTCTTCGTGTTTTCTTACACTATAAGGTTAATAAACATACTATATCAAGCCAAAAGAACCCAAAGTTGTTTATTATTAATATATCTATCCTTATATAAGTCATTTTTCCGAACCTTAGATTTTTAAGAATTAAATAACAATTTATAATATAATATTTGTTTTAAAAACTATTTTATATCAATTTTGACACTATTTAGTAATTGATTTTTTTGAAACTCATAACAGATTGATTAGTTCTAAAAAAGTTAATTAAATCAATAATAACATATCATATTAACATATGAAATTAGTTTAATTCATAAAAAGTCTTAAATTACATTTATTTGTCTATTTATAACGTCAATAATGTCAATATTTCATTAATTAGACAATTACTGCATCATCTTTGTGTCATAATAAATGAAAATTATTTAATCCCTGAAAATTCTAAATAAATTCATATAATGTAGATAATTGTATTATATTTATGGAGAATATTCATTTTCGAAGTTTCATAAATTGTATCACTAAATTAAAATTATTATACTTATAAGATTTAAGAAAGTGACATGTTGTCACATTCTTTGGTTTTAATAATAATTAAATTATTTTCATGGACAAAAGTCCATAAAATGAAACAAATCCGATCCTTAGGTGATATGGGTCGACATTTAGTAATCCAATAGGATTTTTACATGTGTTAGGGTAATTTTATAATGTTATATTTACCCTTAATTACCCTATTTACCTTTAACTATGGTAAATAAAATTTACCGTAGTTACTATTCATAATTCTCAAAAATTAAAAGTAGCTTATTAAAATAATTTGGACCCAGTGATTCCAAATATTGAATCCATTTTTTCAAATTCAATACACATTAGTTGAAGAAATTAAATTAAAATTAATCCAGTTGTCGAAAGAAACCGGGTTTTTCTTTAAAACATTGCAAAAGATTGAATTGATTTAACCTACGAATTTAATGTAAAATCAATGCTAATGACATACATTATATTAAATGGTAAAAATATATTCTATTTATACATTAAAAACATTAAATATTATAATTTAACCATATAAATTAGTGCTACGAAAAAAGTTGTTTTTAATTAAAATATAGCGTGTTTTTACTATTCATCAAAATATGAAAGTTACCAGAATAATTTGAAAAATTTATCTAAAGTAAATTTTTATTTCTTGATTCCAAATAAGAATTTTATTTTTTCAAATTGAACTTATAAAAATATCAAAAACTAGATTTAAAGTGGGTATGCCATCAAAAGGCGGCAAAACTGCATTTTTTTAAAAATACTTATTTTACCCGAAAAATTAATTTTGTTCTTATACCATGTTCTAGAAAATGTGTAAGATGAATAATAATTTTCTAAAATTCAAAATTTAGTTAACACTATTCATAACGGCTAGTTCATAATAATATTATAATAATATATCATTGTTTATTAAAACCCGGTATTGCGTACAACACACGCTATCGAGGAAGGTCGCGATTGCGTGTAATGCAAGCCAAGTCAGAGTTGCATGTTGTGCAATAATCCTTTGTTGTTTCGTATAACAGAATCCAACAATATTTCATTTATACATTGAATATATATATACATATATATACTCAATGTTGCGTAGAATAACTATTATCAAAATTGTGTGTAACACGATCGAAGAATAGTGTTGCGTATAATGCAAGATAATACGGTGTTGTGTATAGCGCAAGGTAATATTGGTGTAGCATACAAAAAAAGAAATTAATGAAATAAAAAATATATATATTTTTCATAAAATCTCAGGGTGTTACAGTAAGGGGATTTTCTTATATCACTTTTAATTCCGTGAGATTTCCAATGTCCGCCACTTATTTATTGCATGTGGTCTAATGTGTACTTAAATTGATATATATTATCATGATTATCATTAATTTCATTTTATTCTATTATTCATTTTTTGGTTATTAACTTTTGGTCATACCACTAGATTTGATTACCATGAAGTAAGAGTTTTTCATCTCACTTTTTATTCCCGTGAGATTAATGATATATTTGCCACTATTTACTTTTTTCTGGTGTATGTACTGTCCATGATTGTATTCATAATTTAATTTAAAATAATTTTTGGGTATTTACATCTTCATTGAATGATCCTTATTTTAATATGGTGTATCTTTCATATGTTACCCAATCTGTAAGGGAACCTTTCACCCTCCTTTTTTAAAAGACTTCTTTTTTGTTATGTCTTTTAATATACATCTTAATATTTTGGGGTATGTTCTTATATCTCCTTATTGATGTAAATTTTATGTCCAAGTGATGAGATAGACTTTTTATCTCATCAACTACATCTCTAATCTTTAAGGTGGCACCGTTAGGCATTCGAATTTTCGCAAGGGAACTTCTTAACCAATTTTCAATTCATTGGGTTAAACTAGTGCATTTTGAATATGTCATCCAATGAATATTTTTGAATGAACTCTAATTTTTTTACACTTTATATACATATATATTGGGTGTATTTATATTTTTCCTACATAATTATGTGATTTATTTATCCTTAATATGAGGATACCGTCTTTAAAAATAAATTCATCTCAATTTCCATTGAGACTTCATTGTTGTTATGAAGGAATTCACTCTTATATGGTGTATATAATGTCCTGAGACATATTATATCTGTAGGATCAAAATAATGATGTATATGCTCAATATACAAGAGGGGGGGTGGTGAATTGTATACTTTAAAAATTCTTTTAAACAAAGGAAAGAGCCAGGTTGAACAAAGTTAAACTAGGAAAATTCACATCACCTATAACACAAATTTAAAACTTGAAAAAGGAATGAAGTTATAAACTTCAAGTCCTATGAACTTCCTTAAGACTGGAATGAGATTCCTAAAGTAGGTTCCAGAAATATGGTTCCGGAAATTGAATCTTAACAAAAGATTACAACATGAGAATCTACCTTAAAGCGTATAGAATCTAAATGAAACAGAGTACATGTAAGGAAGTATAAGAAAGTTATACATTCCTTATAATAAAAAATGCAGCGGAAACAAACAAGTAGTAAAACTACAAGTAACAAGATATACGTCTTTTAACCCAAAGAGAAGGGTATCCAACAACCTTGGATAAAGGTCCCTTGATTTATACTTTAAAGCAAGTTTGTCTTACCCACACCGGGGTAAGCCCTCTATACGAAGATCGGAGTCTCTGTCTTGATATCCCCGCAAGCCCTCAACTTCAAGGTAGTTGGAAACCTCTGTCTTCCTCAGAAAGGAAGCCCTCGAACTTCAAGGTAGTCTGCACCTCTTTCATCATATCCTCGGAAGTCCTCGAATGTAATCACCAACATTCGGAGTCGCACGAAGCAAAAACTGAACGAGCGGTTTAGTACACACAAGGCATGAAAAGCTTTCTCTCTCTAGAAATCACCTTAGAAGCATGTGGTCACTAGATTGATCAACTTCTATGTTGTTGTTCTTGTTATATGTGAGCTCTTTCAAATGAGCTCATTTTTATTGGAAAATTTCCAACGGTCATCTCCCTCCTCCAACAGTCATATTTTCAATGAAACTCGGAGGGACCTATACACGTGTCACTCAACCAACAGTTAATTAGAAACAGAATAGACGACATCATTTTATAACAAACTATGTATAACTGAATGCACGACATCGTCTTGAAACAAAGCATATGTGAGTGAAATCTAATCAATAGTTCGGAGTGTAAGCAAGACAAAAGTGTTGTACCTCTCGTACCCCTCGTGGTTTGATTTTCATGATCACAATCACTCAGTTATTTATCTAATCCTCTTTCAAGTGTTTTTGGATGATATGAATCATTTCAGGTTGCCAAGGAATTGGGCCAAGAAGGCCAAGAAGGCAAAAAGCCAAAGTGGACTGAAATTCAGTCCACCGGGTGGCTTCACCACCGGCCAGCCGGTGGCACCCAGACAGAAGGGGTAGCTACTGCCTCTCCACCGGCCAACCGGTGGCTTCACCACCGGCCAGCCGATGGACCCTGGACAGAAGGCTGAGCCACTGCCTCAGCACCGGCCAACTGGCACCGGCCAGCCGGTGGTACCCAGACAGAAGGGGTAGCTACTGCCTCCACACCGGCCAATCGGTGGCCTCAGCACCGGCCAGCCGGTGGCACCCAGCAGAACAGTGGTTGCTACTGCCTAAGCACCGGCCAACCGGTGACCTCAGCACCGGCCAGCCGGTGGAGCCTGAGCCCGAACCCTACTCCATTTTGCACACACCGGCCAACCGGTGGATCAGCACCGGTCAGCCGGTGGAGCCAGTCAAACTAGCCGTTGGGCTTTTGACCAGCCTGTCCACTTGCCTCCCAACGGCTCCGAAGCCCTTTCCAACGTATCTGAAGGCCTCTAACGGCCATATGAGGGTTCCCCCTCTATAAATAAACGACCTTGAAGCCCCGGAAACTTAACTAAGCCACCCGGAAGCCTAAGGAATATAGCCGGAACAATTGAGAAGCCAACGGACACATTTCCCATCATTTGGCGAACCTCCGGCGGATTCCTCCAAGGGAACCCCACTTGCTCCAACACACTTCCACATCCAAGGAGCACCTCCAAAGAAGCTTGGGAGTGCCCTTCATCAGCTCCATCAATCCATTGGCGCCCAAGACTTCTCCAAATACGATTTTTATTGCTTTATTTATTTTGAGCATCATTTTGGGTTTGTGCCTACAAAACCCATCTCTTTCTGTCATCCTTTCTTTTGGGTTTTCACATCACTTTTAAGGTGTGAAGAGGTTAGTCAAGCATTTCCTTTTAAAAGGCTTGAGTCATAGGTGAGCTAGCCTTCACCCGTAAAAAGGCTAGTGGGTTTCTTGCTCAAACCATTAAAAAGCAAGCTGTAATAGGTGATCTAGCCTTCACCTGTAAAAAGGCTAGTGGGTTTCTTGCTACAACCATTGAAAAGCAAGCAGTAGTAAATCTCTCAACGGTTGAGTTGGGAGCGGAGACGTAGGCCGTGTTTTAGGCCGAACTCCGTTATCAATTCTTGTGTCTTTCCTTTTTATTTCCGCTGCACTTTCAACTTTGATTTTAATTTGTTAATCATTTTTTAAAAGGCAATTCACCCCCCCTCTTGACATCATCTCCCTTTTTCTCCGACCAACAATTGGTATCAAAGGGAGGTTTGAGTAATACCTTCACCGGTTTCAAATTTAAAATCCATTGTGATGGCATCAACCTCTTTCGCCCCCGAAGGCTTTTCTTTGGGTCGTGCTCCATTTTTTGATGGAACCGACTACACTTATTGGAAAACCCGCATGACCACTTTTCTTAGAAGCATAGGATACCCTATTTATAAAATTGTCATGCCTGGTTATTCTCTCTCCTCTCCCGATGAATCCAAATGGACTCAAGCCGATATTAAAAATTTCGAGCTTGATGGCAAAGCCATGAACGCTCTTCATTGCGGCCTTGATCGTAATGAGTTCAATCGAGTTTCCACATGCACCTCTTCACATGAAATTTGGAAACTTTTGGAGGTTACCCATGAGGGGACCAACAAAGTGAAGGATACTCGATTGGACATGTATCGTCAAGATTTTGAGTCATTTTCTATGCACCCACATGAAAATATTTCTGATATGTTTACACGATTTACTGATGTTTGCAATGGAAGAAAATCTCTAGGAGATAATATTTCTACAGAAACGATGGTCAAGAAGATCCTATGGATCCTACAAAGCTCATGGGCACCAAAGGTCACGGTAATCCAAGAAGCAAAAGACATCAAGAACATGCCGGTAGAAGAGCTCATCGGATCCCTCATGACTTATGAAATCACCATGAGGAGGCAAGCTGAAAAGGAAGGAAAACCAATCAAAACTCCAAAGAACATCGCCTTCAAGGTACAAAAAGAAGAAAGCTCCTCCTCCTCATCTTCTTCCTCTTCAAGCGGTGATTCTGAAATGGAGAATCTTTCCCGCAAGATGCACAACTTCATGAAGAAGCACAAGAAGAAGAAATCCCGCAAGGCTCAACCCAATGAAAAATCAGAGCCCAAGGTAAAATGTTACGGGTGTGGCGAGAAAGGCCATTACAAGCCCGATTGCCCACTCAACAAGAAAAAGGCCAAACAAAAGGAGAAGAAGAAGGCTTTCAAGGCCACATGGAGTGATAGCTCCACATCATCCTCCTCCTCCTCCTCGAGCGACAACGGTACAAAATTCCTAATGGCATTTCATGAGGTAACATCTTCCGACTCCTCATCATCAAGTTCTTCCAATTCTTTAAATCATTTATCCTATGAGGATCTCCATCATGCGAGAGATCAATTGGAGGAAGGTTTTCACGAACATTATTCCAAATTTGTTTCTTTAAAAAAGAATTTCAAAAAACTCTCTTCCGAAAAAGAACATCTTCTCAAAGAAAAGGAAGAGTTGACCCTCAAAATCCAAAATCTTCCCGATGTTGATTCCATGGAATCAACTATCAAAGACCTAAGGGAATCCCTAGCCATGTTCACCCAAGGGGAACAAAATCTGACCAAATTACTTGGTTCCCAACGCATATCTAGAACCACCGAAGGGCTTGGATATTCCAAGCAAGCTTCCTCCTCCCATGCACCTACTATTTTTGTAAGGGGGAGCTCTCAATTTAAATTTTGTAATTATTGCAAAAAACCCGGGCACTTAATCTATGAGTGCAATTGCAAAAATGCCCGGTATGGTAGGCCCAAAACCATTTTCCTTAATGATGAATTTTATAGGAGAAGACCCGCCACTAGACAAGTATGGATTGAAAAATCCCTTTTAGCGAGTCTCTCCGGGCCAAAATTTGTCTCGGTTTCAAAAATCTCTCCCCTGTGATTTGTTGTTTTTATTTAGGGGGAGTTAGGTTTGTTTATGCATTTTTGTTTTTTTCAAAATTTTTGATTCAAACTTTCAACTTCAACACTTGGTATCAAATTTTTCAATTCAAAATTTTCAATTCAATTTTCACTCAAAACTTTCAATTCAAAATGTTATTCAATTTTTCATTCAAAACTTTCATTTTTTGATTCAAAACTTTCAATTCAAATTTCAAAAATTTCAATTGGTTTTAAAATCTCTATCTTGTTTTTCAACTCATTCCCTCAATCAAGTTTTATGCCCCGTGCTATTTTGATAATCACAAAGGGGGAGAAATTCTTGGTTGATTGGGGGAAAAATCCTTTAAAACATGCCTTTCATTTAAGTCTTTTACTTTGTTTGTTTTGGTGATTGTGATCATCAAAATAGGGGGAGATTGTTGTACCTCTCGTACCCCTCGTGGTTTGATTTTCATGATCTCAATCACTCACTTATTTATCTAATCCTCTTTCAAGTGTTTTTGGATGATAGGAATCATTTCAGGTTGCCAAGGAATTGGGCCAAGAAGGCCAAGAAGGAAAAAAGCCAAAGTGGACTGAAATTCAGTCCACCGGCCAACCGGTGGCTTCACCACCGGACAGCCGGTGGCACCCAGACAAAAGGGGTAGCTACTGCCTCTCCACCGGCCAACCGGTGGCTTCACCACCGGCCAGCCGATGGACCCTGGACAGAAGGCTGAGCTACTGCCTCAACACCGGCCAACCGGCACCGGCCAGCCGGTGGTACCCAGATAGAAGGGGTAGCTACTGCCTCCACACCGGCCAACCGGTGGCCTCAGCACCGGCCAGCCGGTGGAGCCTGAGCCCCAACCCTCCTCCATTTTTCACACACCGGCCAACCGGTGGATCAGCACCGGTCAGCCGGTGGAGCCAGTCAAACTAGCCGTTGGGCTTTTGACCAGCATGTCCACTTGCCTCCCAACGGCTCCGAAGCCCTTTCCAACGGCTCCGAAGGACTCTAACGGCCATATGAGGGTTCCCCCTCTATAAATAAAGGACCTTGAAGCCTCGGAAACATAACTAAGCCACCCGGAAGCCTAAGGAATATAGCCGGAACAATTGAGAAGCCAACGGACACATTTCCCATCATTTGGCGAACCTCCGGCGGATTCCTCCAAGGGAACCCCACTTGCTCCAACACACTTCCACATCCAAGGAGCACCTCCAAAGAAGCTTGGGAGCGCCCTTCATCAGCTCCATCAATCCATTGGTGCCCAAGACTTCTCCAAATACGGTTTTTATTGCTTTATTTATTTTGAGCATCATTTTGGGTTTGTGCCTGCAAACCCCATCTCTTTCTCTCATCCTTTCTTCTGGGTTTTCACATCACCTTTAAGGTGTGAAGAGGTTAGTCAAGCCTTTCCTTTTAAAAGGCTTTAGTCATAGGTGAGCTAGCCTTCACCCGTAAAAAGGCTAGTGGGTTTCTTGCTCAAACCATTAAAAAACAAGCTGTAATAGGTGAGCTAGCCTTCACCTGTAAAAAGGCTAGTGGGTTTCTTGCTACAACCACTGAAAAGCAAGCGGTAGTAAATCTCTCAACGGTTGAGTTGGGAGCGGAGACGTAGGCCGGGTTTTAGGCCGAACTCCGTTATCAATTCTTGTGTCTTGCCTTTTTATTTCCGCTGCACTTTGAACTTTGATTTTAATTTGTTAATCATTTTTTAAAAGGCAATTCACCCCCCTCTTGCCATCATCTCCCTTTTTCTCCGACTAACAAAAAGTTTGGATTCTAACCAAAATGAAGTTCAGATTCTATGTTAAGAAATGTTCGTATTCTGTTTTATAGGAATTCGGAGTCTGGTTTCACTAGAGACCGGATTCTGAACCTGTAGAGTTCAGAGTCGAACTTCTTATGAGTTCAGAGTCGAACTGCTTAAAAGTTCGGAGTCAAATTTCAAAAGAGTTCGCAGTCGAACTGCTTAAAAGTTCAGAGTCGAACTTCTTCAGAGTTCGGAGTCGAACTTCTCAAAGGTTCGAAGTCGAACATATTAAGAGTTCAGAGTCGAACTACTAAAGAGTTTGGAGTCAAGCTGCTTAGGAGATTGGAGTCGAACAGCTTAGGAGTTCGGAGTCTAACTTCTTCAATGTTCGTAGTCAAACTGCTTAAGAGTTAGGAGTCGAACTGCTTCATAGTTCGGAGTCCAGAATTCGGATTAGAACTACATTACAGATCACATCCAAAATTCGGATTCTAAAAACAGAATGCTCTAAATCTTTTCATTATATGTCTCTGGAAATTTGGTTATGAATCCGGTTTTTGATTTTAAGAATAATATTGCTATGTATAAGAAAATTTAGGTTAAGGTAAATTTCCTTAAAGAAGTAAATTTTCCTTATGGGGGTAGAAATAATTTTTTCTTAAGTATAAGGTGTTTGTGATTTTCAAAACAAGAAGGAATGAACAATTCATAAGGAAAACCTTATTGACTCAACAATCTCCCCCTTTTTGGAAAGAAAAAACATCCTTTTGAAAAATCATATATGGATTTTGAAAAATTTAATTAGACATTGAAAATTAATCTTATCTCCATTTGTTCATGGATAGAAATGAATACAACTAACTCCCCCTTAGGCATTGAAACTCTAAGGATTGTACTCTGAGTTTCCAAAGTAGATTTTTCAATAATATAATAGTGAAAACATCATAGTGGGAAACTCCCCCTATCATTAAGGATATTTCTCATAGAAATTTTTCCCTTTCTCCTCCTTAGGAGTAGTTCTTTTTCGTTCTCCCCCTTTGTGATTTTAAAAAAGAATTGAAGGGAATGGAAAACAATGTATGCTACCTAAAACATTAGTATTTAGCAATATACAAACCAACCATATAATCTTTTCATTTGAGTTGAGGGAACAAAATTTAACAAAGAAAGAAAACTACAACAAAAGATCGGTGTAGGTTCATTTGTCTTCCTTTTCCTTCGGAATGAGCTGCTTCAACAAGGCTTTGAGTTTCATCAAGTCTCTTTGTTCTTCCTTTCGTTCCCTCTCCAAGGATATTATCTTTTCTTCTTGAGCTTTTAATGCCTCTTCCTGATCCTCCAAGGCTTCTTTCTGCATCTTCAATAACTCATCTTGCTTTTCCATCTTCTAATGAAACTCAATCTAGAAATCTCTTTCAGTTTTCCAATTTTGAGACACTGAGCTAAGCTTCCCATTCAGATCCCTGAACTGTTGATTCCGGAAAATTTTCTCCTAGGTCAACTTCTCAGAAATCTCATTAACTTTTATCTTCCATTTCAAAAGAATTCTGAACATCAGCCTGAAAATTCTCAAATTGAACTAAATCTTCATCAACTCTCTTAGACCACATGGTTACTTTACTGAAGGACTTCCTATGCACGTCATAATCGATCAGAAAACTTTTTGTTCAGCTTCAAACATCACAAACTTATCCATTACCATGGATAAAGAATGTGATTTTTGATTCATATATTGTTGCAGCAACAGGCATCTAGAATCTATTGTTGGAAGAATCAGAATTGTGTCCACCAACTTTCTCATAGATTGAACCACAAAATCATGCCCATGGGATGATGATTCCGAATCAGAAAGTTCTTTCTGAGATTCATCTTCTTCAACTGACACAAGCTTCCTTCTAGTGGTACCACCAACCTCTTTCCTTCTGATGACATCTTTAATGGGTGTCTCCATTAGAGTTTTCTCCCCTTTATTAGATTTTGTAATGGATTTCACATTAGGCGATACTTCCTCAGATTCAGAAACTTGTACAATCTGATCCTCATCTGGTTTCTTTCTTTCTTAAACTTCCTCAAGAAAATTCATCTCAGAGGATTCTTCTTCATCATACAGTACATTTTCTTCTTCTTCTTCTGGATGTTGCTTGCTAGCTTCCTCATATCCCTTGCCTAAGGTAACTATCTTTGCGGATTCATCCTTATCTTTGTAGTCATGTACATTCTTGATCAAGATATCCAAATCTTTACTCTCCTCTTCTTCTTCTTCTTCTTCTTAAACTTCTTCCTCAACTGCTTCAACAACCTTCTTCTCAGCTTCTAGTACAGGTTCTTTACCCTTGTCCTTTTCCGGAGTGACATAGTTTTTCGCTGGAGTTTCTGGTAAAGAAGGTTCAACACCGAATGTTTCCGGAACTGGAAGCCTTTCGGAATCCAACTCTGTATCCTTTAGCAAAGATCGCACTAGTTCAGCATAAGACATATTCTTTCTCAATTTATATTCATTCGCTTGTCTCTCTAGCTCCTCAACAGCTTTTTCTTTTAATGCCTTAGCCTCAGCAGGGTCCAGTCCGAATTGAGGATCCCCTTCATTCCTCATTTCTTTATCTTTCCTCCACTTTGCTGCTACTTCATCTGTATAGATTTTATGATTCTTCGGCTTGGGAGGTGCGGATTCATTTTCCTTAGGCTGAGCAACTTCTTCATCAATAACTAATTCCTTAGCCTTTCTCTTCTTCCTTTTCTTTTTTTATGGTTCCAGAGATTGTTTTTCTTTTTAAGCTGTTTCAAATTCCTCCACGGATAGCGGGTAAAATTCTCCAGATTCACTAGAAAATCCCATATTCATTCTTTTAAGCATATCATCACTGACAAGCATGAGCTTGAAATTCTGGATCATTGATTTGCAGGAAACATTGAATGATTTTAAGCGTCGAACAATCAACTTAGACAGTAAGGCAGGAAACATCATAATCTGAGCTCTCAGATTTCCTTCTTTGATATTCTTGATCGTAACCAAGACATGCCTTATCAGATTTATCTTTCTTAGATTTTCCAAAAAATCTAAGATAGTGATATCACTCTTCTTCATATTATATTTATCTCCTCTTCTCGGAACCAGAAAACCTTGCACCCATAGTTGAAGTATTCTATTATTCGGAGTGAGCTGAGAAATCTTAGTTGTTGAATCAGCCTTAAGCCCAAGACACTTCAGTACCTTATCCTTATTGAAACTTCCTTGCACATCAGGATGTTTGTGAGAAAAGAATTCAGCTTCTCCCTCATATGCTATACCAACCAGGCTTGCTGCCTTAGTGTAAGAAAGTTTATAAGTCTTCCCATAAGACTTGAAAGAAAATTTTTCTCTACTATCTTCCACCAGGAAAGAAACAGACACATAAAATTCTATCAACAAGTCAGTATAAACCGTATCCTGTTTATCTAGTTTTGCTATGAATACATCTTCCCATCCATTCAGTATAATATTCTTTGAAATAAGAGAATCAAGATTATAAAAATCCAGATGAACTAACCGTTCCCTGTAAACTAACCACTTTGAAATTGGTTTTATAGTTGACATATCTTGAGAGGTTTCTTCAAAAGACATTTGGAATGAAATAAACTGTAAGATTCAGACTGGCTTCACAAGGTTCGGAACTGGCCTTAAGAGGAGAAGAAGAGCTTCAAGACGCAAAAGCTTGAAAAACCGATGTGGGACGAGTCTCAGGGTCCCCTTTATATTGGAAAAGAATTTGACCATTGGTCTTCCAAATGCCATCTAACGGTTGAAAAAGATATGATCTGATCTGATGATTGAGAACAGTCCCTCAAGGAAAATACGACTCCAATATTTTGAGGTTTTTAAGGAACACATTCGGATTTGAGAAAAAAAAACTAGAATCCTAACTTTTTAAAAACAAGGAAAATACCAGTAAGGAAAAATTTTATTACAAAACTATAAGTAAGAAAATCATAACTTACGGATTGACAAGAAATATTGTTCGAAATTGGTAATATTCTTCTTAAAGGAAAAAAAACTTCATTACAAAAGTTGTAGTAGGAAAACTTCGTTACGAAAACCCCAGTCCGAAAATCTCCATTCCAAAAATTATCAGTACGAAAATTCCATTCTGGAAATCTCGTTACGAAATTATTAGTACGAAAATTTCATTCTGGAAATCCTCAGTATGAAGACATTCATTCCGGAAGTTCTCATTACGATAATTTTAGTCCTGAAAATTTTAGTTCTGGAAATTCCCATTCCAGAAATTTTAGTTTCAGAAATTTCCATTTCGGATGTTCTGTTCAGAAAGTTTTTTAAAAAAATATATAATAACCAAATGTACTCCCCCAATGAAGAGTAGTTTATTACTGTTAGGATAATTTTTCAACAAGAAGTTAATGAAGAATGATTATTTACAGTTATCATTCCTAACTTTTTTTTAATGTATTCAAATCTATCGGAGGGTAATGATTTTGTGAAAATATCAGCAAGTTGAACTTATGTTCCAATAAACTGAAGAATGATATCTCCTTTTTGTGTGTGATCCCTAAGAAAGTGATGCCTAATATCTATGTGTTTTCCATGAGAGTGATGTGTAGGGTTCATACCTAAGGCAATAGCAAGTGTGTTATCACACAAAATTTGAGTTTTAGTAAAGCTCAAGCCATAGTCTGTGAGTGTGTGTTGCATCCACAATACTTGAGCACAACAAGTTCCAGCTGCTACATATTCGGCTTCTGTAGTGTAAAGTGCTACAGAATGTTGCTTCTTGAAGGACCCAGAAACTAATGAATCTCCTAAGAAATGAATGGTTCCGGATGTACTTTTTCTATCCATTCTACATCCACCAAAGTCAGCATCAGAAAATCATTTTAGAATAAAATCATCTCCCAAAGAATAAAACAATCCTAGATCCATGGTTCACTTAAGGTAGTGAAAAATTCTTTTTACTGCCTTGAAGTGAGATTCCATAGGATTGGATTGATATCTTGCACATAAGCATACTGAGAACATTAGGTCTAGTCGACTAGCTGTCAAGTAAAGTAAACATCCTATCGTACCTCTAAAAGATGTTTGATCTACTTCTTTCCTAGCTTCATCAAGATCTAAAGAGTTTGAGGTACCAATATGAGTACATATACACTTAGTATTTTCATAACCATACTTTTTGAGAATATCTTTAATATACTTATGTTGAGATATGTAGGTTCCTTCTGGTTTTTGAAAAATTTGAAAACCAAGGAAAAATTTTAACTCACCCATCATAATCATTTCAAACTCAGATTTCATTATACTTGCAAAGGAGTCGGTTAAAGATTGCTGAGTTGAACCAAATATGATGTCATCAACATAAATTTGAACAATCAAAACATTTTTCTTATGTTTCATTATAAAAATGGTTGTATCTTCATTTCCCTTGACATAGTTATTTTAAAGCAAAAATCCAGTGAGTCTATCATACCAGGCTCGTGGGGCTTGTTTAAGACCATACAAAGCTTTGGTATGTCTAAAAATATGATCAGGATGTTTTGTATCTTCAAATCCAGGAGGTTGTTCAACAAAAACTTCTTCTTGGACATAACCGTTAAGAAAATCACATTTCACATCCATTTGAAAATGTTTAAAATTAAATAATGCTGCAAAGGCAAGTAAAATACGGATAGATTCAAGTCTAGCTACTTGAGCATATATTTCTTCATAGTCTATTCCCTCTTGATGATTATAGACTTTAGAAAAAAGTCTAGCTTTATTTCTTACTATGACTCCATTTTCATCACATTTGTTTCTGAAGACCCACTTTACTCCAATAACAGAAGTTTCCTTAGGTCTTTCAAAAAAGGTCCAGACTTTGTTCCTTTCAAATTCATTTAGTTTATCTTGCATAGCGTTGATTCAATCATCATCACCTAAAGATTCATCAGTGATTTTTGGTTCTAATTGTGAGAGAAATTCTAGATGTTCTATTTCATTTATTAAGGAACTTCTAGTTCTTACAGGTTGATTTACATCACCAATGATACTATCACTGGCATGATTATTAAGAAACACCTAATTTAGGTTTTGTAAAACCTGTTCATCAACATAGGGTAGAAAATCATTTGGGGTAAATGTTTCAGAAGTATCTTCTTGAACATTTTCCTTATCAGAAGGTTCTTATATCAAAGGTTGATAATCATTTTTTTAAAACACATCTGAGGATGTAGGCTGTGATGGTTTAAAAACAAAAGGATCTGACTCTTCAAATTTTACGTGCACTGTTTCTTCAACAATACAAGAATTTTTATTGATAACTCTATATGACTTAGAAGTTGTGGAGTAGCCTAGGAAAATCCCTTCATCATATTTTGGTGCGAATTTATGTAAGTTATCTTTAGTATTAAAAATGAATACTTTTCAACCAAAAACCTTGAAGTAGGAAAGTCTTGGTTTTCTACCGTTCCATAACTCATAAATTGTTTTATTAAGAAAAGGACTAATCATAACTCAATTTATAGTATAGCAAGCAGTACTTACAACTTAAGCCCGGAAATTTCTAGCTATAGAATATTCACTCAACATGGTTCTAGTTATTTCTTGATGAATTCTATTTCTTCTTTCAACTACACCATTTTGCTGAGGAGTTCTTGGTGCTAAAAAATTTTGAGTAAGACCATTTTTACTACAAAAAGTTTCAAAATCAGAATTTTGAAATTCTCCTCCATGATCACTATGAATAGTTTTCAAAGGAAGTTTTTTTTTTATCATTTTTAACTTGAGATCTAAAACTTTTGAAATAAGAAAAAGATTCAGACTTCTTTTCTAGAAAATAGACCCAAGTAAATCTAGTGTAATGATCAACTAGAACAAACACATAGTATTTGCCTCCAATACTTCTAGTTTGTGTTGGACCAAAAAGATCCATGTGCACTAACTGTAATGAATTAGTTGTCAAGACTTAACCAATAGATTTAAAACTAGATTTATGTGGCTAGCCATATTGACAAGGATCACAAACATTAGAAGAATCAAATATAAGCTCTGGTAGATCCTTAACTTGTTTTTCTTAGAGAGTTTGCATAAGTTCCTATGGTTACAGTGACATAGTCTTCTATGCCATAACCAGGAATGATCTTCCATTGCACTTAGGCAAGGTAAATCTTGACTCCTGAGGTCTTATAGATTCAAAGTGCAAACATTCTCTTGCCTATTGGATGAAAGAATAAATTCTTCCTTGGAATTGTGAACTAATCACTAATCATTCCAAAAATTCACAAGATATCCTTCATCACATAACTGACATATGCTAATGAGGTTGTGCTTAAGACCCTTAACAAACATAACTTTTGAAATTAAGGTTTTACCAAGAAGAACAATATTACCAATACCAACAATTTCTTTCTTAGCATTATCTCCGAAAGTTACCTTTCATTCTTTTGTTTTGATAATATATTCAAAATAGCTTTTGTTACCAGTCATGTGCCAGGTACATCCACTATATATGTACCATGTGTTGTTGTTGGTATTATCTTTATTTTCCTGAAAACAATAATAAAATTAGACTTTCGGAATCCAAACTTGCTTGGATCCGAGATTTCCAGTGAACAAATTTTTTGGAACCTACATCTTCTTTGAGAAATAAGCATTATGAAAACCTAAGGATTGGGTTTTGTTTAAGGAACAATTATTTTCCCAATGACCACCACACTGACACTTGGTACAAAATGGGAGACTTTTAGGAACAAAATAATTGTTACTAAAAATTGGTTTTTCATGGGTATAACAAAATCCAGATTTATTTCTTAAAGGTCATATTTGGGAATACATTTTATCAAAATTTTCCTTACCATGGGTAAAGTTTGATAAACACTTCTTTAAGGAAAAAATTTTGGACGTGAGTTTTATAACAATGTTTTTATCTTCAAAATCATTAGATTTAGAACTAGAGCTAGGCTCGAAAACATTTTTCATAGAAATTACTTTTTCTAACTCTTTAGCAAGTTTGTTCTTCAATGAACTTACTTCCTTAAGATTTTTTGAGATACTTTCAAAATCATCATTTTTCCTATAAAGATCTTTAGAATGATCTGATATTTCTTTTGTAAGAATAGAATTCCTAGAGTATGATTTATCATGTTTTTTATTGAGTTTAGAATTTTCAATCTCAAGAAGTTCCTCAAACCTAGAAACTTATTCATATGTAGGTTAAGTATTTTCTTCATCAGAAGAGGATTCTTCATCAAGAAGTGTTATAATACTTACTATCATTAGAATTTGAAGATACACTGGTCAATGATTCATCATTTCATACCTTAGCCATAAAACAATGATTGTCAATAGGTAATCTGGCTATAAGACCAAGATTCTTCTGTCCTGAACATTCATAATCAGAAGATTCATCTAAAGAGTCACCACCACTGGCACTCCAGGTATCATTATCTTTCAAAACATTCATATATTTGGCTTTATAAGACTTTTTTTTTGTTACTCTCTGAATGCCTTTCTTTCCTTTCTTTCTTTTTAAGCAAAGGGAAATCTGGTCTAATATGTCCATCTCTCTTGAATTCATAACAAGTGACTTCTCCGTCTTTTCTATATTTCATTTCCTTTTTCTTATACTTGGATTGGAATCTTCTTTCGCCAGCTATCTTGTTCATCCTTCGAGAATTATTTGCTAACTCATTTTCTGATATTTCACTCTCACTAGATTCAGATTGGAAAATAACATTCTTAGATTTGGATCTGGTTACTCTCTCTGGAGTCTTAGTTTTCATCTGATTTGGTGTTGTTGTAAAAGCAAAAGTACTATTCCCATTCTTCTTTTTGTTGTTGTCAGCATCTATCTTCATTCTTGTCTCATGTTGTAGAAGAGTTCCAAATAGCTCATCAAGAGAAATTTTAGTAACCTTCCTGTTCTCATCTATAGAAGTTGTTTTGGATTCCCACTCATTTGGCATAATATAAATTATCTTATCCACAAGTGCTTCATCATCTAAACCATTTTCTCCCATAGACTGTAAGCTGTTGACTATAGTCATAAATCTCTGTTGAACATTACAAATTGGTTAACCATACGGAAAGTTGAAGCCATGATATTCAGCTCTAATCATAGCTCTCCTAGTCTCAATCACTTTAGAAGTTCCAAAGTGTGTAACCTCTATCTTATTCCAGATACAATTAGCTTCTTCACAAGAAGAAATTTGGCTATATATATTTCTAGTCATTGAACGCAGTAGAGTATTGCGTACCTTATAATTGAGTTGATACTCTTGCTTTTCCTGGTTAGTGAAAGTTTTAACTTCCTTATCAAGAATTTTATAATCACCAGTAAGCATAACAAATTTGTCCACTCTAGTATTGATAAAGAAAGTTTTCATTCGATCTCTCCAGTACTCATAGTCATTACCATCAAATATTGGTGGTCTTGTAGGATTTAGATTATCAATGGAACCAACATTGATTCCTGTGATACTTAAAAAAACCTTTGGTACACAAACTTGTTAGTAGAAAAAGTTCGTAATCACAAAGTCTGGAATGAGAAAGTTCGGAATGAGAAAGTTCAAAATGAAAAAGTTCGGAATGATAATGTTTAAAAAGACAAAGAAAAACTTATACGTGAGTATAAGTATTTCAGAGACCTCCTCTGATACCAATTGTAGGATCGAAATAATGATGTAGATGCTCAATATACAAGAGGGGGGGTGAATTGTATACTTTAAAAATTACCTTAAACAAAGGAAAGTGCTAAGTGTAACAAAGTTAAACTATGAAAATTCACAACACCTCTAACAAAAATAGAAAACATGAAAAAGGAATGAAGTTATAAACTCCAAGTCCTATGAAATTCCTTAATACTGGAAAGAGATTCTGAAAGTAGGTTCCGGAAATATGGTTCCGAAAATTGAATCTTAAAAAAAGATTACAATATGAGATTATACCTTAATGCGTATAGAATCTAAATGAAACAGAGTACAAGTAAGGAAGTATAAGAAACTTATACTTTCCTTATAATACAAAATGCAACGGAAACAAAAAAGTAGTAAAACTACAAGTTACAAGATATAAGTCTTTTAACCCAAAGAGAAGGGTATCCAACGACCGTGGATAAAGGTCCATTGATTTATACTTTCAAGCAAGTCTGTATTACCCACACCAGGGTAAGCCCTCGATACGAAGATCAGAGTCTCTGTCTTGCTATCCTCGCAAGCCCTCAACTTCAAGGTAGTTGGAAACCTCTGTGTTCCTCAACAAGGAATCCCTCGAACATCAAGGTAGTCGACACCTCTATCTTCCTATCCCCGGAAGTCCTCGAATGTAATCACCAATATTCGGAGTCTCACGAAGCAAAAACTGAACGAGCGATTCAGTACAGACAAGGCATGAAAAGCTTTCTCTCTCTAGAAATCAAATTACCAGTGTGTGGTCTCTAGATCGATCAACTTCTATGTTGTTGTTCTTGTTATATGTGAGCTCTTTAAAATGATCTCCTATTTATAGGCAATTTTCCAATGGTCAGCTCCCTCCTCCAATGGTCATATTTTCAATGAAACTCGGAGGGACCTGTACATGTGTAACTCATCCAACGGTTATTCAGAAACAGAATAGACGACATCGTTTTATAAAAAACTATGTATAACATAATGCACGACATCGTTTTTAAACAACGCATATGTGAGTGAAATCTAATCAATAGTTCGGAGTGTAAGCAAGTCAAAAGTTCAGAGTCTAACCAAAATGAAGTTCAGAGTCTATGTTATGAAATGTTCGGATTCTGTTTTATAGGAATTCGGAGTCTGGTTTCACCAGAGATCGGATTCTAAACCTGTAGAGTTCGGAGTCTAACTTCTTAAGAGTTAAGAGTTAAACTGCTTAAAAGATTGGAGTCAAACTTCTTAAGAGTTCGAAGTCGAACTGCTTAACAGTTCAGAGTTGAAATTCATAAGAGTTCGGAGACGAACAACTTAAATGTTCTGAGTCAAATTGCTTAAGAGTCCGGAGTCGAACTCCTAAAGAGTTCGGAGTCGAACTCCTTAGGGGTTCGGAGTCGAACTGCTTAATAGTTCGGAGTCGAACTTCTTCAGAGTTCGGAGTCGAACTACTTAAGAGTTCGGAGTCGAACTTCTTCATAGTTCGGAGTCCAGAATTCAAATTAGAACTACATTACAGATCACATCTAGAATTCGGATTCTAAAAACATAATTTTCCAAATATTTTCACTAAATGGTTCCAGAAATTTTGTTATGAATCTGGTTTTTGATTTTAAGAATCAATATTGCTATGTATAAGAAAATTTAGGTTAAGGTAAATTTCCTTAAAGAAGTAAATTTTCCTTATGGGGGTAAAAATAATTTTTTCTTAAGAATAAGGTGTTTGTGATTTTCAACACAAGAAGGAATGGAAAAGTCATAAGGAAAACCTTATTGACTCAACAATATCATGAATCCCTTTATTCTAATGATATTATAATGTTCAGATTAAATTTTATTCCTCAAATATTGGTATTCAAGAGTCTCTCATTTTTGTAAATAACTCATTAACTAAAATATCCTTTTAAAGGTTTTATAGAATTATTATTCCAAATCATTAACTTTAAAGTATATGTTTTAAAAATGGTTTTGAGTATTTATTTATATAGACATTAATGTTTTAAAATTATAATTGTTTTAAAATCTTCAACATGGTATGGGAATCATTGATTCAAAAATATCTTTTTAAATGGGTTTTTGAAAAAGGATTCAATATTTCAATATCTTGAAATTACTTCATGTGATTGCAAATGAAATGTTATTAGTGAAATGTTTATATTTGCAATATTTTATGTGTTATGATGGTACTTAGACATCTGATGGGTGTTTACGTGATAACCCATATGACGGGTGGTGCCTTGATAAACCAGGACAGGTGGAAATGTTATAAACTCCAATGCATTGGGTATGGAAGTCGGTCGTATGAATATTCCGTTTAGTTATATGTGTGGAAGTCGACCATATGGTTATTCCATTTATGTATGATTATGTCAGAAGTTACCTTTATTTGTTATGTGTTCTTTATATATATTTTATGGCAATATTTTGGTTACAAAAGGGTAATTAATGATCATTTATTAAGTGAAGAGTATTTTCTATTTCATAAAGGTGAAAAGTATTACTTATGATAAAGTATTCATGGTTTACTTGTGGTTTTGAAAAACTAACAGTTTTCCTTCTTTGTGTATCCCTTACTGAACCTTTTATGCGCATCCCATGTTTTGAAATGTTTTTTCATAGGAATTAATGAAGAATATGGTAAATGATGGGATTAAGGGAAAGTCATGCTATCTTAAACATGGAACTAGACATGAATGTTTTTTAGATTTTTTGTTTTGTGATGAAAATGGAAACATAGTAAAATTATCTACATTGTAATTTTTGAAATGAAATGAAATATTTATGAACTAATTCTCTAAAAATCTAAACCTAAAAAGAACCTCAATGTGAATTATTCATTTAATTCAAGATTTTTAAATGTTTATGTTCGGGTCTTTACAGTTGGTATCAGAGGTCAGTTTAGATATCTTTAGAGGTTATGGTGTTCTTTATGAATAAGTTACATTACCATAATGGTCCAGATTTTAAAAAAATCCAACCTTATTTTAGATTATGTGAATGAGTTTAAGATAGAATGAATAAGTATATCTTAGTATTTACCCTCTGATAACAATATTATATGATTATTTTATTGATAAAATCACACTTAGATTTTTGATTTAAGTAAATTGATAGTTCTAGCAAGCACCAAAGTAACAGTCGATGTGAAGAAAACTGTGATAATTTTCTGAATGAGCAACTTAATGAAATGGGATCTGTAATGAGAACTCTTGTCGTTATTATTGACTAACTATATGGAGTCATTATTGACAACCTGAACCATGGTGATTTTTATAAGTCATCTTATATACGAGAATCAAATCCCTACGGAAGTTAAGGTAATAATGAAAAAGATAAGTATGTTCAGAAACCTATGTGTCATGTGTGTGGAATGAAAAACCTAGGAACATTTTTCAATGGGACAGGAAGATGTTATAGTTGTGGGAATGATGGTCCTAAAGCAAGAACCTGCCATGGAAAAAAGAAGCATCCTGTTGACCCTAGGAAAGGGAAAGAAGTTATTTATGAGGGATCAATTTAATGTTTTAAATGTGGTGTGTATTATCCTTGTATAGACAGATGTCTTATGAAGATGTTTGGATAATCATACCACCAGGATCATAAAAATATATGTTTACCAATACCTAATGCCATTCTAACTGAGGATGAAGAAACCGACAATTAACAATGAAATGTATGGATTATTTCTTAACATATGTTTTGAAATTATTGAATTGTAGGAGTCTTTAGGAAAGAAATATTTCAGAATAATTTGGAATTTAATGGTTAAAGGATCATTAAGAACATTGAATGAGTAAGAAGTCAACATATAAGGGATTCATGTGTTATGGTAGTTATTAAGATGATGAAATATTAAACAGTATTAAGGCTCTTTTGATGATTGGATTATATTGGAAGACTTTTTATAGTATGTGTGACTAGGAAGATTGATATATGAAAATGATATTCATGGAATAATTATATTTTCATTTGATGATTGATGGTGGAATTTTATTTTGGGATATTATATGTTTTTATTTTGGACATATGCTGATTTGGGTTTTTATGGAAATGATTAACCTATCTTAAAGAATATGTGGTTTGGTTAATTACACTTCAGTATAAGACTTTAAGAGTAGTTGATTTTTATTTGGAGATAAATGTTAAAATTTATAGTGGAAGACTATGTGAAAACATCCTTCTTAGTTTTGGGTTACAATCCTAATTTCGGTTATTTTGAATAATTTTAAAGGCAATGGTATATTGAATGGTCTTTATTGAAAATTAGGTACTTTTTGTTGAATTTTGTATATTTATGGTAGTACTTATTTTTATAAAGGATTATCCTTTTTGGGGTTTATATGATATCATACTAACAATTTTTTGGTTTTGCTTAATGTCTAAAGGCATGGGAAATATATAGATTCTTGTGGATTATTTGATTCTCTAGAAATTGATTCTTGTGATTTTTTTGATGTGACCAAGTCAGTATGAATAATCATCGTTGGGAGAAAAGATGCGTCTGTGGTACAAATTTAGTAAAGGATGTATGTCTACATGATAAGTAAGTACGTTTACTTATGGTTTTAGTTATGCTCATAGATAAATTCATCAATAGTATGAAAAGTAACTTAATATAAAAACATTTTCTGGTAACTTTTAATTATGGGGAATCAAATACCGTTTAACCCATCACATGTTTGTGAATTTATGGTGGTCAACATTCTCCTAATCGTGTTTTCTATCACTCTCCATCAGAACATGACCGTTTTTTCTTTCTTCCATATCAATGTTTTCTTATATGAAATCCTAGTATGGGTTATCTCGGGTAACCTAGGTACATCTCTTTCTTTATTTTAAACTGCCAGTTTTACTGACTCTTTATCGTTGTGGGACTTTTAATGATGTTTCCAAGCCCTGTTTTAAAATTGAGAGGAATCATTTCCCAAAAGGGGGAAGGATGTAACATCCCATTTAAATAAAGAATAAGGCATATTCCATATTTATGAATATTTGTGAATTAAGTATTAATTTTATTTTAAAGGGGTTGCTATTTTTGATAGCGTACCCGATATGAAACAACAGGTTTCATTGAAATCTTACGGTGCACACTAATAATATAATATTATTATTTTAAATGGAAGTTAACTCTTAGACATTGTATTGGTGGGAATTAATGAAACTAACAGCAACAGGATTATACATGTTTGTTAAATGTATTTACATTTATCTAATAAAATTTAGAGGCTTCAAATGTGAATGAATCTAATTTTAAGCATAATTTACACTAAATGGTCAATTTACCACATTTTAATGGAGAACACTATTTAAATATAGTCTTTGAAACATCAATACATTCTATATGTCCAAATAAAATATTATTTATAATGGGTAAATCAAAATTTACTTTGTGTAAATTCATTCAATTTTTCTGATAAAGTTCATTTTAATGAATAGTTAAAAATATTGTATTTTAATTCAAAACTGCGTTTTAATCTAATTAATTTATATTGATATATAATCATTTTAATTGGTTTTAAATTTAAATTATAATATATTTTTACAATTTAATCCAATATTGGTTATTTGAATTAATTTCAATTTGAAATTGGACATAAACAAGGGTCAATCTTTTGAGAGTTATTGTTTCTTAAAAACATGATATTTGTTTTAACAATGTGATGTGATTTTAATTTAATTAATGAATCGTATATGGTTAGAATATGGTAAAATATAAATAATTTTTGAATTCGGAATATCATTAGGCTGAATTTTTGGTATTTTTCTGAAAAACATCAATTTTTGATGAGTAGTGAAACCACTTAGTAGTATTTAAAAAAACTGACCTTTTCATTTAAATGAAATTTTACCACTTATGTGAATTTTATTTAGAAAATAAGATATATATGGTTGTTATTAGTAAGTAAAATGTGATTCAATAAGATGAAAATAATTGTTGGTGAATAGTAATTGTTGGCTTTTATTTACCGCTGTTAAAGGTAAATAGTTTAATTCAAGGTAAAAAGGATATTATAATTATTTAAAATTACCTTAACACATGTCCTACCCGTATTTCATTAGTAATTTCTGACCATGGAAATCCTTGGGTCGATTTGGGGACCCCATCGAGACACTTATGAATGATAATGATGGTTTAGATTAATTAATATAATGTAAAGGCCAAAATGACATAAACCAAAATATTTTAGTAAATTAATTTTTAGATGGTTTTACATAAGTCATAAGTTGGAATTTTTTAGATGGTTTTACATAAGTTATAAGTTGGACTATTAAAAATTATTAATAAATATAAAATGATTTACTACCCAATGCAATTTTTATTATAATTTTTATACATCAAATAAATAAAATTATATATGACACAATAATGATGCAGTATTTACCTCATTAATAAATTTATGAAAAACTTGTTCGTTGTATGGAGAAGGTGGAAATGGAGTTTACCGATGATCAGGTAGTCATTAAAAAACAACAGAATAAGAGGTCAGGGTTGCATGCAAAAGGGAAGAACTCTTTAAAAAAGTCTGATGGTAAGAAACTTAAGTTTACAGTTTGTGAAAATTGTGGTAAAAATAATGCTGGGGAATGTCTTTTGAATTATGGTAAGTCGTACCAATGTGTTAAAATGGGACATAAGGCTCGTAATTTCACTGAAAAAGATCAAAGTAATGGTAAGACAAAATCTGATTTACAATCAGTAAAATGATTTAAGTGCAATGAAATGGGTCATTATGAAAATGAGTGTCCAATAAAGAACTCATCTGATGGAAAGCAGCCAGACTAAAAGTAGAAAGGGGTGGAGAAATCCTTTGTAACTACTTCAGTAGATGTTGGTCTATCAAATGACGTTATATCAGGTACAATGTTTGTTTGTTCAAATTATGCCAATGTGTTGTTTGATTCAGGGTCTACACACTCTTTCATTTCTGAGAAATTTTCTAGTAAATTGGGAATTCCATCTCATGATACAAATACTGAAATTATGGCAAAAACACCTAGAGTAAATGTTGATACCAAAAGAAACTATAAGAACATTCCTGTACTTGTGCGCGGAAAGAATCTACCGGCAAACATTATTGTTTTTCCTCTAGTAGAGTTTGATGATATATTGGGCATGGATTGGATTTTTGTTTATCATGCTAAGATTGACTGAATAGGTAAAGAGGTTTCCTTTCATAATTATTTTCATTTTGTTTGTAATAATGAACTGTTGTTTTTGATAACATATTAGGAATTCGGAAAACTGGTAAAAGATGGAAATGAATGTTACCTTGCACATATTGTTGAAAATAAAGGAACCATTCAGATTAATGATGTGCCCGTGGTAAATGAGTACCTAAATGTTTTTCCTGATGCGTTTCCTGGTATTATACCTAAACGGGAAGTTTAATTGACTATTGACTAAGTTCCTGATGCTAAGCCAATTTCATAACCCCCTTATCAAATGGCTCAAATTGAACTTTCAGAGTTGAAGGAGCAATTGCACGATTTATTGGAGAATGGTTTCATTCGACCTAGCACATCACCATGGGGTGCTCTAATCATATTTTTTAAAAAGAAAGATGGTTCAATGATACTTTCCATTGATTATAGAGCATTGATTAACATTACAGTTAAGAAAAAGTATCCTTCGCCTCATATCGATGATTTGTTTGATCATCTCTAGGGAGCTCAGTATTTTTCGAAGATTGACTTGAGGTCGGGGTACCATCAGTTGAAATTAAAAGAAGCTGATGTTCCAAAGACCACTTTTCGTAATAGATATGTCCATTAGGAATTTGAAGTTATGCATTTTGGTTTAACCAATGCACCTGCTGTATTCATGGTTCTTATGAATAGAATTTTCTATGAGTTCTTGGATAAGATTGTGGTTGTGTTCATTGATGATATTTTGTTTTATTCAAAAATTAAAGAGGAGAATGAAAGTCATTTAAGGATTGTCTTTCAAACCTTAAAAGAAAAGAAACATTTTCTGAAATTCAGCAAGTGTGAGTTTTGGTTACAACATATTTCTTTCTTTGGTCACATTGGTTAAAAATAATGCATAACTGTTGATCCTGCTAAAAAATTTTGTTGAAGAATGACCAAGAACAACAAATATAACAGAGATTCATAGTTTTCGTGGTTTGGTGGGTTATTACCGGAGGATTGTTGAAAACTTTGCACGGTTATCTAGTCCAATAACTATGTTAGCTCGAAAAGGTGTTAAGTTCATATGGACTAATGAATGTGATGAATGTTTTTAGGAATTGAAAAGAATATTGGTGAATGCTCCAGTTTTGGCACTACCTTCCGGAGATGGTGACTTTGTTATGTACAGTGTTGCTTCGTTGAAAGGACTGGGTTGTGTCCTAATGTAGAATGATCTGGTAATTTCTTATGCTTCATGTTAGTTGGAACCACATGAGGTAAATTACCCTACACATGATTTTAAATTAGCTGCTGTTGTGTTGGATTTAAAAATTTGGAGGCATCATTTTTATGGAGTGAAGTGTGAAATATATATTGATCACAAATGTTTGAGGTATATATTCACTCAGAAATAATTCAACATGAGACAGAGGAGATGGTTGGAGTTAATCATGGATTATGATTGCACAATCCTTTATCATCCTAGTAAAGAAAATAAAGTGGCTGATGCTTTGAGTCGAAAAAGTAATTCTTTGTTAACCATGATATGTTTGGAACGAGATCCTTTGTTTTTTGATATGATGAATTATTGCATAGAAGTAGTTGGTGTAGGAAATTCTTTTTTTTTTGTGTTAGTGAGATCATCTCTATCAGATAAAATTAAGCAAACACAGAAGGAAGACAGTGAGTTGCAGAGAACGGTAGAGTTGGTTCAGAAGGGTATGTTACGTGATTTTAACATTGATAAGGATTGTGTTTTGAGATTTCTAAAGAGATCATGTGTTCCTTGTGATTAACAATTGAAAAATGAGTTGTTAGGTGAAGCTAATAGATCTCAATTTTCAGTTCATCCTGCCAGTACTAATATGTACAGAGATTATCGGGAGTATTACTAGTGGGATAGAATGAAAAGAGATATTGCTGATTTTACTATAAAGTGTTTGGATTGTCAGCCGGTTAAAACAGAGCGATAGTTACTGAAAAGTATTCTTCATCCTTTACCAGTGCCAGAGTGGAAATTGGAAAATATATCCATGGACTTTGTTGTGGGATTACCAAAGACATCTCGCGGTGATAATGCAATTTGGTTTATAGTTGACCGGTTGAGTAAATATGCACATTTCCTTCATATTAGAGATACTTTGTCTCTAGATCAACTTGCTCGACTGTATGTTAAAGAGATAGTCATGATTCATGGAGTTCCCCTCTCCATAGTATCGGATCGTGATCACGGGTTCACTTCTAACTTTTGGAAATGCCTTCAGAAGTCAATGGGTACTGATTTAAACATTAGTACATCTTTTCATCCTAAATCAGATGGGTAGTCAGAATGATCAATTCAGATATTCGAGGATATGATAAGTGCATTCACGATGGATTATCATGAATTTGGGACAAACACCTTTCATTGGTTGAATTTTCATATAATAACAGCATTCATTCTAGTATACATATGGCTCCATTTTATTAATTATATGGAAAGAGTTGTCGAACTCTAGATTTATTGGATGAAGTATGTGAAAGGAAGATGATGGGACAGGAATTGGTAGAAGAGATGGCAGAGAATGTTCAGTTGATTCAGAAGCACATGAGAACAGCTTAGATCAGACAGAAAAGTTATCCAGATAACAGGAGGAAGGATCTTTCCTTTGAGGCAGGTGATCATGTATTTCTCAATATTTCTCCATGGAAAAGTGGGATGTGTTTTGGTTAGAAGGGAAAGTTGAGTCTGAGGTTCATTGGACCATATGAAATTCTAGAAAATGTTTGATCAGTTGCATATAGAGTGTCTTTACCTCCATGTTTATCCCAGGTACACAATGTTTTTCATGTTTCGATGTTAAGAAAGTATATGTAAGATCCATCTCATGTTTTTATCCCAGAGGTAGTTCAGTTGGAAGAGAATCTCTCTTATGAAGAAAAACCAGTCCAGATTCTTGAACATAGAGAGAAAGTGTTGGGGAATAATGTAATTCACTAGGTAAAGTTTTTGTTTAAAAACCATATGGTTTAAGAGGCAACGTGGTAATATTAAAATGATATGACGGATAAATACCCCCACTTATTTTGATAAGTGAATAAAATTTGCGAGGATGAAATTTCCAAAAGGGGGAAGGATGTAACATCCCAGGTAAATGCCGAATAATATATTTTCATATTTATTAATATTTTTGATTTAAATATTAATTTTTCTTTAAAGGGGTTTCTATATTCGATAGCGTACCTGATACACAACAACAGGTTTCTTTGGAATCTTACATTGCACACAAATAATAGAATATTATTATTTTAAATAATAGTTAGCTCCTAGCTGTTGTATAGGCGGGAATGAATGAAACTAACTAAAATATGATTATACATATTTTTTGAATGTATTTATATTTATCCAATAATTTTTAGAGGCTTAAATTGTGAATGAATCTAATTTTAAGCATAATTTACATTAAAGGGCCGATTTACTGCCTTTTGAGAAAGATCCCTCTTTAAATCTAGTTTTTGTCACTTTTATATGTTATATCTTACAAAATAATATTATTAATTATAATTGGGACATCAAAATTTACTTTGGGTAAATTTTTGGTATTTTTCTGATAAAATTCAATTTTTAATGAATAGTAAAAAATATTGTATTTTAATTCAAAACAGCCTTTTAATCTAATTTATTTATATGGTTAGATTATCCTTTTAATTTTTTTTAAAGTTTAAATTGATTATATTGTTACCCTTTAATCTCATGTTGGTCATTAGAAGAAATTTCACATTTAAATTATATTTAATCAACTGTCAATCTTTTGATAGTTAATATTTCTTAAAAACAAGCCTTTTGTTTTAACCACGTGAATTAATTTTAAATTAATTTTTGCCATTTCTGTGTTTTGAGTTTAGGTAATTTTATTCCATATTTGGAATCAAGAGGTTCAAATTTTGTAAATAGGTATCTTTTATTTTTAGGCATTTTTAAATATTTACTTCAGTAAATATTTTATTTACCATGGTTAAATGGTAAATCAGGTAAATAAGGGTAAACAAATAATATTTATTTACCCTAATAGGTGTCCTAATCCTATTGTATGAGTCATGGAAGATCTTGGGAATCCTTGGGTCGATTTTGGGACCCCATGGATCCACTTTAAAGTGATTATGACACCTTATTTTAATTAACTTAATGTAAAGACCAAAATGAAATAAACAAATATATTAAAGTATATTAATTTTTACATGGGGTTATACAAGCTACATTATAGACTATAAATATTCATTGTCAATCTAAAATGATTTCTTACATCATGATATTTTTTTTATAATTTTCAGACATCCAATTAATTAAATTATTTATGATACAATCATGGTGCATTATTTACCTCATTAATAAATGATTTAAATAAATAAGATTATAATGATTAAAATATTTTCCAAAACAAGTCCAATTCTAATTGGATGATTTATTTCTATTATTAGTCATCTTATCTTCGACCTTAATTATTTTTGGACCATTATAAACCGAATATAATAAAATAATAAAATAATATTTTCAAACTTTCTTAAAGAGCCCCTCCTCTCCCTTATAAAATGAGACCACTTCTATGCAATTCCTCAAACCTATCAAGCCATTTGGCTCGTCCAAACTCTGACCAAATAATCTCCCTACATCCCTCTCCTCCTCCTAGAATCCTTAACTTAGGCAGAAGGAACTTCAAGGAGTCTTTTTGGTTCAAACCAAAGTAAGTTACCTAAATTTAAGGTAACGATTTCTCTTAAATTGTTTTCTTTTATTTTACTTCTTCAACCTCTAAACCCTTTTTATTTCCATTATATTGTTACAACAACAATATCATCAATATACTAGGATTTTTATAAAAATTATTTGAACTAAACTTACACAGACCTCCATCTAATGGATGAAGAACATAATGTTTCTGTGGACGACAAACTAACACCCCACGAAACGATGATTGTTCAATTACATCAAACCACCTCTCATGGTGGCCATTATGACGGAACTGTATTTATATATGATATATATTGAGTTTATGATTTCTTTATTCTTCTGTACTTCCCAATTATATCAATCCTTTATGGTTTCCATACTGGCTAAATATGATAATCTCATTTGAGAAAGGGCGGGCTACTGCCCCCTCAAAGTGATGTGATTCGTTAATGCCTTCTGTGGGATGTATAAAGGATGGAGTTAATGATATTATATATGATAGTATACTTAAATTATAATATCCCTCTGTATCATTATGTTTTATATCCATTAAAATAAGAAATTGAAATGAAAGTAGCATTCACGCGTATGTACGGCTTACCGTCTCGATGAACGGTGCATTTGATTTCTTAAGTATAAATTTTATGTACTATTATAAAAACATGTATATTCTGGATATCTATGGTATATATGATATCCAAATAATTATATAATTACGCATATAATGATCCTTTGTCCACATGGACAACTTGTAAATATAAGTTGTTCATTTTACTCAAGTACTAAATATCTACAAAATGAACGTTATTAACTTAAATGATTGTATAATGTTTATAACATGATAATAAGTTATATAAATGGAATAATAAACATGAAAAAGGTTATTATGAAAGTATAAATTAACTCTAGTTTATTATTCCCGAGATTAAATAATTATTGAGTCAATTCAGACACGAGGTATGGGACTTCGTCTCAATCTCCATTCATTGAGGCATTTTTAGTTTTATACATGACTTTCTTTTATACGATGTATAAAACCCTTTGGCTTTTAGTTTTATTAAAAAGGAATATTTTCCCTATGAAGCGTTTTACTAAATGACAAAAATGAATGTTTATTTTAACGAAAGGGGTGACAATGACCTTTCTGTCGCCGATATTATTATTTGATCTTCGACTTCCTTAATAAGCCCCAATGTATTTAAAAGGAAAAATGAATACCATATACTATTTTTATGTATTTTGGTATTGAAAATGATTTTGAGAATGGATTTATTATTTCAATATCTTGAAATGATATTTTATTGTTGTAATGTGGAAATTTTATCTTTACTTTAGGCTTATGTTATGTGTTATGATCATGTTATGGTTCTTGGGCATTATTTATGTATACGGGTGGTTCCGTGATAAACCTAGGGCAGGTGAGCCCGAGATAGATCTCCAATGAATTGGATAACAAGACGGAGGTAAACGTGAATGATTCTCCTACGAAATTTAGGGAATATACAGTGATGGGTATTCCAAATGTAACTCCCTATGTAGCTGTGAAAGCTACAATGTAAGTATGATATGGATGCCACAAGTTACCGTTATGATTTATGATTTCTATGTGTATTAATATATCTTATAATTTCATGAGTTATGTTAAAAAGCTTATGTTATTTATGTATTGATGATCTAATGTTTTCTTTCATTGTTTTATAACCCTTAATGAGATTATTATGCTCATCCCAAGTTTTGAAATGTTTTTCACACGACTTAAAGATGAATAGGGTCAAGGATAGGATCAAGGAAAGGTCATGCTATCTAAAACATGGAACTAAACATGACTCTTTTTTTAAGAGTTTTTATTTTGTGGAAAAATGGAATATGAGAATAAGTGTATACATTTTAATCTTGAGATGTAATGTAATAGTTATGGTCTAAATCTCTAAAAATCTAAACCTAAAAAGATCCTCAATGTGAATTATTCACTTAATTCAAGATAATGTAATGTTATAAGCCCAGGTCCTTATACCTACGTAGGATAATATATAGATGACCATAAAAAATCCCAACAAAAAAAATTTCAATTAAGATTCATTTTTATTATTCCAAAACATATATCATGGAATATTATTAATAATATAAACATAGTTTATGTACAAAAAATATGAAGGGAAATATAGTGTATCATAAAACATCAAGTTCATAATATAATGAAGTAAAATATTTCATTTTATTGTATATCAAAAATTTGGAATATTGATCAAATGGAATTGACATATGGATAATACAATATACATTTATTTTATTGAAGGTGAAATATGACATCAAATAGTCATGGGAAAATGTTGAGACAAATTATCCCATGGAGAGAATATAAAACTAATCCATGGGAACCATTAATTATTAAATATTCTAATTGTTGAAAAATAAATCATTATAATCTAAATTTCATAATCCTTGGATTTCTATGGATGGTAGTAATCCACATCCACCATGATATATTGGTAAAGAAAGAAAATATGAATTGACAGTAAAATATGTTCGAAATATTCATTTTGAAAGTAATATATTCATATTCTAAAAATATTGATTCACATATTGAAATAGAATGGACATCAACTTGTTACACCCAAAAAAATTTCTTCAATATGAGAAAATTATGCTAAATCATTTTTTAGTATTTTGTGAAATTAGAATAATTAAATGTTATGATGAACATTGAATCATTCACATGATCCTTGTTATTAGGATATGAGATACATTAATATAAATTATTTAGTGAATATGAGTGTTTTCTATCTTTCCATGTGATATGTTGTTTATATCATATTAGAGAAAATATCTTGGAGTAATTTCAATAATTTCACACCATTAAACTATTCTTATATGTAAATGTAAAATTTACTATGAGGAAATAATTTATTTATGGTGAAAAAATGTAATGACATGAAATATTTGATCTATTAAACTATATTCATTTATCTAAAACATGTTTAAAACTCAATATTGAAATAAAAACAATATTGTGAAATATAATGAGGTTGTGAAATTATAAAGTATAAAAAATGTTACAATATTACGAAATTTATATAAGTTCATATATTTAAATATAAAAATTTGAAAAAAAAACATAAAAAATAGACTCATCTGTTAAATTTATTTATATAATGGATATTTTTCATGTTTTATATATTATTGATATTTATTATTTTAAAGGGAAATTAAAATATTCTAAATAAATGATATATTTGAAAACATGTTTTTTAGGATAATTAAAGATTTTACATAAATAATAAATTTATAAATTTTTTAAATCAATTTGAAAAAACCAACAACATTTATAAATTATTAATGAACTTATTAGTAAAAGATGAATTCATAGGATTTACCAAACTTAATTAATTTTATAAGGAATATTAAAAAACCCAATTTAATAATATCATCTCTTTTGTATGAAAATTTTATTATATATAAAAATGGATTTATATTTTTAATTATTATATAAAAATATATAATTATAAAAAAATTAATATTTTCCTTTTTAGTTTATATAAACAATGAACACAATTCTATAATTTCAAATAATTTATTTTAAAAAAAAATTAATATATTTCCAAAAATTAAATTTATTCCTTGGGAAATTATGAGTTTGATATATTTTAAGGGAACATAAAAATTATCAAAAAAAAAATTCTATTCTTAATATCATTATATTTAATGGAATTGATAATTTTTTCATATACATTAACATTATTTCTAGAGGTAAACATTTCTTATAAATATTTTTCCACACGATATCATAACAATTAATTTCAATAAAAACTCAACGTCAAATATATAAAATTTATATTTAATTTTGAGATAATAATTTTTATAATATTTATTATGTATAATTGCATTTATGGTTATAACATTTTCATTGTTAATATTAATACTTATTAAGATGCTAATTGAAAGAAATTATTTCAGAATTATTGTTTTATTAATTTCCTAGAATTTATATCAAATAAATTAAAACCAAATAGATTCTATAAAGAATATAAAACTATGTATAAACACATAGATAAATATATTTACACTCATTTAAATAGAATCAATATTAAATTAAATAATAATATTAAATGTTTAAATTATTTTTAATTAGTAAAATTTTTTATCTAGAAAATATATTTTTTATTTTAAATGATAAATTTTTCAAATTTTAATGTTAATTTGTATTAAATAGAAGGAATTTCTAGTTCAATTAAATAAAAATATTATTATGAGGGTTAGTCTATATTTTTAATTAAACATAAAATAACATTTTAAAAATTATTTTCTATAGAAAAAAACTGAAAACATAAGAATGATAGAATATAGAGTTAAAGGGACCAAATTGATGAGAAAATAATTATTTTTTATTAGTAGAAGATTGGAATGTCCTTCAAAATTATAGAATCCATTATTTATCAAAATTAGATCCACATTAACTGAGCCTGACGTCACAGTATTGAAAAATATATATATTTTAAAAACACAATAATTTTCATTAGTAAAAGGGGAACTCCACTCCTCAAAGCCCTTGAAAAAGAACATGATATTAATAGAAATACCTCTCCAGAACTATAGAACAATATTCCTTTTGCAGATATAATTTCATTTTCTAAAATTTACTATTAAATATACCACAATGATTGGGATGTTTGTTTTTTTGGAAGAATATTTTCATAATACATGAATATGAAACAAAATTAAATAATATTTATTTTATTATCCACAAATTTACAATATATAAATGTAATTTGATAATAATATATAGTATTACCTAGGAAATACATAATAGAATGTGTGATATATAAATCCAAATAATTTCATAAACATCATATCAATGCATTACGTATAAGTAAAAAGTCATAACATGATATCCTAAAGGAGAAGGAAAATAAATAACAAAATGGGAGAATTAAAAAAATTACATTTTATCATTATAAAATTGAATCGTGTTAATATTGTTTCAACATATAACATGAAACAAACATTGGTCAATTTTAACTTCCAAAATAATATGACAAAGTTGACATAGACCCATAATAGATTAAATTTACTACCTAATAACATAAATAAGAAATAATGATAAAAACATTAATCAATCCACTTTAGTACTCTTTAAATAGTCCATAATATCATTTAAATGGTTTTTTGTTGAAAAAATTGTATTGGTCTTTTGAAATATTCATAAAAATTAACCATGGAATGAAAAATTATTCATATTAAGGAAAGAATATTCGATCTCATGTATCCCATCAAAGGATCGTTGGAAAATATAGGTATATAATATATATAAATTTATTTATGAAATGTTGAATAAATAAAAACCATTAAATTGTAACATTTTTTGAGATTTCTATAAAAGGTTAATGACCCCAAATTCGATAATTTGTTACCTTTTCAATTTATATATTATTTAATATCATTTCATTTTGTTTACTTATGTTCATATATGTGTAATATAATATTTAATTTCATTATATGGGGATTTTTTGTTTTATTGTTCAACGCTCTGATTAATTAAGGATAATTATTGACGTTATCTTGTAATCGAACTACAACTATTATTATCAAATGATATTGAATTTATAATGATTAAAATATTAAATTATTCCAAATACTCATATGTTTTTTGAGAAATGAAGTAATCATATAGTAAATTGTTTATGTTATAAGGATAGTTTAATTTGGAAATTTTTTCGACCATTGTAAACTAATTATGTTTTATTTATTATTAGAGTATTTTATTTATTCTAGAATGTAAAATATATGTTATACACATATTTTTCTTTTAAACCATTATATTCGAATTAAAAAATCTATTAATTTTGAAATTTTAAACAAAAAGTAATTATTCATATAGGAAGTGAACTTGTGTAATATGGATAATGGGAACCCTGTTCAAGAATCACAGTGATGGTAAAGAGTTGTGTGGTATATATTCCATTATAAATATTATATTCTTTTATATATATATGTGATATATGAGTAATTATAATATGTTAAATAAGTTGATGTGAGGATAAGGATGATGAATAAAAAAATTTAGAAGAGGTAAATTGTGAATTTCCTTAATTAAATGTTACATCCATGAAATACTCTTTTGAGTATGTTGAATTAGTTTAGAGTTTAGAAAATTAGAACTATGAATTGGAAGAGAGGTTAAGGGTGTGATTTGGTTGTAAATTTGGAATGGTACAAGTCTTATATGGTGTGATTAGATGGTGTAGTGAGGGATAACATTTATAAGTTAAAAGGAAATTTTTGAATTTTATATTCAATGCAGTGTTATTTTTTCAAAAAAATATATCAATAATAGTTATTATTTTGTATATTTATAATAAATGGTCCATTTTATTTTGAATTAATATGTTCTTAAATTAAAAAACATCAAAAATTTATGTATTTAGATTATAATATTAGAAACCATATTTTACCATATTTTACCATTTAACAAAAAATTCAACTATTATATAAGAATAAGAAAAAATTTACCTAATAAATTATTAATATTTATATTAAATTAAATAAATAAATTTTAGGAAAATAATTTTCATTGTATGTGAAATTTAAATTTAATATGAAGTCCAAATTTATTTATAAAGAATACCAATTTCAATATTATGATAAAATTTCTGATAGTGGAAAATTTTATAATATCCCAAACACGTTTTTATCATTTTAATAAAATAATTTATTAATTTAAAAATCCAATTTACTAAAATAATATTCCATTTAAATAAATATTTTATTTTATATATTATAATTAATCATACATGCACCATAAAAATTAAAATATTTTTTTTATCTTTTTTAAAACATATATTTTCATGAATCATGTCATAAATATTTTAATTTTTTTAATATATATGTAAATATTATTTTACACTTAAATATGTGAGCATACAGTTATAAAAAAAGTTAAAATTCATATTATTTATACTACTATTACATCAGTCATGTTTCTTTAACAGAAGTCATATTATTATTTAAAAAGTAAAATTTTAAACGATCATATGGGTTCCCTAATTTAATTAAATACCCTTCACATTATTAATTTAATACTAAATTAAATTTTATCTCGATATCATATATATATTCATTTTAAATATTAATATTATTTTAGTAATATTATTTCTTATTTTTATAACATTTATTATATGTCATGTTATTCTGGTAGACCGAGTAATTCCATATTTCAATATCTCATTAATCAAATCTATCATTTTCAAAACCATGTAATTTTTTAATTTATTATATAATATTTTAATATAATAACACAATATTTTATGATTATGGTTTTTAATAAATTTATTTTTCATCGATAGCTTGCGTAAAAGAATCGCCATTTTTTAACAAATTGGGATATATTATTAATAATATTTCTAATACATTGCAGTTATAACCTAGAAATTATAAATGGAAGTATTAATTGAAAAAAAATATATATTATATAATAATTTTATATAAATAATATGTAATTAAAATGTACATAAATAATAGTAATATATTTTTAAATTTATTAAAATGATATTTTCTCCCAATTTTTTTTTTTATTAATTTATGTTAAAAAAACTAATTGTATTTTATCACATAATAGGAATTTTATTTTAAAAATTAAATATTTTTTTGAAATAAAAATTAAAAAATAAACATTGATTCATTTTTTATAATTTTCGGATACAATTTACTTTCTGATATAAAATTAAACATAAAAAATTTGATTTTAAATTATATTTTTATTTAAAGAGATCACATGTTTATTTTTATTTCATGATAAAATTAAAAAGTATATATATAAATTATATATTCATTCAGACAATTTATATCATAGTAATAAATTTCATATTGAATATTGATAATAAAACATTCAATAACATAGAAATGTTTTTCTTTGGAAACCCTCTTTTTTATCCCATCTGGTGAATTAACCTTAAATTAAAAATTTCCACTTCATTATAATCAATTTAATTAAATGAATTAAATATTTGTAATTATAATAAAATATATTATATAATACGTTAAAATATAATTTTTATCCTTATTAATAATAATGGAAAAGAACTAAATATTATGGTTTAGGTTTAAACTAGGTTTTATGATTTACATGAACTTATGTTGAAATTAATTCTCCAGAGACCATGGATTATTAGATAATATATTGGATTAAAATTTATATTAATTTGAGCTAAAATATCTATTAATTATCATCTAAATATATTTTATATATTCACTTCCTTGGTAAATAAAAATATTGCAATTACAGTGTTAAAAACTAAATAGGTAAAATTAAGTCAATATTAATGATAATGGAAAAAATGTTTAAAACATGAGTTTTTCTGTGTGTTGGATGTTTTAATCAGGAATAAAATCCATAAAATACATTCTTTATCATATTTTGAGGAACATGGGGTGAAATTTAATTCCCATGATTGAATAGTTTTGGGTATTAATCAAATTGTCCCTCATCCTCAACTATAATAGTAGAAATCCTCTAATCACTAAATCATAGCACATAATAAATTTGTATACACAAAAAACTAAAACAATTACACACAAAAATCAGAATATATGTTATTTATATTTTTTCATATGATAATTCCTTTCTTATAATCTTTAATAAGGAATCCAAAAGATGTTTTTCTAAGAGATGTAAATTTTATTCAATAAACTCAATCTATTTAATTTTATCATAACACATTAATTTATATTAGAATAATTACATTAAAAGACCCCCAATATATAAAATATACATAGATTTTTTTTGATGATGGAATAAACATCATTTATCTCCTACTCTGTGTTGTGTGAAACGAAAGCATTGATCGGGTCTATAACATACTACCACTTCAAGAACTGAAGAAATTGTTTCAATCACCACCACTAAATTCTTAAAAAAATGATATATTTAACATATTTATATGATATTTATGCAATAATTACATTTATATATTTATAATACCAAAAATATCAGCATACCTTCCATTCAATGGGAATAAGATAACATCAGCCGTGTGTATGAGAGACTACCCCCTAGCCAACGAATCTGATTCATTTTTCACATATGATTGGCATGGATGATAATATGTACATTTTTAGTGAAAAAATAAGATAAATTTTAATTAAAAATGATTTTATAAATGTATTACTTCATTTACCACTCATTCAATTCCACTTTTGTCAAATTGGAAATAACATTCATGCATTTGTATGACATACCAGCTTTATAAACGATGTTATTCATATTTTGTATCTTGTTTAATTAGATTACAATATATATATATACAATGAACATATAATATATTTATTTTATAATTATCATTCTGGAGATAATGGAACAATGAACAATGTAAAATGACCACAAATACTAAATCAAATCATACATAAAAATAAGGATTTTATTTTATAAAACACAATTATAAAATGGATTTATTAAAAAATGGGAAATATTATTGTAAATTAAAATAAAAAAATTTATTATATATATATATGGTTCTAGAATATATTTAAAATAAATTTTTTTTTATAAAAATTGGTTTCTAATGTCATGTTAAGTAGTGGAGTCTTATTGTAAGGGATTTCAAGTCTATATTTTATTTCATAGAGACATATCCATATTCATAATTTTATTCTGCTATATAGTTAATATAATTACAATTGATATAAATGATGATTATTCTCATGAATATTGTGGGATTTGAATATCCAAATAACGTTCTCTCTTTCATGGTTATTTCTATTCAAATTTAACCATTATGTTAAGGGTTTGAAGCCACAATCTCATCATTTATCATGATTGAATATAATTACACTTTTGATGATGACATATTATGATTTATTTCTGATGAGAATAATTAAATTTATTATAATATATTTATTTATTATAAATACACTGTTTTATTTCAATTTCTTCACATTATGTACCCATGAGCCAAAAAAATTGTTTTTATTAACAATATACATTTTATTTTTCATTAGTAAAAAATCATTTTCCATCCATATTAACGATTTTTGTAAAATTGTAATAAGGCTTTTTAATAATTCATAATGTTTTAATATATAAATTATTTCCACTATTTATGTTTTTAAAATAAAATTTTAATATAATCTCCATGTCATTTTCCTTACATGACACTTTGCCTTTTTACAGAAAATATAAAGGGAATAATGGTGTTTCAAATTTACAACATGGACTGTATTTCTTTCTTTCAAAAACTATAAAATATTTCTATAGTTATTTACATGTTTTTAAGAATATTTATTACATATAAAAATTTTTCATTAATATTTTGGATTTTTTTTGATTTTGAAGATGTTTTTTCAAAAAGGGAAATTATATTTTCTTCATGAAATTTTCAATGTGATCCTTCAAAAATAAATACCATCTATGATGAAATCCATTGATTTCAGTGATGTTTTACTTATGATATTATCCAATGATACCACCAATATTATTATTTTTTATGGTTTATTTTTATCATTAAAATATGATTATATAAGTCATTAATTTTCCAAGAGTTATACTATAATTAAATGATGATTTTTTTTGAATTCCATTAATTTTCCCCATGTTATGTTATGATGAAATTTTTATAAAATGAATTTATCATCATGTGATTTTATTAAATTAATGATTTTTGAACATGTATCCCAAATATGGATGATTTTAATTTTTTTATGTGTGAGACCTATATCTCACTACAATAAATTGGTTAGTAATTTATATTATATGATATAAACATGAATAGAATTGTGAGTGAACCTAGTTTAGTGAGGGAATATTTCCACTATGAATATCATCGGTGGAAACTATGGCAGTTATTATTGTATAGGGTGTGTGCCCAAATAACTATGATATTATATCATATGAAGCATGATTACTAGGATGGTTTATGTAGTAAACCCAATATACAATGATATTAATTTAATTTAATCCATTATTATTAAGGAAATTATTTTCTATGCTTATGTCGATTCGAATGATCTATATCTTATGCCAATATTATTTTATCATTGGCCATATTACATTATTTATTAATTATTCATTTATTATGACATTGCATGAATTATTCAATGACTCGCATTAATGATATGTGATTTGCGGGGAATAATTTTATAATTATATTTCTATGATCTCATACCCCTATAAACATGTTATATTGATATATCCTACAATTAACCTCATTTAGAATCAATGATCACCCACTCTGTATTTTCCATTCAATATAACATAAATAATGTTTTTATGTTTTTCATTCCTATTAAGAGAAGTAGAAATGAATAACATAGTGGGATAAGATATTATTCACCCTTGAACTAATTTTTTATATTTCAATAAGTTTGAAGGAACTAAATCTAAATGAATCTTTCATGGATAGTTTTGTTTTTAAAAACTACTCTACATCTACGATGTGATATAATAATGGGATAAGTGTAATGTCTTTGATTTTCCATGTATTATTTTTAAATATTATATGGGATTATTTCGATACTGGGCTCTAAAACGACACATCATTCTGAGGCCGAGTGAGCCTGGAATGGTTGTTTGAACTTTTTTTAGTTATGTAAGTATGCACTTGTGTGCGGCTGTGGAAGTTTTCAAATGGATACCCGGACTAAAAATATGAGTGCACCGTTGCATCTGGAACGACAAAATTACATATGAATGAGCCTAACCTCAACCAGCGCGTGTATAGGGAAAATTATTATTTTCCGATGTTTTAAGTAGAATAAAATATAATTAATTTGCAATGTTTATTTTCACTCTTTTTGGAAATATCTGCAGTAGTGCAGTAACAGGGCATCAGTTTCAGTAATTAATGTCATGTCATAATGACTCAGAAAGAGAAATAGTGACTCATTAATTCCACAATTTAATAGGACTTCATAAATGTTTCCCTTTTTATTGGGATAATCGAATTTTTCTTGGCGATGATTGATAGGGAAATCTCTGGAGGATCCATGGAGCGTTGGAACAAAATCTCAGTGATGAACGATGAAAGATTGAAGTGGAGAATCGATGCACCAACGAAGTTGACGGATGTCAAAAACGATGGCAGCATGACCCTTTCATCCACAATCAATCCTTTCTTTATGGTAGAGGTATTTATTTCATTCCTCTTTCCCTGTTTTTGAATTTCAATGATGAACGCGGATCAACCACGAACATTTTGATTTGTGGAATCACACATTCTTGAGGGATGGATTTCTTTTGGATTATTATAGGGAATTAATCCATATTTATTATTTTTTTTGATTTCCTCTCCTTTTAAGCCTATTAACATGAGCTGATCAATGTCGCGACGAACGATGGCGGAGGATCGTTCCTCAAACTTGTTCGATTGGTTTTCCTCTCCCCTTTCCTTCTCAAGCATTCTTCGCTTTCATAGTGGGGTGACGCATAATGGATTTTTGTGCACCATCTTGCAACACCACAATCCAAAAATGGAGATCCGACATCGCAACGACCAACCAGAGGTGCGGCGACCATGACAGATGACAAAACTGCTCAGATTAGAAGAGGTATTTCTTCGATCATTATTCACGTGGGAAGATAAAAACTTTTTTTCAGGGACAATCGGAGGTCCTAAAACAACAGAAGCAGCTTCATGGTGTCAGGACGACCCAAAACTGGGTGTTCTAGGATGATCAGATAATCAGATTGATGAACAAAGGATCACCAGAGGCGTGACAGTGGTGATCCGCGTTTCTGGAAATTTCCAGAATACACGGTGTGTACATCCAAAGAACATTCCGGGTATTACTTGCGGCAGTGGAAAAGGTTTTAGGGGTCCGAGAGGAATAACACGGCATGTGACCGTAGTCACAAAATATGTTGGACTTTCCTTGAAGATCAACATGTATTATGGGAAGAACAATGACACGAGATGATCTACACGACTTTAGAACACGACGTATACAACATGGAAATAGAGGCTACATAAGTCTTGGCGTGTATCTAGGGGTACACATACACATGATGGATTACATGACCATGTACTCCTTTACATTGCGAGGTGAGGCCTGTAACGCGGGTCACCCTGTGTACCTATTACACGAGTAAGAGTACACGTGTTGATGACCGTGTATGGGCACATGTCCAGCGTATAGGGAGCCAACCCCAGTCACATGGACATGGCGTTTACACCATACTACATGCCTTATACTCACTTTTCTACATGACCAGCCTTACAACACGGGCCGTCGTACATGGTAGTACTAGTGGTCAGACTACATGTCGTGTAACTTTTCTAGACATCATGTACTTTTTGAAAAATGGCATGGTCCTCTTGTTCACCATATCATGGAAATCATTAGTTTGGGTTAGTACCCCCTTCTTCTAGTTCCCATGATGGTCCGTCATTGTTTCCTCTTACAAGAGTATGATCCCTTCAGTAAAACGTTCTTTGATATAGTTGGCATCCCTTCGGGAGGCCCGAAGCGAAATCTTCAATCTACTCATGACCCAAGGTATAGTTAGGAATCGACATGGCCAACTCTACCAAGCATTGATCCTTTACCTAGCAGGTCAATCCATATGAGTCACAGTATCCTCCATGGTCATTGCAGTGATCCTCATCTGTGTATCATGATCTTTCCCACTCATGAGTGTGTCTCCCATAATGAGTGCATCTATCTATCATAATCTTTCCCACTCATGAGTGGGTCTCCATTAATTAGTTTAACTAACTCTCGTGACTTTTATCAACAAATATTACCTCTCGTATGGATGTCATCATAGATACCCGACTCATGGAGTTTGTTCTCCCAGAATGAGTACTTCATGGAAATATTCAAACCGAATTCCTAGAGGGGGTATGCGGCTGTGTGACCTGTCTCTAGACTACAGGTCTGGGTTTTGAGTATATCTGGTTTGTGTTTCCCTTGCTATATGATCTGTAGAAATATTTTTTAGGTTACCATATGTTTACTTTGTCTACTTCTTTGTGGTTTTCGGTGTCCTCTATTGAGTATTGTCATACTCACCCCAACACGGGCTTTGTCCACATGTGTCATGTCCTCTGAAGACGTGCATCTGTTTGACAGAGTCTAGGGTGGACTAGGACAAGACCGTGCTTTCTGAGTTCCCTATAAGCTGAGGCATTCCTTCGGCTACCAGTAGCATTCCCAGTACCATTTTTGTTTACAGTTTGGACATTGTAGTTTTCAAACTCTTGTTTGGGTGGGCTTGTTTTCTGTCCTAGTTTTTCTTTCAGTACATTAGTTTCTGTCATGATCTCTTGGTTGGTTTTAGTGTATGGATGCATTTTTTTCCTTAGTGGTTTTTTGACATTTCAACATTTGTGGTCTTGGATATGTGTTCATGTGTACAAGTTATTAGGAAATTCCTCCCGTGTTAGTAATGTTCCTACTCGTTTCTAGTCACCACCCTCTGGCCTATTGGTGGCTGGCTTAGGGAGTGGCGGCACGGGCCCCACTGTGATGGGTTATGACTGAGTGGTATAAGAGGTGGTCGGTTCTACCATAGGACCAAGAGTCTATGTGATAAGTTAGGGGAAACAGTTTCAAATGTTTTGAGCTCGGCTTTCAGGCTAGAGACTCTTGTGTTGGTGCGGTAGCCGACGTATCGATATATCAAGTCTTTGATAACCTTCATTATGACTCGGTACACAAAAACATAGGTTGCAGGGAAGTAAAAGGAAGGTACATGCATCATATTGGAATCGGTTCTGTTTCCCATTTCCTTTGGGTCAGTTATCCAGATATACTCCTTGGCCATGACACATATTTTGTCTTTACAGGATTCCTCCATGACACATACTCGCTAGGATGCAGAATCACAATCCCATGAATGACCCCCTCAGTGATGAGGCTTCAATACATGGACCTGTTCCCCCTAGCATTTCCACCAGGTGGTGCACCTGCCATACCTACACTAGTGGATCATCCCATGGTACCCGCAGTACCGACCGACGAGGAGCATAGGATGAGCGGGCTCCCTGAGTTCCAGAGACAGAGACCCCTCAGGTTCTGAGGTGAGCCCAACCCTTAGGCGGCTGAGGACTGGCATGAGTAATTGAATAGAGTTTTCTATCTAGTTAGGACACCAGCCGACCAGATGGTGATCCTAGGAGTGATCCTTCTTCAGGGTTCGACTGGATGATGGTGGAGTGTGACCACTCATACTCACGACGAGGAGACTCTTTCGTGGACGGAGTGTGAGAGACTCTTCATGAAGGAGTTATCTCTGGTTACACTGAGAGTTGTGCTCAACCAAGAGCTTCTTCAGCTCCAATAGGGCAGTTTGATAGTAGCTGACTATTCTTCGAGGATCACCAACCTCGCTCGGTAATTGATGGATATGGTCATGGATTAGTACTTCAAAGCTCATACCTTCAAGGGAGGTCTATAATGGGAAATGAAAGAAAATGTCATTACTCCATAAATATTGACTTATGATGGAGTGATCGAGCAGGCCTTGGTGATCAAGAGCTTCTTGGCAGAGCAGAGACAGCCGATGGCAGTAAGCAATAGGTAGACAGGTGTGGAGAACCCTACAACAAGGAGCTGAGGTCAGACACAAGGATCTGGATGTGGGAAATGTCATAGGAGGACCCAGGATAGAGGATCAACATTCTAAGGATCTTAGGCTACATCTAGTCAGCCAAGGGAGAAGTGATTCTACACATGCGAAGGTAGAGGACATCTCGCTAGTTATATTCCAACTCATTGAGCTGCTGACAGGGAAGTGGTGGATGGGCCACTGAGGTAGAGGAAGAGAGTGGAGAAGATAGAACCGCTTGGTGGCAGAGGTAGAAGAAGAGTACAGAGAGCTACGGGTGGTGGATGACGCTTTTACTTACTTCCACCACCACCCCAGGTGGTCTGCACTAGGCTCAGGGGGGTGGGTGGAAGGGACGGGGAAAACTGCATGTGGTTGAGGCATACGATACAAGGACTCCAGGGATGATTCGAGGTACGATATGTGAATTTTATACCTTTTCGGTCACACTTATATACACAGGTTCCAGTCATTCCTTCATGTCCACATGTCTTGGAAGAAACCTCGATACTCTAGTAGAACCATTAACTCAATCCTTACAGTTGGAGACACCTATGGGAGGAGACTCAAAAATCATGAAACTTTCCAAACAGTGTGATCTTAACCTTGGAGGAGAGAGATTCAGTTGTAAAATCTTGGTGGTAGCGTTGATGCGTTACAAAATCATTCTCAATATGGATTGGTTATCTTTTCTCCATGACCAGATTGAATGTTTTAGGAAAAGAGTGATGTGTGTCCACCATGATGGGACAATGTTTTCCTTTGTTGGTGAAAGGGAAACCTAGGTATCGTAGAATGGGCTAATTCATAGGAGGGTGCAACCAATAACTATTGAGTTGGATAGCCTTTCCTTCGGAGCAGTGGATGTTGTGAGCTCCCAGTTCCTAGTAGTAGTGGATGAGTATGAGGATATCATTCACGAAGATGTTCCAGGGTTACCTCCCCACCGGGAAATTGACATCTGCCTCTACTTACACCCCAGGACGACACTGATTTTATCATCATCATAACAGATGGAGCATGTAGAGCTTCACAAGATGAGGGTTCATTTGGAGGATTTGCAGTGAATGGGTTTCCTAAGACCCATTGTTTCACCCAATGAGGCCCTAGTCTTGTTTTCCAAGAAGGAAGATGGGAGTCTAAGGTTGTGCATGGATTACCAGCACCTGAACCAGCTGATAGTGAAGAATAAGTATGTACTTCCATGAATCAATGACATCTTCGACCAGTAGAGAGGCGTACAGTGGTTCTCGAAGGTTGACCTTGGATCTAGTTTTCACCAGTTACGAGTACGGGATGAGGATATTTAGAAGAAGTCCTTCATCTATACCTACGGTCACTATGAGTACATGGTGAATCCTTTCGGCATGAAAAACACCCCTGCATTGTTAATGGGACTGATGAACCGAATCTTCTAGCTGTACGTAGACCAGTTCGTAGTGTTCTTCATCGAAGACATCATTGTGTTCTCGGCGTCAGAGTAGAAGGATGTGAGACACCTAACGATGGTTCTAGAAGTACTTCGGGAGAACCCTCTTCATGGGAAGCTATCAAAGTTCCATTTCTGGATTCAGGAGGTCCACATTCTGGGACATGTCATCTCAGCAGTTGGACTGGTCGTAGACCAAGCCAAGGTGGAGGATATGTTAGCATGGAAGCCACCACGGAGCGTGACAGAGGTGCAGAGCATCCTTGGGATGGCATGATATTACCGAAGATTAATTCCTGACTTCTCCTAGATATCAGCACCGATGAAATACTTGACCAGTAAGGGGAAACTCTTTGTATGGACGGAGAAGTGCCACGCGGCTTTCGAGCAGTCGATACAGAGTTTGACGAGTGCCCCAATCTTGAGATTGCTTGAGGAGGGTGTCAAGTACACTGTTTTCTGCGATGGATCAGGGATTGGGCATGGCTATGTCATGATGTAGAGGAAGGTAGTGATTTCATATAGTTCACACCATCTTAGGCCACATAAGCAGAACTATGTGACCCATGATCGTGAGTTGGCTACGGAAGTCTTAACATTGATGATGTGGAGACACTACCTTATGGGTGAGCAGTTTATTGTCTACTCTATCCAATATATCCTCAGGTACATCATTTCAGAGAAAGATCTGAATTTGAGAGAGAGACGTTGGATAGAGATCCTGCAGGACTATGATTTTGAGATCATTTATACTACTGGGAAGGTGAACAATGTGGCAGATTCTCAGAGTAGATGGTCGAGCTCACAACTGTGGAGTGAGGTGACAGAGAAGTTAGCCACATTGTTGTTGTCCTTCATGGACAAAGAAGGTGAAACCTACCTACAGTCGATGGTTGTCACCCCTCCACTCATAGAGCGAGTTAGGGAGGCGTAGCTAGCAGATGTCGACTATGTGGATTTATATGTTCAGTTTTCTAGAAGACATGCTCTTGATGAATATTCACAACGTAGGGAGAACATACTTGTTTTCAGAGGATGCAATGTTATACCTGTGGAATTGCATAAGGAGGTCCTGAGGGAGATTCATACATCCCCCTTGGCTGTATGTCTCGGAGTGTAAAAAATGTACCAGGATCTTTGACAACAGTTCTGGTGGTCAGGCATGAAGAATGCAGTAGGAGAGGTTATTTCTCGATGCCTCACATGCCTACAGGTGAAGGCTGAGCACCAGGTTTCAGTGAGATTAGCTCACCCACGGGATGTTCCAGAGTCTAAGTGGGATGGAATATCTATAGACTTTTTGACAGGATTACCATGAACGTCCAAGCGACATGATTCTGTTTGAGTGATCTTTGACCTACTCACCATGCCGGCCCACTTCTTAAATATCAGGGAGTAGTTTTCCATAGAGAGCATGGGACACCCCTACATGCATGATATAGTTCGACTAAAAGGCATCCCTTAGACAATAGTCCTAGACCGAGATGCCCACTTTATATTCAAGTTATGGAAGGGATTACAAGAGGGCTTTGGGAATCATCTACTCTGGAGAACATCATTTCATCCATAGACAGATGATCAGATGAAGAGGACCCCTCAGGTCTGCTGGATATGTTGTGGGCTGTATCTTGAACATTGGTCACTGTTGGGAGGACCACGTACCAATGGTGGAGTTTTAGTTAACCAATAGCTACTACTCCATAATTGGTATGGCACTGTTCGATGCCTTGTATGGGAGACCCTTCCGGTCACCGCTTTGCTGGACCAACCATAGAGAGTCAGTACTCAAGGGTCCAGAGATGGTACGAGCTACCAATGAGAAGGTGCAGATAATCTGGGAGCTAATGAAGACTGCACAGAGCCGGCGTAAGTCATATGCTGACAGACGACAGAGACCTCTGGAGTTCAATTAGGGAGACCACATCATTCTTCAGGTCTCGCCTAGACATGAGTTATAGACATTTGGCCTAGGTGGCAAGCTATCTGTGACTTTCATCGGACACTTCCAGATAATGTGCATATTTGGCGTACCTCCTAGCTCTAATGCCATAGTTGAATCATGTACATGATGTCTTACACATGTCACAGCTAAGGAGGTACGTGCATGACCCATCACACATCATCTACTGGGGCGAGATGGACATCAAGGATGGAGTGACCTCTGCTGAGTACCCGGTGGAGATCGAGGATCAGTAGGAGATAATATTTCATGGGATATTAATTCCCTTGGTGCGTGTCCGGTGGCTGGAAAATAATCTTCAGGAGAGAATGTGGGAGCAGGAGGCCAAGATCCGTGCCCAGTTCCCACATCATTTTGAGTAGCATTTGTTTTTGGTTTTCTGGTATGTAAAGCCCTGAGGTGGGGAGAATGTAATGTTTTAGATTTTCCATGTATTATTTTTAAATATTATATGGGATTATATCTATTCCGGTCACGAAAACAGAACATCATTCCGAGGCCCAGTGAGCCCGGAATGGTGGGTTGCATTTTTTTAGTTATGTAAGTCAGCACTTGTGCGCGGTTATGGCAGTTTCCAAATGGTTGCCCGGATTAAAAATATGAGTGAACCATTGCGTCCGGGATGACAATATTACCTATGAATTAGACTAACCATGACCGATGATGGTTAAGAGAAAAGTTAGAATTCAGAATTTTTAATTAAAATTAAATAAAATAAATTCGAAAAGTTTGTTTTATTCCATTTTGGAAATATCCGCTGCAGCGTAGTGGTGGGGCAGCAGTTTCAGTAATTAATTTCATTTCATAATGACTCATAAAAAACATTGAATCCTTAAATTTTTTGTGTTATGGGATGTAAAATGTGTTTCCCTTATTATTGGGATAATCGAATTTTGCTTGTTGGCACCGATTGAGAGAGAAATCATTAGAGGATCCACGGAGCGTTGGAGAAAACTCTCATTGAAGAACGACGACAGATCGAAGTTGAGAATTGTTGCGCCAACGAAGTTGAAGGATCTTGATGATGATGGCAGTGTGACCCTTTAATCAACGATCCATCATTTCATAAAGTTAGGGGTTGTTATTTCATTCCGCTTTCCCGGTTTTTGTATTAAAATGAAAAATTCAAATCAACCACGAACATGTTGATCTGCGGATACGTACATTCTTGCGGGAGGGATTTGTTTGGGTTAATTATTGGGAAATAATCCAAGTCGATTATTATTTTTGAATTCATACTTCATTTAAGCCTGTTACCGTGAGCAGATCAATTCCGTGACGAACGACGATGGAGGTTCGTTCCTCAAACTTGTTCGATTGGTTTTCCTTCCCTCTTTCGTTATTGCGCGTTCTACTCGTTCTTCACAGGGTGACGAGAAACAGATCATTTCACACCTGTCTTGAAACAGATCGATCCCAGAAATGAGATCCTACATCGCAATGACCCCACAGAGGTGGTACAACCATGATGGACGACAAAAAAACTCGGATCGGTAGAGGCCGTTTTTCGAGCGTTCTTCACGCGGGAAGATCGAAACATGTTTTCAGGGCCAATCGGAGGTCTGAGAACAACGGAAGTAGCTTCATGGTTTCGAGGAAACCAAAAAACAACAGTTCCATGAAGATTAGATGAACAGATCGATGAATGAAGAATCACCGGAGGCATGATGGTGGAGGTCCACGTTTCTGGATATTCCCAGAATACACAGCATGTACTTCGGAATAACTCTACGTGTAGTACGGGTAGTGGAGGCTAGTGTTTTAGGGGGTCAGAGTGGAATAACACAGCATGTGACCCTGGTCACAAGGAGTTTTGGACTTTCCCCGAAGCACGATGTGTATTTTGGGAATTACACGAACACAAGATGATCTTCACAGCTTCAGAAGACAGTGTATACAGCATGGCAGAGGCGGCTACGCGAGGCTCAGTGTGAATGCAGGGGTACACAAACAAGGGATGGAGTGCATGACCGTGTACTCCATCAATAGTCATGTAAGGCTAGTAATTTGGGTCACCCCATGCACATATTACTTGGGTTGGAGTACAGAGGTTGATGACCATGTACGGGCACATGGCCAGCGTACACAGAGCCAACCCCAGTCACTCGGACAAGGTGTGTCCACCGTACTACACTCTGTGTACTCACTTTTCTACATGAACAACATTACGACATAGGTCGTTGTACATAGGCAGTACCTGGGGTCAGACAACACGACGTGTAACTTTTCTACACGCCATGTACTTTTTGGAAAATGGCATGGTCCTCTTGTTCACTATATCTTGGACAACATTTGTTTGGGTTAGTTCCCCCTTCTTCACTTTCCCCTGAAGGTTAGGCATTGTTTCCTCCTATAAGAGAATGACCCCTTGAGCAGGAATTTATGTGACAGAGTCTTCATCCCTCCGAGAGACTTCGAGCGTGATCTTCTATCCATTCCTTGCCCTAGGTAGAGTCAGGCATGAACATGACCCACTCTACTGGGCATTGATCATCAAACTACCTGGTGAATCACCTAGCTGGTGAATCCGGATGATTCGCGATATCCTCCATGGCCTTGGAAGTGATCATAAGTTGTGTATTGTGATTTTTACCACTCAAGAGTGTGTCTCTAGTGATGAGTGCATCTATCAATCATAATCTATCCCACTCAAAAGTGTATCTCCCGTAATGAGTGTAACGACCTCTCGTGACATTTCCCGATGAATATTACCTCACAGACGAACATCATTAGAGATACTAGACTCATGGAGTGTGTTCTCCTAGAAAGAGTAAGTCATGGAAATCATTGAACTGAATCCCAAGAAATGGTATGCGGTTGTGTGATGTTTTTCTATACTACGAGTTTGGGTTTTTAGTATATCTTGTTTGTTTTTCCATTACTATGTGTTCTGTTGTCATATGTTGTATCAGACTGTACCATTACTTTTTGTATTTATTTGTGGTTTTCCAGATCCTCTACTGAGTATTGTTATACTCACCCCTACACGGGCTTTGCCCGCACATGTCATGTATTTTGCAGATGAGCAGCCATTTGATAGAGTCCAGGGTGGACCAAGACAACACCGAGCTTTCTGAGATCCCTATAGGCAGACACAATCCTACGGCTACAAGCAACAGTCCCGGTACATTTTATCTTTACAGGTTTTACTTGGCAGTTTTCAAATTCTTCTTTTGGTGGGCTTGTTTTCTGGCCCAGTTTACTTTCAATACATTACTTTCTGTTATTCTCAATTTGTTGAATTAAGTGTATGCATGGATTTTTTCCTTAGTGGGGTTTTATTGCATTTCATCATTTGTGGGATTAGAGATGTGTGCGTGTGTATAGGAACATAGGCAATGTCTCCCATGTTAGTAATGTGCCTACTCAGTGCTAGTCACCAGCCCCTGGCCTATTTGAGGCGTGTTTGGGGAGTCGCAGTACGTGCCCCACTAGGATGGGTCGTGACAAGAAGATTGGTTCACTATTGTTTCGATTAGAGAATGGTGTTCATAGAATTTCAAAATTAGAATAAGATCACATTAGTGAGAACAATTTAAAATGGAATGTTTGTGAAGAATATAGAAAGTGGTAACCAAGAAACTACATCACTATATTGATTCAAAAAGTGGATATGTCTATGCAATATTTTCACCTAATTTTAATAAAAGTGAAAATGTCACATTAAATCGGACCCAATTTTCAATTGGTGAATTATAATTATACATGAGTCAAAAATGGTTTGAAACTCCATTGTGATATGTTTTGAAAATCATAAAACTCATTATAAACCCTCAAGAAGGAATTGAATTTATTATGAACCTGAATGGGAAATGATAAAACTAATGTGTCTTTTATTAAAAATAATAGGTTATTATTTTGGATTACTACGAATTATTTTTCATTATGGGTCACTCTAATGAAATATGGTTTATTTTAATGGTAACCATTATTTTTTTCGAATTTAATGAATTGATGATGCTGAGGAGGAAATAGGTAAGTTAAATTTTTATATTTCTCTTATAATTCTATGATGATCATATCAAAATAAAATTATTATTCCCTAGATGGTGATAATGGGAATACGATTCATGTATATCTTATTATTCTAACTGTAGATGAATTTTATTTTATTTTATTCATGGAGTGTATTTTTTTATATAAATTCCACATCCATTACTTAAGAATGAATGTCATTTGTGGTATTCAAAACTAATGTACGATCATTTATTAGTGTGATGACTAAATTAGAATGAATTATTGAGATAAATTCAATATTATGTGTCTTGATTCCAATTTAAATGGGGTATTTATCTTATTGGGTTGGAGATAAGGGCAACATTAATGATAATCCAACTAAGTGGGAGTTTTATGACATACTTCTAAAATATTATCACATGATTCCATCAAAATGTAATGTTCAGTTCACAATAGAACTCATACATTTTTCCACACCAATTTTTAAGAATCCATATTGATAGGCACTTATTTAATAGTAGGTATTGATGAAGAAAATATTGGAGAACCTTGACAAGGGGTTCATTTATCCATGTGTCCATATATAGAGTGAAAAAAAATATTTGATTTGAATAATGATTGATCAATTAAAATCTTCATTAATTTTTGTCAGATGAAGATGGAAAGGGTAAAAAACACATATCATATACCCCCAAATGATGACATGGTTGATAAAATGCACTAACCGTAGTACTTTTCTATGATTTTCATTCATTCATAGTAAAAATAATTTTCGGTCATGAATGAGGATATACCCTGGATGACATTCTATAAAATTTATGGACATAATGAGTATAAAGTGATTCAATTTTTTCATACAAATTCCCACACTATCATCATGATTTTATGGAATATTGGCTTATGAGGCTTATAAGGTTAGTTTTTTTTATAATTTATAGATTAAATTCTTATATATCCATGGAAAAAATAATATAATTAAGATCACATGAAAATTATAACGAAGTCCCTAATAAAGGATAAAAAATATGAATTATTTATATGTTATAAATTTTGGAAACCAAAAAAAATTGTTTTGTAGGTAATATAAAATTATGTGAATTTTTGTCAAAGGATCTATCGAATAAAAATGCTATTTAACATTATCCAGGACCATCCACTGTGAGTGAGATCTGATTTTTTCCTTGTATTAATTTATATTATTATGAGTTTTTTTTTTATAAATACTAATTAATATATAATCAACTCATTATGATAACTAATAATGGATCCATGTTCTTTTGGAATGTTCAATGTGTGGATTAATTTTATTAATATAAGAGAAGGATTGTTAGTGAACCATTACAAACATTACCCTATGGTGGAGAAGGTTTTTGAATCCATAGTGATGTTTAGAAGAAGGTTATGGGATGAGTTTTAATCTATAATTAAATAGTTATAACTTATTGTACTTGAGATGTGATATCTAATGATCAAAATTACCCAACTCATGATTTGAAGTTAACTAGTGTAATTGTTTTAATATAGCTACAGAGGAATAACATGTACTGAGGAAAATGTAATATATATATTGATCAAAATATTTTAGTGATTATAATCTCACACATAGAATTATAAATGCACTAAGGAATATAGTTGGATATGAATAAAGATTATTACTACTCAATACATTTCATCCATGGAAAGATAATAATGTGGCCGATGTTTTGAGTCAAATAGATTAATCTAGCATATAATGATGAGTATTAAATATGATAAAATATTTATTGACTTGAAAATAATGGATCCAGAAATCCTTATGGAAGGGAATAATTCTTACCTTTCTCAAATTAGAGTTGAACTTCTATATAGGTGAACATTAAAAATTTATAGATAGAAGATGTGGTCCTCAATAATTAGTCGATAAATAAACCAGCCATCGACCATGATTTGGATTGAATTATAAGGTTCATTAACCATGTACGTATTACATCCAAATCAAATTTTATGTAACGATAAGAAGAAGTCCATAGTACTTAATTCATTATCTACTCATGTAGTGTAAAGATATTTATTTATTCAAATGAATATTTTTTATGTGATGGAATTAAGAGAGATATTGTAGAGTTTATACCATGGTTCTTGGACAATGATAATGTTTTGATTTAGAGAAAAATGGTTCAGGGGATTTTACAACCATTTCACAGAATCCTGTAGAAATGGGGAAACATCACTATGTACTTTGTCATTGGACTCCCAAAATAATCTAATGGAAATAATTCTATATTGTGTGTTTTTGTTATCCTTAGAAGCACATAACACACCATTGATGTCTTATATGATTTATCTTTGTTTCATATTTCTTGGATATAGATTATGGAATTGGTAAAGTTTCATAGTGTACAACATTTCAATATACCTAATCCAGAGAAGAGGTCAGCACTAATGTCATGGTGAGTTCTTAAACAGTCCCATAATGTAGAATTGAGTATAATCATGAGGTATCATCCATAAAAAATGGTCAATTGGAGAGAAATATTGAAAACATAGATGATATGTTGATTTATTATTCTATGGATTCCAATTATGTTTTTGATCAACACATTCATTTGGTTGAGTTTTTGTACACAAATATTTTTTATTTAGGTACTAGGAAGTCTCCTTAGGAATCCTTCTGAGGAACAATTTTTAGAAATACATTGATGTGGGATGATGTTAGAAAAAGAAGTCTATTGGGACATAATCACGCAAATGAAATGTAATAGAAGGATAATTTCATTGAGCAACAAAAAGTGCAACACAATGTCAACATAAATTTTTTTATGATAATCATATATAAAATATGGAATTCAATGTTTGTGGGAATGTAATTATAGGAATGTTATCCTTGAAAATGGTCATAATATTTATAAATAATGGAATATTAATCCCTACGTATATCGGTCCCATATGAATTAATGATTCTATAAGGATGGTATCTTTCCAATTGAATTTTCGATCGAACAACTATTACGATAATGATATATTCCAAAAATATTTTTTGAATATTTGTATACATGGTTCGTCAAATGTACTATACATGTCTGTTTTTTTACTAGAACTAGGTAATTTATGTAATAAAAAAATGATGTAGAATATGTATAATAGATTGAATTTTCAATTAAACCTGATCACTCAGAAGGTAAATTTCTTTTGGTGAAACCAAAAGGCTGAGAACTCTTTGTGGGTATATGAGGATGAAATTAGGTATTTGTATCCTTATTTGTTTCAAAAAATTTGAATGATTTTTTTGAAGAACATAATTATTATGGGGTGTAATGTAACATTATTGTATTTTTTTGTTATTTTTAGAAATAAATTAAATTTCTATTGCTAGTATGCATTACACAGAACACTCATTTTTGACGAACCGCTATATACTATAAATATTATTTTTTAAATATGTTCATTATAAACTAGATATTAAAATTAACCTTGTCAATATGAAAAATCATATTTTTAATTGAAATTATAATTTTTTATGTAAATAATGTAATTTTTATAAAAAAGATCATAAATTATTGAAATTCCTTTATACGTTCTGAAAATACATTTTCTAAAGAATATTATCATTCTTTCGAATATATTACAATTGAAAATATTATAACCTTAAAGAAATTTATTTAATAAATTATTTTTTAATATTCTTGTACAAATTACCTTTAAGTGAATTTTGTATAATTTTTTTAAACGATTATGTTTTTATGAACTGTCAAACTTTATAAATTTTTATAAAATTCTTCTTTTTTCATTAAAAAATTATATTATCCTCATTAATAAAATATGTGTCTAAAATTATGATTAATTATGTTATATATTTATTTATACAATTTATTTTATTATAATAAATATTAAATGTAAATTATATATTCAAACATTCTATAATTTTGAATATTTTCTCTTCGGAAACCCTCTTTTTCGTCCGATCATTAGGATTTGTTTTAAATTAAATTTATCCAATTATACAATTTTGATTTGAAAAAATAGATTAAATATTAGGATTAAAAATATTTTATATTTAATAATAATGTATAATTATTTTATTGGTAAAAAATATTAATATAAAATAAATAAATTTAATTATCATGATTGTGTGTATAACATGATTATTTATTGTTAAATACACTAGGGTATAACATATTTTTCCTCAAATATAGTATTTTTAATTAATAAATATTAATTAATTTTTATAATTTCTAGATCAAAATAATTTAATTATTCCAATTTTAGTTTCAGCCTTATAAATTACATTACCTTGGTAAATAAAAAGAGACATGTTACTATAATAATTAATTTTTTTTGTTAAATTATTTAATATTAAATTACAATGAATAAATTATTTATAATATGTTTTTTTGTTCTGTTGTGTACCTAGGTCATATCACACCTCTTCAAATTTTTTAACTTTTTTTGAGGAATATTAGTTGATAGTGACATCTAATTATGAATTGTTTTTTGTATTATCAAAAATGATGATCACCCTAAATTATAAAAGGATAATTCCGCCCCTCACTTATTTAACCCAAATAAGCCATTTGTATCAACCTAAAACTGAATAATTATCCAAAAAATATCCTTATCTCTGTTCTAGATCTTCTGGTCATCCCAAAATTACAATCCTAGTTTCTATAATAGGAGATCATAAAAGGGTTTTTCATAGACATGGTAATATTTTTCACTAAACAGTTTTGTTTAATTCAAATCACACTACCATAATTCATGTACTAATAATGTGAATATAAAAACACCAGTAACTAAAATATAGTGATATTTTATTTTTTTTATGGAGTTGCATACATCTATCTCATCATCTTCCATGTTGGAAATGAAATCGTCAAACCTTTATATGACAGTTTATCACCTCTCAAACTAAGGTTATTTGGTATACATCACTAACTCACAGGCTAGATATAATGGTAGATTAATCAAACACACAAAATATATTTATGAAGTAATTGTACTTATATAAATTTAAAATAATACATAATTTCTTATTTTTCAATATATGGGAATTCTATAACGTCGATCATGTGTATGGTCATCCACTGCCTTACAATGAGATTTGATTCATTCATCACATACGATTTTCATGGATGGTAATATATGTTTAATAAACATATTGGATATATATAAAATAAAAATTGAAGCTATAATTTTAATATATTATTTACATTTCTATCTTTTCATGTGTTAAGAATAATAAAAAATAATTCATCCATATATACGACCTTGAGTCTCCATTAATATTGTAATTATTTTTCTATATATACCATTACTTGATTACTATATATATATATAATAAATATATATGATATTTATATCCCAATATATTTTAAATTCATTTTAGAACCATGATAAATGAAAAATAAAAATAAAACCAAAACAAAATCATACATTAAAAACAAATAAGTTATTTCTCGGAATGCAATGTGATGTATAATTTTTTAAGAAATTGAAAAAAATTAACAATAGAATCATTTAAGATAATATAAGTTTGATTATTTTTATGGAGTATATATAATGAAAATATTTTTATTATATAGAAGGACATAACATCTAAAAATGAATTTTAGACTTATGATAAGGGAATTCTACTTACTTTCTATTTGGGGAGACATGTTCCATATTAAAAAAATCATTTATGTTGTTTAAATACATTAGATGAATTTATTTTATAATTATTAATATTAAAATTATTAGATATACTTATAACTCTTTGATCATCATTAAACATTGGGCATATTATTCAAATGAAACTAATGTGGTAAGGGTTGGATGTCATTATGTCATTGTTTGTTGTTAATGTATATTGATGTGATTATGATGATGAAATATTATTATCTATTTTTCATGAATATGATAAATTTTCATACGATCTTTTTATGTCATCAAAATAATTTTTTTTCCACTCATTATATACTCATGAGTGAATACTATTTTTTTTTTCCAAAAAATCGTTTTTATATTACTATTCTCACAAAAAACATGTTACTTCTATGTTCATGTTTTATTAATATAATGTTATAAATAATTTTGTTGCTATTATCCAATTAATTTATAAAAACATTTTTACAGAATAATTATATATTACTATTTTTAAAGTATTCTTCAAGATATTTTAAAAATAAGGAGCTCCTGGTTTTTACCAAAAATGTGAAACCAATACTTTTTTAGAATTTTCATTATGTATAATATTACCCCATATAATTATCAATCAATTATTTAATGATTTTATTACAAGTGTCCAATGATATTTTTAAATGAAAATTATTTCATTAATACATGTGATATTTTTAGTTTTCAAATAATTTATTTCAAAATTAAAAGGATACATTTACCAATAAATGTTGTGAATGAACAATATATGTATATTTACATCTTAATGAAATCCTACAATGATAATAAAGATTTGTGTAGGAAACGATCCAATTATACCATATTTATTAATCAATTTTATCATTAAATTTTATTAGAATAATATTTTTATTTTCAAAATGGTATTGAAACACATAAATTTGATATGGATTATTATACGATGATATAATGAAATTTTTATGAAACACATTTTCTTTACATGTGTTTATCAATAATGAAACTTTTATGAAACCGAGTTCATTTCTTATCTTTTGATAAGATGATTTATTTTTTATCTTTTTGATATTTTATATATGATTTTATTTATGTGACTAGTGGAACATATATATTATTATAATTATTAGTGTAAATAATGATATGTCACGATCTAAAAAAAGATATGAATTGGGAGTAAACACACTTTAGAATGGTACTCTGTCCATTATGATACTCATGTGAATTAACTGTGACAACTATTTTTGTTTGAGGAGTGATACCTATCCACTATGATAGACATGGGAGAGAACTTGTTCTACTAATTTTTTTTGGGAGTGATCAAAATGCATTATTATATTCCTAGAATTAAACCCTTAATTAATAAGGAAATTTTATCTCTTATTACTTTTATACCAAAAATATATTTTTAATGTAAATGTTTTGTTATCAAGTATCATGTTTTTTATTCCATTATGATTAATATCATAGGAAATGACAATATATTTTTGAATAATAATTTTAAACCATTGTGATATGAAGGGTATGGATTTCATATATTATTAAATTTTTTCAAAACCTTACGTGAATTTTTTGTTGATATCTTTGTTGTATATTTATACTATATATCTTTTTTTCACAAGTTATTATTATCAATTTCAAAAGATAATAATGAAAATAATTATGTAGTAAATATAATATTTGGGTTCTAGTTATCAATAACTTAGTGGTAGATGGTGTTGTTTTCATCTGAAGTAGTTAATTTTTTTATCACATTTTATAAGGTAAAAAACCTAAATGATTCTAGTTATGATTATTTTGTTACGTAAAAATATTAAAATTTTAATATTTCATATAATATTTTGTGATGTTTGGGTAACTATATTAATTAAAAAAATGAAACTCTTAAATTAATAATAAATTTTTTATTTTATTATGGGTTGTGTGTTAACTATGATACTTTAAAAAATATGGAAAATTTCATTCTTAATATTATAAGTAGTAACATGCATCCCCCTGAAGATATATTTACCCAAAAATACATTTTAAATAATATTGGAAACAATTTTTGTGTAATTTTTCATCTTCAGTTACTCTGGTTCATAGATCTCTTACCCATTCTTATGGTTCCATCAAATTACATTGACTACGGGAGTTGTATTATTGTGTAGAACAGTATCTATTTTATCCAAGATCATAACCATCTTCTCCTCATAGTAGAAATAATTTTCAACTAAAACACCTACGGATTCATTACATGCAAGGATGTGAAATATACTTCAATAATCAAGAGACATGGTATATGAAATGTACTTGAGATAGGTTTATTTATATTTATTGTTGATAAATAAAAATATTGATGTGGTTGTGTATCTAAAAGGGGATGATTTTCCAGAGTCATAGATTTTCATTTAACCCAAATATCGTGTCTATCAGTCCTGGATATATCTGAGGGAATACCTTCTCTCGATCCTCAAACTCTATGTCTCATCATTAATTTTTTATAGCGATTTATCGAAATTTTGAAGTTCATTATGTGTTGTTGTATGGTATTGATATTTTAAATAATTTACTCCACCATTTTGGGTTCAAGTAGATTATGATAACCAATTACAACCCATAATATATGTTTTCTAGATATCATCCCATAATGGAATTCATAAGTTAATATTTGTATTCATTACTAAATGGTATTGTTATACAAGGACTCAACTATATTATAGTGTAAATTATATCCAAATTTTATGTCCATCGACAACTATCTCAAAATAACTTCTACTATATGAATTGAACACCCATATTGGACATGCGTTTGTTGGTGTTAGGTCATAATTATTTTTAAATTAGTTCTTAGATCATGTTTGAATAATTTCTAGAACATGGGGGTAAATATCAAATATCACTCAGATACAATTGGAAAAGGGGATTCATACATTTATAAAACATCAATAATATATACCCCTAAATTATGATATTGTGAAATGTCACCAAAAATTGAAATGATGTGATAATTCATTGAATGATAAGCCTAGATAACCCACATAATATAATTTCCACTTGATGTATTAAAAAGAAAATTCGATTAGTGTATGGATTTTTATTCTAATAAATAATCATGTATGGGTATGGGTTGCATCACCTCATTTATATTATACCCAATCATTTTTCAAAAACTAATATAATAATAATTTGGATGTATATTTTCATGATATCCTTCTTCATAACATCATACTAATAGTGTTATGGGTGATTTTGATACATTTTTTACTCCTTGGATTAATGGATATGATTTTGGTATTTATATCTATTAACAATTCATTATTTATCTCTCGATTTTATGGATCACGTTGCCGTTAAAAAATAATACAATTCCATCTTCATCAATTATGAAAATTGATGATTTACCTTTCATATTTCTTCGACATTCATCTAAATTTCCACATCATCATTTTGAGAAATATTTTTCTTCTCCATAAGTGATTATTGAGAAATAATTTGAAAATTTAACAATTATATTCCTTCATTTATAATATAATTTTCTATTGATTTCATGTCAATGGATATTTGGTCCCTATAATTTCTCATAATTATTATGTTTTATTGATCATTTTTATTTTGAGAATCAAACATGTTAGCTGAGTTGAACCTTTTGGTTGTACCCATTCCTCTATACAAGAACTGGTGTAGGATCATGTCTCACCGGGCTCAAAAACTATGTGTATTACGAAATGGGTGATTAAAATCCATATGCATGGATGGGGAATGTGACACACACTTGGGATTGGTCGGGATGCCCGTAGGGAGTTGGTTTTAGCAACTGATGTTTTTCACATGAGAATCAGTCCTATTGGTGTGGAATATTCATGTGCATCCCTGATACCCAGGTTCAAATCCAGGTAGAGGAATATTTCTCATTACTAAAGAAGTACAATTTCCATACTAATGCATGTAATGCTCGAAACTATTATAGAGGGAACTATTCGCCATTGGGCTTCCATTTGGGTTTGAGATCTTTAAGGCATCTGGGCCACCCAAATCCTTCGAGTCAGTTAAGGCCTATAGGCCAATTCAATGCCATTGGGCCACCTCATAAAGATCACGGATGTAAATATTCTACCAAAAAGAACAACGAAATTCGATCCAAATGAGGACTCATAGAAGGTAGTTTCTCCTGATGAAATCTATCGTGGTATCGACAAATGATTGTGTATAGAAATTTCCAACAAGACCAGACATGTGCTCTTCTACACTTGTATTACTATCTGAAAAAAATGAAAGGTGATAAGAAGACTTCAAGATCAAGATGTGGGGTAGGGAAATTTTTATGTAGTTATGTCTATGATAAATTCATGTTGGTCCTTTGGGTCATATAATCCACTAATTATATATAGATTTTAAGGGTTACCACTCACCCATTAAATGGGGATTACAAAAAAATTAATATAAAAAAGGCCTTCATTCCATTTAATGTTTTTATAGAATCTTACTCTTAGAATTTTCAAAGTAGATTAAGGAATTTTGAAGTCGTATTATATTTAAATCATTAACCATATCCATTATAACATATATTTATTCTTCATAATTAACATATATTTTTGATTCTATTAGTCCTTATATATTTCACACTTCTACCAAAATATATAACGCCTCTAGATTTTCAATCTGACGATTACTACATCAAACTCCATATCATGAATTTGATTGTTTTATCCAGAATTTCCTATACCATTGAGCTCTAGTATATCAATTTACAATATTTCAATGGTATAAAACCCATTGCTTTCATTATGCATCTTCGTATTCTATAAATATTAAACCATTTAATGGAAGCACGAGGATATTGTAGTGAAAAGTAACACATTAATTAAATGAATTTTTCCTCTCAATCATTAGTCAAAACATACATTACTCCCCTTCGATTCATAATGGACAACATGTTATAAAATCATGATAATTATCTAAAAAAATTATTTAACAACAGGGTATTATAAGAAAACTATTGACCTACATTGAATATTCTATTATAAGAAACTCTTCAATAACAATTCTTTTAGATGTGTTTAAAATTATCCATTTTATAAGTGATATGATTTCCCGTGAATGATAAATCCTCTATAGAGAACTCCGATTTACTGTTTTTTTTACAATTATTATTTTATGTCAATTTTTTTTACATAGTATTCAAAATCTCATATTGTTCATCCTTTAATATAGTGTATATCAAAATATATTCTATAAAGGATATAAAAACATTTTAAATGTAATCTCTACAAACACTATTCATTAAACCCATATATATTTCGAGATAATTATGGAGTCTATAGTTAATAACATTAAATAGCTTCCATTCCATGTTAAATAGGAATCCTTTTGAAATAGTCGTTATTAACCATTAATTGGGGATATCCTGAAAAAAGGCCCTCCTATCAAAAATATGTTTCCCATCATTGTTGATCAATGAAGTCATCTATCCATTTTTGTAAATCTGAATACATTATAATTATCTTATGATTTCATGAAAATCAAGGTTGAGGAAGATAGACCCATCCTTATTCTTAATGACGAGTGTCGACACACCACATGTTGAAGCAGTCAATCAAGTGAACCCCTTCTCTAGATTACCTTTTAACTACGTTTTAGTTATTAAAACTAAAAATTGTTCATTATTTATAGATTCTTGGATAAAGGAAGAGTTTCTTGTACAATATAATTTTGTTAAACAGCATCCCCTAGAGGAGGAAGAATATGAAACTCACTAAGGGAACACATATTTTTAGTCCATCACAATGATCATTTCATCCAACATGATTTTTTCATTGGCCTTAGTCATTTGAGAATTATATTATTTCACATAATGATATAATATTTATACCTAACATGAGGATTCTAGAGGATTTTCATCTTCCTCCATACACTTGATGTGAATCGAGCGATGTCATGTGATGTGATGAGTTATATCCACCTCCTAATAGTAGATAATGTCCTTATAAAATGATAAACAATCCATTACAGTATAATATCAATATAAAATATTAGGTGGGGAAAAATGGAATGTCCCAACATGAACACATAAATCTTTCCATTAATATTTATTATTGGTTTAAATTGGTATAAGTGTTTTAATTACAGTTAACTATTTACATTTATGCTTTTAACACTCAATTAATCTCATATTCTTAATGAGCTACGAGCCTTCTTTCCAATGGAAGATGATAATTATTGGTTTCATAAAAAAATTTACTTATTATTAGACATATTTCTAGAGGTTTTTAGTTCTTGTTAATCACACCCCATTATTGGGAATTGTTACATACGTCGGGATCCTCTTATAGGGTTAAGATATGTTCTTAATTCATTCCCAAATATTGACAACAGAAAATTTTCCCAAATAAAACAATCGTTTATAGAGTTCATTTATATGTAATATGGTTGTCTATTAGTGAAACAATATATATTCATCAAATGTTAGACATTTGTTTCCTATTATTACATAGAAATGAGGGCCTACATATGTTTTTACGTAATATTAATAATCACTATGGATTTAAATATTACCCAAGTTGGTGATTGGTGTATTTATGGTAGATTTGATGCTCTTATAGGCATCTTATGTGTCATGTAAGTATTTGAATAATATCCCAGATAGTTTATTTAGTACCTCACTGAATATTTTAATTCCAATCCAAATGGAAGTATATGAGGAAATTTAATCATTAGGTGTGGGGATTGGGCCTTAAGAACGTATTCTACATTACCTATTTTTTTAGAATAAGAGTCCTTATAGTTTACATGTGAGGATTGCATAGTTAATTTTCCATGATATTTATGATGTTACTACAGACTGGGGTTTACTTGAGAGGTTTTATTTTTTTGGATACATGAAATATTATTGAAAGTACCTATGGTCTTCTGATTCATTATTAGTGCGAGAAACAAGAGATTACAAGGGATGATGTACACTTCTAAGTGGCATGGGACAAGCATGTTGAAGCAACAATTATGTAATATGATTATAAACCGAGTGATAGAAATGTCCCCCATAGTATGTTATGATGTATGTTTTTGATATAGATATCAACTATTAAGAAGGTGTTCCATATATCATGTTTATTAAAGAAATTATAATCTTCATAGTTTTCATTAGTTCAGAATAAGTTTATGGTTATAGATATATGGTAGATCTATTGGAGGAGGGCTCTTGATTAGTAATAAATTGAATTTATAAGGAAAAATTCCATTTTTGATTACCCTATCGGATATCCATCCCTTATCATCAAATGAATAATGATTGGGGACTATGAGAGGAATTATAAGTCTTATTGGAGAGCCTAGGGACTCCATCTATTAACATTGAATTCATGAGGATTCATGAGTAGGGGATACTATTTCATTTTGAAAATTTTACGCATAAGGGGTACATGGAAAAATAATCACAGTCAAGGGTTCACATGTCTCATGGCAACATATCAATATTTTTATTCATGATAAGGATGACATGAATGGATATGTATTCGACAAATAAAAGAAGTTTTTTATCTAAGAAAAAATTCATATCTAAGGATGTTTTCATAACATGTATCAGAATGTCTTTTTTTAATAGAATGAAATATCTAAGGATATCTTCTATATATGTTGGAACATTTTCACATGTACCAATACTATACGGTTGGTAATTGTTACATGTTCTAGATGACCTGTTCAATTCCCTTCTCATGAACATTGATGAAATCACTTGAAGTCTTCACATGATCAAATATAACATTCATGAATCCCATCATGTGATTCAGATGACAACTTAAAATGATTTCTCAAGAACCATTTGGATATATCATGGTGATTTTTTATGAAAACACTAAAATGTCATTAGGTTATTATATGCATGTGATGATATGTTGAGTTTCGATCACATGATCTAGGTGGAATGACTATTGTTCATCACATTAACTAGAGAAAAACTGGCAATGGGATGAGGTGTGATTACTGAAAAAAGAAAAAACACATGATACCCTTCAGATGTAAATTTTTGTATCTTCCATCCTATTAAGATTCGATCATATTAATTTTTCTTCAGGAGAATGACTAAGTGTTTACTATCCTTTTGCTAACTGAGAAAAATGGTGATCAATCCCAAACACCGATGGGCCTTCATGTGACCCAAATAAAAACATAATAAACGTTAATTTTATCAATGATCCAATAATGTGAAGATCAAAAACCTACTGAATAATCCCTTAAATTACTCATAAAAAATGCCAGGTTGGAGAATTTTGGGATATCACTGTATCTCTCTCTTTAATGTTTTCCATTACATTTCTCAATCCATTTCTCTATTCCATTTAACAAGTGGGGATTTTATATGAATCACCATACAATATCGTTTTTTCCTAGTATGGTGATTATGACTCATAATATGCATTCTATTGGTAGATGTATATATATAAGGCACTTCGAATTGCCAAGATTTATGATATTGTTTACATTGACAATGTGTTTAATGAAAAATTGTCACCACATTATCAATATAACGTTACAATATTTATTGATCCTATGTCATATTAGTGTTTATAAATTTTGATAATATTTTCATTTGAAATATTCTCTATGGGTTCTGACAAAAATGTTAGATAGCCTAAAACAATATTAGGTCTCATTTCTGAAGGCCTTTGTGAGATCACGCATCCCATCAAAGGGCATTATAGGGATTCTGGTTGTCTTGTGGAAGGATATTTTCAAGATCAATTTTTGTGTAAAAACAATTTTATAACCATTTAACCTAATATGTGAAGAGTACAGTAAAACCATTTGAAATTATACAATAACCTAAATCACATAAGGACCCCCTCTATATTACCCTTTATTTTTGTGATTCCATTAGTGGTTATTAAATAGTTTTCTTTTAGTTTTCTATATGGGAATCACCTGATTGTGTTGAAATGAATGAATACATTTCCATAAATATTTTGAAATAACATGGGTACATCACATGGGGAATTAAATGGTCATACAAAGTAGATAATCCATTTGCACAATGATCAAAGTAACACGCTTCACATAAGGATCACATTATTTTAAATCCATTATAGCATAAAACACCAATGTTTTCAAATATATTATCTACTAACTTTCCATGTGATTGTTGAGAATTTTATGAGGAATTCATGTGATCATATGGAATCTTCATATTGGATTCCATTGATTAATTGGTTTTCCAAATGGTGTTTGGCATGATAAGATACCATGTCCTATAGAGAACTATCCCCTTAACACAATTTTGCATGTTTCATGTGATCCTCGGTCTTATTGATGGTCACTCGATTAATGTGGACTACGTTCTTGATCTTCCTCTAATCATAATTCATCCTTATTTTATATGTGGGGAGATAATTTAAATTAATAAAAAGATATTTCAAACTAATATTTTACAATTATCATTTGTGGGTGTCATCAAATCTAACCCCCCCCCCCCCCGAAGAGAAGTCTTTTGGGAGGAAAGAATGAGGTATCAGTTATGTAGAAGTTAATTATCACCCAAATCCAATGGTCTTGCAGTAGTCATTCATCTTGGAATCTATTATTATTTTGAGAGATATTTTTATTATTAAAAGTTTTGAAATAATATATTGGTAAAGGGAAGACTATGTAACATGATACTAAATCAACTCGAGAAAACAAAATTGTCTTCATCCACCAGATTTATTTAGATTACATCATTTTGTAAACTCATCACTTGAATCATTAATGGGATCTGATCATGTGATAAAATTCCTTAATGAAATTTTTTATAGAATACCCGAAACAAATTAAAAAACTGTACATTAGTATGTTTTTGGGTATTTTATTTTGTTTTTATGGATGTAGGGATGCTTCATGTGATTCATGTGTCTTAGTGGGTATTTGATGTGATTATAAATAGTTTTTCTGATCCATGTGACCATAAAATAGTCATGTATTTCCTAAAATTGTAGATAGAACAACTAATATTGAAACTCCAAATGGATCACACGATCATAAGACATGAAATAGGTCACAAAATCCATGTGATAATGCATTTCCATGGAATTTATTATACAGTCGACCAAATTTAATGAGGATACTAACTTATCAAACATATTTATATTATGTATTAATGTAGATGGACAGAAGAATGTGTGTTGTAGTGAATTTTGTTATCAAATTTTTATGGTTTCAAAAGATGTCATTGGTCAACATGTTATTAAACAGTCATCTTAGAAAATGATATCAAACCTAGCGGCAGAAAAACATATATAATATCCAATTGTAGACACATTTTTTCTATATATGGTTTTTCAAAACAAACAAAACACCTACCATTTCACTATAGTTATGGATGAAACCACATTTTGGAATTTTGAAAACTCATAATACATTTAGGTGAACATTTCTCATGCATGTTATTTCATTACTATAAATAAGTGCTTCGATGGATAAATTTTAAATTAATTTCAAACTAATTTCGAAGGGGTCATTATTGAATATGATCATGAAATTAAAATTTATTAGTCGATAAGGTTGATGTTAGATTAGTATAATATGCATGGATGGAGAAAAACATAGATCTTTGATAAGTTGGATGTTTTTTAATGCACTAGGTGTTGGCGTCAAAATATTGGATGAAAAAGGAAGAAGAAAAAGAAGCCCATGCGCTGCCTTGCGAAGCTCAAACGTGGAGGGCCCCTGAGCAATGAGCCCGCTGCGAATCACCAGATGCAGTAATGCTCCATGAATGCCCCTGACATTCACAAGCCTTCCGCAAAGCCCCATATGTGGTAACGCAACACGAATGCCCCTGATTTTCATGAGCCCACCATGAAGCCCATGAGGTAGTAAAACTCTGCGAATGCCCCTAACGTTCGCGATCCCTCTGTGAAGCAGAGGAGGCAGTAAACCTCATCAAACCCTGTTGACGTTCGCGACCCGCCACGAAGCAACCACTTCCCCTTCGCACCGCGTGAGCTCTGCTTCGCGGCGCCCCTTGCCTAAAAATACCGGGCTCCCCCTGATCCCTCTAGACGGACAATCCAACCTTTCGACTTCTCAGCTCCTGAATCACGAAGCACACTTCACCTCGTGAATCACAAGCTCTGCGAGGTATTTTTGCATCGCGAGATTCCTTCACCTTGTCTCGTTTTGAGCCCCTCTTCTGAGAGGCATTCCCTTCGTGAAGCCTTAGGGCCTTCGCGAATGAAGGGGATCCCCATGTGGAACCAGACAGCCGGGAAGCATTCATGCTTTGCGAAGCACCCATCCTCTACATGTGATCCACATGCCAAGGCATGATCACTATACTTTGCGATGCACATTGCTAAGCGGAACCATGCTTCGTGAGGTAGTGCTCCATGAATCCTACTCCACTTCGTGAAGCACAACCCTTTTCAAGTTCTCTCCACTATACAAAGCAACCGAGCTCTGAAAGGTCCATGCCTATGGACCCCTTTGCTTGCAAATTCTTCTTCCCGTGCGGCCCTCCAGGTTTTCACGATGTGATTTCAATGTCCCCCAGACGATACCAATCGTAGCGTTGCATTTCCTAATAATTCTTCACATAGTCACTTTAATGGATATTGCTTCTTTGCATTGCCACGCTAATGTGGACACCTCGATGGTTCGCCCTGTGCCCCCCCCCCTTCAATACGGCCTTGTCGATGCCTTCCCTTCCCCAAGGGGTAGAGGGTGTTGGGAATGTAAGCCCTAGGGGTGTGGAGCGAACCCACATCAGCTGAGCAGTAGGATGTTAAACTGCCAAGCACCTCATCCTCAACACATGACTTTAAACTGTGATCTGACCACGTGCTTCGCATGCAGGGTCCCCCCGTCTCGGACATTATTTATTCCTCTACTCTCCATGGGAATGGAATCTTCCTCACATGGAATGAGATCCTCTCTTTTGGAGTGGCGTTTGTCCAAGGGGGAAGGGCTACTACAGAGCGTAAGCCCCTAGCCTCTCCTATGGAAGGTTGCACCCATTCACCTCCATACTTCCCCACCGCCAAGACCAAGGGAGGGTGTGATAGGTAACGAGGCATCTACTGTGTTCGGTCCCAAATCCCTCTCCCTATGCACTTTATTGCACCTCGGGATTCCATTCTGGAATATGTCCCAGCACCATGGTCTACCTAACGCGTAAGCCCCTCTTCGTTTCCCACGGACGCACCCTTCACGACGTGATCGTCAGGTCCCTACAACCTCTTGTTTCTCACACCGAGCATTACTCAAGTGAGCTTTCAGTGAGCACTGACCTGACCCCCACCTCGAGCGAACTACTGGGACTTTGATCTGTATTAAGGCATGGTACATAGGAAGCCTCCACGAGGTTCAGGCCCACCACTAGGACATTTCTTCACGTCGATTTCCACGATCGTCTAGAATAATGTTAAACTGTATACCCTCGTCCATAATGGCGTTAAACTACATCCCGAACTACGAGGACTTTGATCCATGTTAAGGCATGGTATGTAGAAAGCCTCCTGGAGGTTCAAGCCCACCACCAGTGGACCCCCCAAGTTCACTTTCACGTCGGTTCACCGACAAAATCAGCACTCGAACTATGAGGACTTTGATCCATGTCCAGGAATGATACCTAGGAATCCTCCACGAGGTTCAAGCCCACCACCTGGACCCCTGTCCCATCATGTCGGCCTTTCGACATCCAACCTGAACTACGTGGTCTTTGATCCATGCTGAGGCATGGTACGTAGGAAGCCTCCATGAGGTTCAAGCCCACCACCTGGACCACTGGTCCCATCAAGTTGGCCTTCCGGAATCCAACCTGAACTACGTGGTCTTTGATCTGTGCTAAGGCATGGTATGTAGGAAGCCTCCATGAGGTTCAAGCCCACCACTTGGACCGCTGGTCCCATCATGTCGAACTTTCGGCATCCAACCTGAACTACGTGGTCTTTGATCTATGCTAAGGTATGGTATGTAGGAAGCCTCCACGAGGTTCAAGCCCTCCACTTGGACCCCTGGTCCCATCACGTAGGATCACCGACCCCATATCCATGGGCCGCCTTAGTGTGTAAGCCCCATTCCACATCGAACTACGCAGACATTGATTACTTGCCACAGGGATACATAGGAAGCCTCTTCGAGGCTCAAGCCCATCACCACTGTCACCTCAATGACGGCCCCATCTCATCCCCCTCTACTCGATGCACTTCTCCATCATCCACCCCAATTCTTACTCGGGCCACCACATCCCGGTGAGATCATTACACCCCACTTACCTCTACAGCATCCGGAAAGCTGCCCACGGGATGGCTCCGATATCGGTGTTACCTCAAGTGGGGTTCCTCAATCTGATCCACTCCAGTTAGTGTTCTGATCAGCCCAATATGTCTCCTCCAAACGTTAAACTTGCGGAATACCCCGAGATAAACATGGGAAGCTAAGGAAAACATCAGATACATGCCTATGGAATATGATTCCCCGCGTTAGATGTGGGATGCCTCGGGCTTCCGCGCCCCCGAGAAGCCCTATCATAAGGGACCATCAACAGACACACCAATTCCCCAGCATTCAGACACGTTAATGATGCCTCGATGTGACTAACCCCCAACTGAAGGTTGCTTTCCTAACCGGACCCTTTTGGAATGTCCTGACAGAAGCAGTGTAATTAACCGGTGACCATGAAAATATGGCATTGGGATGAGTTTCACAAACAATGTATTAAATCAATGAGGGAAACTGGGACTATGTGATGAGTTCCGAGGAGGAATCCATGGAAGGAAGAATCGAAATCCCATCATCCCAATTTCGATCAAGGATCAGACGTACCTGAAAAAGGAGCGAATTTTGCCCGCCTTTGGAAAGCGGGAATGCGGGAAAAAAAGTAGTTGTCCCTATCACACCCAAGCAGAGGGACGAGCGCGCCCCTGCGAAAGCATCAGAAACAGAAATGGTGAACCCGACGTGAATGGATTCACCTCAATTTGTAGATTAGTTGCGCTCGAGACATCAGTAGACTGACGTGTCACCAGATCCAGATATCCGGCACTGGGCCCCACTAAGAAAACAATGGGCCTGGCATGAAACTCACCGGATGTTGGGGCAGTAGAACGTGGGGTGTTCCGTTCTGCAACGTTGTCAGTGTGGATCCCTCTTAACGGCCATAGAAGACAGAATGGTGATGGGGCACTGGTTGTCGATTCCTTTCCTCGCAGTGCTGACGAGTTAATCACCATGCATCCCATGAACGAGATTGCTACTATGGAGACACGATCATCACCCGCTCTCCTATGCAGGGGCAGGTAAAATACCAGCACATCCATTCCGTGTGGCTCCACTACCGCCACAATGACATCTACGTCCATTAATGCAGTACGCCCACATCCCCTCTCTCCATCGGAGATAATCCAACGAAGGGTGATCAACGACCTTGTACGTAGGTACGAGGAGGAAGGGGTCATCCCAACCCGGGATATGGCCCACCTGGACCTGGAGGCATCTAGGCCCCACCCTAAACCCTCCCTCGAGGGTCGTTCATGGAGCCCCTGCTCCCCACACCAACGTTCAATTGTTTCGGGAGCCTATCCCTGGAATGTCTCGATGACTCCCTGCCTTACGATGATGAGGTGGGTGATGTCCGGCTCAGCCCTTCCAGGGCCCTGGTCCAAGGATTCCAAACAAGGGCTCCAACCCGGCTGTGTCAGCGTTACCGTCTGGATTTTCCAGAAGAGCAAGGAGGTTGGGCCCCTACACCACCTGCACCGTCTCGTCTGACCCGACGCCAGCGTCGGGCCCGAGCTGAGGACACCCGTCAAGGGGCATTAACCTCAACAGTTATAGTGTCCCGAGCCACCGATGACGTACACCGTGAATCCCCTGCACTCACCGAGCAGGGGCACTCTTATGCTCGATCGGGATTGAGGACCCAACCGCCCCATGGGTAGGTTGGGTTGACTCTCTGGGTCGCAGGCTCGAGTGGTGATCGCCACGAACCAATCCACGGTGGTGTCACCCCATACGGAGGCCCTCCCCGTACCACCACTCCATAGAGCGTGGTCCTTACCCACTCTGAAGCACTTCATGGAGGTATGCCCCATGATACCCCCATCCAGAATGAAGACCTGCCTCGCGATAGTGATACTCAGCGCGGAAGCCTCTCCTGCGCCCACCACACCTGGTATGGAGTTCCTCCTCTTTCCCCCGACCGTCGGTGTGATGGTATTTCTCATCTAGTCCATCTCCAAAGTGGGGATCCTCCATACATTCTCTCCACTGATAGAGAAGGTCCCCCTCTCCCTGGAGACCAGAGGGGTGAAGGAAAACCTCGCTCCACCCGAAACGAGCATGGATGTCCTCCCCATGTACCCTTAGACATCTGCCCTGTTTCCCCTCACACCCTGGCCATCTCAAGAGGAAGTCCTCTCTGCCCTGGCACCAGCGCTGCCCCAAGACTACATGTCGGGAATCAGCTGTGTCCCGAAGAGCCATCTAGGGGCAGGAGATTAGGTCGTCACTGCCATAAGAAGAATCCCGGGAAGGCCCGGGTGGAGATAAAACCAACCCTCTTCTCGGATTCTGAAGCGGAATGTGACTCAGCGATGGAACATTCTCCTCGGTCCTCCGTGTCAAGAACCAGGGTAGGAACAAGGCGTGTCAGCCTCATTCTCCTAGAATGCGAAGTCCATTGGATTCCCGCCTCTCTTCGTAGGTATACTCAAGAGGAGAAAATCATGGGAATCCTGTAGGTTTTGACCGTGCAGTCACCACCGTCGTCACCCAAAGCGCCCAATACCTCAATCAGAGACCACAGAGAGTTATTTGGGGACCAGCGACGGTTGAGCAACGACGTGACCCATCGCCGGTGACAGAAATTCATGCACCAGAAGCTGTGATAGTCAGTCCGTTGTATCACGATATTGTGGTTATGTCACATCACTCGTCATAGAATGGCCTGGAGTTCGGTGGCCAGTCAGCTCGTTCGCTATATTCTCTACCGCCTAGATTATTGTCCCAGTGGTCTACCTTGGTACCTCTACCGGTTCATTATCCTCCACCGATAGACGATTTGGGAAATACGGGGCCAGACCCTGAATCTGAGGCTTGGAGCATCTGGAACATTTTCACGGCAGGCCACTTCTCAGAGATGTTCTGGCCGGCGGCACTGTCAAACTTTTTTGCACCGGAATCCCTCACCCCAGAGGAATTAGAGTTCTTCCGCCAAAACCTATGGTCGACGCACTTCCGCCTTTGTTATGAGCGGGTGGAATACCCCAGGAACTGAGATCTCTTTGAGGAAATCAACGAACAATAACGCCTGGTCGATTTAGCCGCACTCCCCGTGGCCTAGCGCCCTGAACCACCAGGTCTCCAGAGTTCCCTCCAACAGAAATGCATTCATAGTTTCAAAGTACTTCGCAAAATTAACAGGGAAGCTACCCCCATGTGAAATTCCATGGTTGGGGAAAGTATGCCTCCCTCCTCAGTAGTCCTATCCAGCGACAGCCCGATTCGTTATGCGACATTGAGGACATGCCTCCAAGAGGGGTCACGGGCCACATGGATGACATAGTGGAAAAAGAGGATGAGATGGAGTTTCATGAAGGAGACTTACCCCCTAAGTGTGTACCACCACTGCTGGACCCATCGGGGAGGATTACCCATCACTAGAGGAACCTTCTAGGCCTCCCTGTACCCACCGAGTCGCTGGTACTCAAACGAAATGTCGGTAAGGGTAAAGAACATGACGGAGCTGTCAAGCACTCCGACCCATCCGCATCAGTGTAGAAGATAGAAGAATACACCGAGAAGGTCGCGTTGCACCAACAACTGGCTAAGGAGAATAGGTTGGTTGACGAACTCTTATCCGAGCGTGCTATCGGGAGGTGACCTGACTATGGTGATCCCTAGCTGGGGCAGAAGGGGAAGGAACAAGTTCCCCCTGATGAGATGCCTTCAGGAAACCCTTATCATGCTACTCCCATGGACAGGGCAGAAGCCGGATCTCACAGCAAGAGGGAACGATATGACTCACCAAACACTCCTGAATGGCGAGGCAATCTGAGGAATCCATCCTAGGATCCCCCAGCCGTCCCACATGTCGTTCCGCCAGTCGCTCCATGAGCCACCGGAGCCGTCTACCTTGTCGAAGATCCCGACAACGCACTCTTGATTAGGGATCCCCTTCAAGATAGGGACCCAAACCCGAATTATCTTATAGCAGTACTCATCGCCCGTCTCGAGGCGTTGGAAACGTGGAAGGTGGCAGTCCCACCAGATGGCAAGCCATATCCCACATGGGTAGATGCATGCATGCACCTCCGGGTTTTGGGAGCCCCACTTTCTTTCCCTTTAATTGGACATGGGACCTGCCACCAAACTTGGCCCACTTTTCTTCCAGGTGTGGCCCCATGTAGGGAACCCCAGCACAGAATGAGGCTGCCATGCTTCGGTGTTTTGTGCATACATTGGAGGGCCCTGCATTCATCTGTTACATCCAGCTTTCTATCGGATCGGTGACCGGATGGGAGGATCTCTGCCGGTACTTCCTATACCAGTTCAGATCCAACGTGTGAAACACCAGTATCAAGGACCTATTGAAGTGCAATCAAAGGCATTATGAGTGAGTCACAGAATTCATCACCCGGTGGAAGGGGATTACATACTCCCTTGACATGCCGATGACTTAGAGAGCAATTACTGACGATGTGCATAGGGAATGATAAAACAGAACTGGATACTTCCCTGATCACCCAGACCTACCCCGAAGGGTTCCGGGACTTCTCAGATAAGGACCAGCACCTAGAGGAAGCTCTACAACAGGCCAGTCAGGCGCGTCCGCTGCCCCCTGTGATCCCAGCCAAGAGGGCTGCCAGAGCCAAGCCTCCAGCGGTGGCCCAGATAGAATCCCCCAGGAAACTGGAATTGCTACCAGTGGCATCGGCTCTGCAACCTCGTAGAGACACTCCACCTCAGGCACATGCTTCTGCCCAGTAGTGACCGCATCAGAACCGACATGTTCCCTCGCGCAATGTGCTACCACCACCTAGGCGGGACAATCAAGCTCCACCCACTCGGCAGGTCCCTTAGGCCACTCGTTAGGGCCAGGCCCCCAGAGCTCCCTTTTCAGAAAGAAGGCACCATAATTACTCGTTCAATGAGAATCAGGTCCCCGGTTACTTCTGATGTTCCCTAGAGTAGGGGATTGTGTGCCTACCTTAGTGCAGAAAACCGGTAGAGACGAATCTTACTAATCGCCTCAACTACTACCCCTATCATCGGATCCTGGGGTATACCCTTAAGGAGTGATTTGTGTATAAAGACTAGCTATAAGACCAGGTCAACAACAATGTAGCCAGGCTAGTATCGGCTAAAAAACAAGTAACAGGTATTTTTGTCATATCAAAAAGCGGTAGTGACGACGAAGGCGAGTGGCAGTAGGTTCCCACCCACGGGTCCCAGAAGTATGATGACTGGATGTCTCGTAAAATAGTCACTCGTGCCCGTGGTATCATTCGGGCACGCCTGAATCAGCCGGATCCTTAGGAGGAAGCAACCAGTACTTCCGCTTCGTCATCTCAGCTGACCTCTTCCCAAAAGGGAAAGCAGCGACATCATAATAAGAAGCATCGTGCTCCCCCACTGCCATCGTCATCCAACACTCTTGGAAGCTTTATGCCCCTTGAGATGGGGATCCCTCCCAAAATCTTCCCAGTGGTGGATGATTCTTCAAGTGACAGTCAGGGGTACAGTTACGTTAATACCGTGGAGCTGGTAAATCCTTACATGACTCCCGATGAGGGGGAATGCCAGGCGAGCCTCCCCAACGTCCCCAGCCGGTGTCAATGTCAGTGAATCCGTGGCCACATGGGCTGTCAAGGCACATCAGTTGGCACTCTTAGCCAGGCCGTGCATGCCGATGAAACCAGAAAACATGCCCAGTGCAGAGCTCAGCATGCGCAACCTCATCTGGTGTCCTCAGATCTACCTCCACCACCGTTCGTGCTACTAGATCAGGCAGAGTTGTCTTGTCCGTACCGCGGCTAGCTTTCCCTACAACAGGCCAAACTCAGTTGTCTGGTCCTCATCTGACAGGCACCCTCCAGGCCTCAGCTAGTAGGCAGCGGGATGTACACAGTACCAGCCGGCTGCCGGTTCAACCGGCAGGGCACTCCATGCCTCCAACTACGGAACGACCTCCTATAAGAAGAGGCTCAAATTTAGCATAGAAGAATGATGTTCTGAAGCACCTTTCCAGCATTTCAGAAAAGCTGTATATCTTTTAGGATTTTCTCCTATCATCTGAAATGTGTGAAGCACTTGCTGAGGCCCTAAGGAGCCCCCTCCAGTTTGAGACGGAGGTAGCGGCTACAGAGGCCTTCCATGCTGAGGTAATTGAGAATGCCGAATTCCAGGAAGTTATCTCTTTCTCTGATGAAGATGAAGACTCTCCCATATAGGGGAACATTCGCCCATTTTACATCACTAGTCAGTTCAACGGCGTGGAAGTATGTCGCTGCCTCGTTGACATAGGTTCTAGGATTAACCGAATTCCGACTCGGACACTGCGGAAGCTGGGCTTGTCAGAGTGCGATCTAACTCCCTCCGACCTCAGAATTCTGGCATATGATAGGACCGAGTAGACTCCAGTTGGCATGATCCGACTGAAGACCCAATATGGTGACCTAATTGCCAACACTAAATTTATGGTTGTCTCCAAGGATAACGCGTACAACGCATTGATGGTCAGGCCATGGCTCCATTTGCATTCAGTGGTCTATTCGTCGTATCACCAATTCCTCAAATACTCCCTTAACGGTCGAGTAGGTGTGCTCCAAAGAGATGCGTCTCCTTTTTCCTCTTGTGAATCCCGCTATCTGGATGATGACCACAACAAGGGCGAGTAGAAGAAAATCCTAGAAAGCGAGGTTGAACTCGTCCCGACCACAAGTAATTCCTGACAGGTCTGGATGACGCCTACATTTTCCCAATCCATCGGTTGGAGGCCACATCACCCGACATGGGGCAGTGTTTTGTTGTTCCGGGTGCAAGGGGAAGGCATATTCCCAGGACCATGTGACTTCGGGAAATCACCTCGTACTCCTACACTAACCAGGTTCAGGTAATCCCAGAACCTCCTACCCTTGTGTAGTACTGAAATGTCTGGCTCATGGAAACGGCAGTACGTCATATGTGTCTCTTCCTTCGGTCTGGAATCAACCGGCACAAGCCGACGTGCAGCCACTTCTTCAATGTCATCAAGCGTGGCCCCATGGGCCAAAGAACGGATGGAATTGGATCAACCGCTTTCATTGCCATGGTATCCGTAGCACATGAGTCTCCTCATGTGATGACCACCACCGCTCAAGCCGGTACCATTCCCCCATTAGAGCCTGGTGGCTCGGAAGAAACTCCCTCCACGAAAGATCCCTCCACAAGTGGAGAAGAAGATCTAGAGGATGCTCCCCCCGCCTTTGAAGAAGGCATTTCTACCATTGTCGATGAACTGGTAATGGTGAACCTTGGTAGCGAGAAAGATCTGAGACCCACATTGATCAGCGCTGCCATGTCCCCTGAGTAGCAGCAACGATATGTGGAATTTCTCAAGTAGCACCGTGAGTGTTTTCCTGGAGTTACGACGAGATGCCAGGACTAGATCCTCAGGTAGCTGTTCACCGCCTTGGTCTCCGGACTAACCATCATTGATTTAAGCAGCCTCCCAGAAAGATGCACCCTTCTCATAGTTCCCTGGTAGTGGCCGAGGTTGACAAGCTTATCAAAGCCAACTTCATCAAGGAGGTCTAGTACCCCAAGTTGTTGGCCAACATCGTGTCAGTTAGGAAGAAGAAGGGACAAATTAGTTTCTGCATCATCTTCTGCGATCTCAGCCACCACTGTCTAAAGGACGATTTTCCCCTCCCAGTGACAGTGTTGTTGATTGACGCCACGACTAGGATCTAAGCCCTCTCCTTCATGGATGGTAATTCCGGGTACAACCATATTCGGATGGCCCCCGAAGACGAGGAGTCCACTACCTTCAGGGATCCCCAAGGTACTTTCTGTTACCAGGTCATGCCATTCAGCCTAAAAAATATAGGTGCCACCTATCAGTGAGCCATGCACCGCATATTCAAGCTGATTTTCAGGACGCTGGTGGAGTACTACATGGATGACCTGGTGGTCACATCTCGTCAGTGCCATGACCATATCAAGGACCCTGAAAAAGTGTTTGAATTCCTCTGTTCCTGCCACCTGAAGATGAACCCGCTGATGTGTGCCTTCAGGGTCACCTCCGGGAAGTTGCTTGGCTTTTCTGTCAGATACCGAGGCATCAAGACTGACCTAGATATGATCAAGACCATCAGCCGAATTCCTCCCCTGAGAAATATTCGGGAGCTTCGTGGTGTCCAAGGCCACTTGGCCTACATACGCTGATTCATCGCGAATCTGGACAAAGAGTGTAATCCCTTTTCCTGGCTCATGAAGAAAGGCTCCGCCTATTAGTGGGATGAAGATTGTCAGACCACCTTCGATGAAATCAAGAAGAATCTATTCCAACCTCCAGTCTTGATGACACCCGTCTCCGGAAACCTGCTCGTCCTTTACGTGACTGACCTGGAATGGTCCCGTGGTGCACTTCTCGCCCAGAAGAACAACGACGGGGCATAAAACAGCCTCTACTAGCTCAGTCGCATGCTCATCGACACGGAGACCAGGTACTCCCCCATTGATAAGGGCTTCCTTGTGCTCGTGTTTGTCGTCCATAAATTGTGGCATTTCCTGAAACACCATGAGGTACAGTTGGTCTCTTGGGTTTACCCACTGAAGTACATCCTGAACCACCCCATGTTAACTGGATGACTGGCACAATGTGCGGTGATACTCCAGATGTTTGACTTCAGGTATGTACCTTAGAAGGATATCAAGGGACAGGTATTAGAAGATTTCTTAGCTGACAATCCAGCTTCCACAGATCAATCCCTGGACCTGGATATTCTTGATGATGCAATCCTCTTAGTCGATCATTTCATATCATGTTGGAAAATTCTCCTCGACGGTTCCTCCCGGAGCCCCACCGGTAGGAGGCTCAACGATCCTAAGCTCAACAGAGTGGGTCTGGGTTTCCTCTTCATCACCCTGGTGCAAGCCATTCTACCATACTCATTCATGTTGTAAAAAGGTTGTACCAACAATGAGGTGATGTATCAGGCTCTTATCACTGGCCTCGAGCTAGCCCTTGAGATCGATGTGCCCCATTTGCACGTAAAGGGAGATTCTGAACTGGTCATTAAGCAGGTCAATGGTGATTATTTCGTCAGGAAGCCAGAGCACATGACATTGGTGGAGTGTACCCTCTGGCTAATGGCCCAGTTTCCTTCTTGACCAGAGGTTACCCATGTCCCTCGATCACAGAACGGTCGAGCCGATGCTTTGGTCGGATTAGCTACATCATTTGCAGAACCCGAATAGTTTGATTTGATCATACATGTGGCACACAAGAGAGTCATTTCCCCCGTCACACCAAAGGATGATGAAGGCCCACAGATAAGTCATCTTACTGCCGGATCCTCCATGCTAGGGGCCTCAGGTTCTTCAGATGCAGTGGTCAAGGCCACTCCCGACTAGAGGGCGCCCTTTGTTGAGTATCTCCAAAATGGTTGCCTCCCGGATGATCGTGCCAAGTGCGAGCGAATCTGACACCGTGCATTGTAGTTTACCCTTCAGAGTGGTCCCAGTCTTGAGCAGATCCCCTATAACCGGAGCTTCGATGGTGTTCTCCTACATTGCATTCAAGGAGTCGAGATTCCTCAGGTCATGCAAGAGGTTCACACCGGTTCCTGCGGTGCCCACCAGGCCGGGCCAAAGTTATCCCAACAGATCTGGAGATTGGGGTACTTCTGGACCTCTATGATCCATGATTGTATTGAGTTTTCCAAGAGATTCCACGCGTGATATGTTCATGCTAACTTCCTACATCGGCTGCCAGAGCCTCTCCACTCCACCATGTACTCTTGGCCATTTGCTGTGTGGGGACTCGATGTCATGGGATCATACCCACCGGTGACAGCTCGCCAATGCAGGTTCATCCTGACTGCTACGTATTTCTTCTCCATGTGTGAAGAGGTAGTTCCACTAAAACAGGATAAGGCATGTTCCGTCGTTGAATTTGTGAGCTCCAATATCATCCACTGATTCAGAGTCCCTCATGTTGTCCTCACCGATAATGGAACCAACTTCCGAGCAGCCGAGCTGAAGAAATTGTATACCAAGTACAACATCCATTCAAACCATACCTCTCGATATCATGCACATGCGAATAGACAGATCAAGGCCTTCAACAAAACCCTCTCTAACATTCTGCAAAAGATGGTTGGTCAGAACATGAAAAGTTGGCCAGAAAAGTTCCCCAACGCCCTCTGGGGTTATTAGATGATGAATCGTAACTCCACCTAGGTGACCAAGTACTACCGAGTGTACGGAGCTGAGGCCGTCCTGCCCATTGAGATCCAGCTGCCGTCCTTACTCACTGCGGTCTATGACCAGCATGCGCCAGAGAAGGTGGCCGAAATCCATCTCGCTGAATTAGAGGCACTGGATGAGAATAGGCTTCGTGCTCTGCACAATCTGGAAAAGCATCAGAATAAGATAGACATAGCCTTCAACAAGAAGGTTCGCCTCCGCTCTTTTCAACAAGGCGGCCTGGTGTTGGCCCTCCGAGCGACAATGATCCCCAACTGGAAACCAACCAAGCTGAAGACCAAATGGGAAGGACCCTACATGATTCACAAGGTTTACCCCAATGGAGCATACTCCTTGGTGACCACGGATGGTGAGCGTATAACTCCTCCCACCAACACCATGTTTCTCAAGTAATACATTTCCTTAGTCCCTCGGTCCTGCGTGACCTTAAACTGTACGGTCCCACATGACCCTAAACTATGTGTTACCATCCCGCATTACTCGAAACTACATTTCATCCCACATGACGTTAAACTACATTTTAAGAACTACATGTGGCTTCATTATCATTCTCTGGGGATATGTAGGAATGATCAGACATCCCATCTTGAGCCCACCCCCGAGCTTTTCTCTTTTACTGTCCCCCCTGGGTATAGTTTTCTAGGAGGATCCTCACATGGTGCGGAATAGGCTTCCTTAGCCCCACTCATACGATGATTATAATGGTCTCACCTTGTGACCACACTAATTCTTCTATTCTCCCAGGTCTTTACCGCAGGACATTACACTGCATGGCCATCAAGAACTACGTATGGACTGATTCCCATTCTCATGGGATAAATAGGAATGCCTGGACATTGTGTCCATTGGCCCAGCCAAAAATCCAATATCTTCTCCTACGGTCAAGACATATGGAAGGGTGCACACTTTTTCCACAATTTATGTTGAGTATGGCTCGACCCAGCTGTACGTCCCCCTTCTTGAAGGTGTTCGCCTCTTCGTAGATGGGTACAGCTATGCTTCCCCCACTCCTTGACTACGATTCCATCACTTTCCTCACACGGAGGGACCCCCAAGAATGGCCTGGATACTACGCCTAAGGGCTCTCCTACCAATACGGGGCAACGCCCCTAAGGGTTTCCGAGAATGAAGATGATACAAGTCCCGTGTTTCGAATTTGGTCAGTGGATGATGCTCATTTGTTGCTCCCATATCGGGTCACCATAGGGAAGCTGTGTTTCAAACACGGTCAACAGTGTCCTAGATCTTTGGTTCCACCCCAAGATGTCCCAAACATCAAGTGCAGTAATTCGTTCTTCCCCATCCCGAAGCAACAAACTTCCCTCCGGGGGGTGCTAACGGTTGGGTCCACAACCCCCCGTCCTTGCTGTAAGACGTTAAAATGTAAGATAGTCCGGCTGTCCTAATTGAGGCCCAGCCTCAGGAATCATGGCCTTTTCGGGACCCTAGCCCCGCCCTCCATGCAAGACATTAAACTGCAAACCGGTCAGGCCTTCCTGACCCAAGCACCAATTATCAGGCCCCTCGGCCTTTTTGGGCCCCTGGCCCAGGTTCTTATGAGGGGATTATACGGTGTGGTATGGGACTATGTCATCATTCATGTATGTCCGTACACATCCCCAGATGAGATATTGTTATCTCTTCTTCCATCCTTGCTGCAAGACGTTAAACTGCAAGTTAGTCAGGCCTTCCTGACCGAGGCCTAGCCTCAGGCCCCTGGGCTTTCTCGAGACCCTTCACCCAACTTCTTACCTAGAGAGTACGGTGTGGTGTGGGACTATGTACTCATTCACATCGGGCTGCTCGCTAAGCCATACACCTCCTCTGTCTAGGGAGTCCTCCTCCCCTCCTCATCCTTACTACAAGATGTTAAACTGCAAGTCGGTCATGCCTTCCTGACCAAACAACCGACTAGCAGGCCCCATGGCCCTTTTTGGGCCCCGGCCCAGGTCCTCTCTCATGGGGGTGTGTGGTGTGGTGTAGGATTACGTCCTCATTTACATCAAGTTGCATTCCCTGACGTACACACTCCCCTCACTAGGGCCCTGCCTCAGGCCTCTCGGCCTTTCCGGGCCCACGATCCCCGTCCTTGTTGCAAGACATTAAACTACAAGCAGCCTCAGGCCTCCCTCACTGAGGCCTAGCCTCAGGCCCCTTTTCCCATGATTATACACGGTATTTATGGTGTGGAATGGGATTACGTACTCATTCAAATCGATCTTGCAATGACCATGCCATGTAACTCTCCCTCCCGTGCTGTTTCGTCGACCCTTTTCGGTGGTCGACCAATGTGCCTAAGGGTACTCTATTTTATTACCTGGAATGTCGGACATTACACAGACATATCCTTCCCCACTTTTTCATTTTCGAGTACTATTTTGAAACTCTAGACACTATCCCTCAGTGCGAATCTTCATGTAACAGGGATAATACCACATTAAAGGTGTCCTTCAGGGATCTTCACCGACCTCCCCTCAATGGACATTCATGGTATTCTGATGAGGATCTTCCTCCCTTGTTTCCCACACCGAGTTTGACTCATGTGGGCTTAGGGATCAGGTTGAGGTCTGCGCTTACTCAGAAAGTTCTCATCCACCCATGTTCTGAGCTCTAAGACCATAAACTATGATCTTCTCAGAACTACGTCGGGCTTGATTCCCATCTTAATGGGATACGTAGGAATGCCCAGACCACATGTCTTTGGGTCCAGTTTGAGTTCAGCTAATTTGTATCTTCTGTCCTATCTTCGGGACCCCAACTATGGGGATGTGTGGCGTAGTTCGGGATCACATCCTCAGTCATGTCGGTTTTGCAATAGCTGCACCACGCGCACCCCGTTCTAAGAATTAGCCATACTATTTCCTGTCCTGCCTGACATTAAAAGGCGCCCTCCAGAACTACGTATGGCTTGATTCTCATCCTCATGGGATACGTAGGACCACCAGAATGTCAAGAATTCGGGTCCAGCCCCACCTCTTAGAGATCTCCTGATCCCATGGTCACCTAGGCCCCTTGGTCTGCCCCTCTCTAAGAGGGGGATATATAGGTGAGATACGGGGTTTTTGGCATTATGCCCCCTTTTCCCGGGAATCCTCCATCTCATGGCCACCCTCAAGTTGAGTCCCTCAACCCCTTGAAATGGTTCACCTATGTGTTATGTGTACTCTGGTCTAGGACCAAGAGTGTCAGATTCAACTTGGTCAAGCTCCTTCCACTTTGCAAGCTTTTTGTTTCCCTTCATTCGGGCTTTCATCATCTTTCATACCCAAAGGGACCCCCAAGAACGGCCTAGATAGAATCCCCAAGGGCTATCCTACCATTACGGGCCAATGCCCCCGAGGGTTTTAGATAACAAATTGATACAAATCCCGCTTTGCGAACATGATCAGCAGTTGATGCTCATTTGTCTGTGCCCATTTCAGGCTAACGTGACAGGATGCTGTGTTGCAAACATGGTCAGCAGTAATCCTCCATAGTCATGCCAACCCCTTACGTCCTTGAATGTTTGTTGCACAATTCCCATCATTTTCCAACCCATCGTGTCTAGGTGTAATCACGACACTTTTGGCACTATCACTCAGTGCACCTTTTCATGTCAGGGGATAATGATTCAATATGGTGTCCTTCGGGGCTCCCATGGTCCGAGCTCTAAGACCATAAACTATGATCTTCATCTATAACTATGTATGGATTAATTCCCATCTTCATGGGATACATAGGACCACCCGGACATCTCATATTTGGGTGAATCTCATTGAGAGATAGTCTCTCCCCCTTCACCTTTTACCTCAATATAGGACCCATGGTCAGAGGTTCTCCTCTCGGAATTGCATACGGTTCGATGTGGTACCATGTCCCTATTCACGTCGGTTATGTTTCATGGCACTGTACCCATTCCCCTCCTAGCATCATCTCTGCTACCTGTGTTCTGCGAGATGTTAAAATGCATGCTTGGTCCTATCACACGACCCTAAACTGTGACATTATCATCCTAGCCGCATGAAGAAAAACGGCACTGCATTGTGGCAACCCCATCATAGGGAACATCACGTTGGGTATTGGTCACATTCCATGCCATTTTTCAACACATATCACAGCTTGATTCTTGTGGCGACAGAAGGGAATATTACCCTAGGAATGTCGCTTTAAAAAAAAACCCGCTCACCATAAAGGACAAACAAGATTTATCAAATACCACTTCTCTTAGTGTGAGGGATAGACCTGTGCACCCCTCTCATCTTTTGCACTGTTGCATTACTACATTGTTCATCTCAGGAACTAAATGTAGCTTGATCCCCGTCCCAATGGGGTATGTAGGAATGCCTATGCATTTTGACTCAGGCCCAGCTCCACTCTCATTTTAGGTCCCTTAACCTATATCCTCTCCAAGGAACACATTGTGTTTGGAACGCCTGCTTCCTATTCACGTCGGGTATTTGTAATTACCCCACCACATGCATCCTATGTTTCCTTCCAGCAATGGTCCGAGTTCTAAGACCCTAAACTAATACCCTCTCAATAACTACATGTAGCTTGATCCCCCTCACAATGGGGTACGTAGGAACGCCTGTGCATTTTTCCTCGGGCCCAACTCAACTCTAGTTTGCAATCCATTGACTGATAACCTCTCCCCTAGGGTTTGATGTGTGGTGCGGAAGACTGGTCATGTTTGGAAGGGCCCCCGTACTGTATGGATGCTCAACCTAGGGTCCGCCTACTCTCCTGGGCCAACGTTATGAAGGATTGATCGACAAAATCTGTGAAATGGTCCCATGTTTCGAACATGGTCAATGGTCGGCCCTCATTTGTTGTCCCCATCTCAGGCTAACGCAGTACAGATACCGTTTCTTCGCCATAGTTAACGGTTGTCCATTTATTGTCATGCCACCCCCACAATGTTCTGAATATTGGGTATTGTGATTCAAACTTCCCATTTCCATTTTTTTTGGATCGATTTCAATGCCCCTAGCAGTGCACCATTCGTACACAAAGAGCACACTGGAAAAAAGGTAATTTGGAAATTCTGAGAACATCCTTCTCCTATCCGGTGTCTCCTACTTCCAGGAAATCTGGACCGGTTATCCGAACCCCGGATTCCCGAAACCTGGGTTACTTTCCTATGTTGGGTGGGGCGATAAGGTTACTATCTCTTGTTTCTCACATAGGGACCTACACATGTGAGCTTATGGAATTGTCGCTGTACGTTCCGAAAACATTGTAAGGATGCAATGAACCAGTGCGAACAGTGGAAATCGTGAATTCTACGGCATTCAAAGAAAGAAGAAAAGTGAAGCATGAGAGTACCATTAAAGGGTTTTTAATTTTTACAATACCTGAGGGTCGACTCCCCCCATGGACAGATTGACCTCGTCGAAAGAGCGTTGCAGCTCCGCCACCCTTTGACTGGTGGCGTCCAAGAATTGCTGCCATAGATATAGCTCCCGCTCCTCCTCAGTAGCAATGGGGCATAGTTCATCATCCTCAACTCGGGCACTCTCTACGTTAGCCTAAATTCCTGCCATCTCCCCAGAAACCCACTTCACGCCCTCTTCGTCCTCTTCTAGCTGGGCCTTCAATCGCAAGATCAGCTCAGATTGTGCATTGAGAGAGGCAGAGTGTTCGTCCACCCGTGCCTGCAGCTGTTTGACCTTGTTTTCAGCCTCTTGGAGCTTATTTATATTAGTCTCTTTCCTACACTTCTATCCCATGCTGAGCCCATGATCATACTCCCAGATATTCTCCGCCATAAGATCTCAGATGAGCAGATGAAGGCACTGGGCATCCACTCCCCCAGCACAAAGTTCGCGCAACCGCAAGCGATGTCTGTCCATTTCATTAAGCCATTGCACTTGGGGGTGTCATTGATGAAGCGTGTGATTAGATTCCATGATCAGAGGTGGACTATTTTGTTTTCCTCTTCATCGGAGGCCGTCTCATCCAAGTCCGCACAATTAGCAGGCTCGTACGCGGGGTACGCCTGTAAGAAGTCTTCAGCGGGATCTGCATCTTGTGTGGGATATGGCACGACATCTGGTGAGGGAGCAGGAATAGCGGGACTTGGGTCGATCAGTTGATCCTCATCATCGGACTCCACCTCAATAAACTCGTGCACGGCCCTTCCAGTGGTCCCTCCAATGATAGTGTGTGCTGCAGCTCGGGTAGGTGGGGGAACTATCTCCACAATCACCAGCATGCCCCTGAGAGGGATGCCACCAGACATCCCAATCATCCTTGCAGCTGCCCATGTCATTCGTAGAACTGTACATGACAGATTAGGGCATGGAAGTTATTTGGCATGATCTACATATGCCAAGCAATGAATTTAGTGGAGAAGACTTATGGAGATCAAACTCCTAGTGCTGCTCCTGAGTCGATACTGACGGAACCCCGAGGTGTTTCCCTCCATTTATTGTTGGAAGGTCTCGAGATTCATGAGGATCCACCTCAGTTGTCCTAATCCCTCCAGACACAGAAGTGGATGCAGCTATAGTCGCGGGTTATGAAGGTCCTGCATCATCACCCGCCAAAGGGCGAGAGCGAGGCCTGCGTATAGGTTCGTCCTGCACGGTTCAAATATTGGTATGATATCCATGATGGACTCAGAGCAGACTATGAGGAAAGAAGCTCGGAATGCTACCACGAGAGCCTCTACGAAATCATCAGAATCTGTGTCCTGTTCTCCGACTTCAACCTCCTCCAATGGGATCCTTTCGCTGGCCTCGTCGTCCCCGAAGGATTCATCTGATTCTTCCGGTAGAGGGAAGCACTCTCTCAATTCAGCGGCTAACAGCTGTGGGGGAACTTTCCGATCCATTAGTACCCCCACCTGGTCTCTCATTGGGCGTGTCACAACACTGGAGTGAATGTAGTCCTCCATCTCATCCATGTATTGCCCCGCCTCCACCGGAGACTCCATGAAACTAGCCCGGACAGGGCCAATGCCTGAAAAATCCATCCCAAGACGATTCAAGTGCGCCCACATCTCAGGTGAACTGAGGAATTTCTGTTTGACGTCCCAAATATCTCAGGCCTCTGGGAGGACATCATCCTCTGACATGTCAATGTGGCATAGTCACATCCTCGGAGCTTGAGTGGATATCCTGTGGAACCCCTTCGGGGGGCGCCCCTCCGGATGGCTCTTCTCATCTGGGACCACCGGGTCCACTACCACCGCTGGATATGCTGTTGCTGCCACGCCCTCAGCCGGTGCAAGTCTTGCTACCACGACATCCCTGCCACCGCGAGAGGCCCTTGTCACTCTTCGACCCTGACCTCAGGATAGGGGAGGCCTGCCATCACCGGTTCGAATGGTTGGCTGCCTCAGCTTCTTCCCGGGATAAGCTGCCTCCCAGATGATGGCATACTCCTTCACTAGTCCAAAGGTGACAGTCGGCAGAGGCAAAACCATTCGAATTTTCCCATCTTCCCATGTGAACATCAGCCACAACTACCTCATTACACACGGGTGATCCTCATGACGAACCTCCCAGTAGACCTATGGGGTCAGCCGCTACAGGCACCAGAACTGCCTCGAAAACTGGTGCAGGGTGTACAGTTCGTAGAGTGGCTCACGATCCACCCGTGCCACCAAAACTCCACCTAGATATGCCAATATATAGTCCCAGTGCTCTTCTGTTCCCTGGTCGTCATCGGTAATCACCCCTAGTGGCAATGTAAACGTGTGGAAGTTAAACTCGTTTGCCTTTCATACCTGGTTCAACACCATCGGTACGGCTAGATTGAATGGGAAGCTCCCGACCACATTCAGGTTGGAGGGGTGGAAGTCTGACCCGAGTAGTGAGATGGGGATTGGATATTCATAAACCCCCCAGATGTGTGCTGTGATCCACCAATACAAAAGGTGGAATGGTCTGCATATCCTTGGCAGCTTCTTGCCCTCACTGACATACTGCAACATCTTGTATAGCCTGGAAAGCATCGGTATCCCTAGATTGACCCACTGTCCTGAGGCTAGCATGGACACCATGATGAACGAGTTGCGCCGCACCCCCATGTTGGTATCCCTCACAGGTAGGATCCAACCACAGATAAGGGATGCGATGAACGCCGCCAGCCTGACTATCGGTTGTTGTTCAGGGATGACACTGAATCCCTAGGTCTTCCATTGGATGTCCTCCATGAGACACCAATACGAGTTCTCCTTACCCCGTTGAGCCCCCTTCAGACAAGTTCTAGGCCTCGGAGGGAACTCTAAATCCTCCGGGAAGTTCATGAACCACTCAAACCACTTCTTATAGTGGACATCTCTCACATCTTCCTTGTCCTCTCTAAGAACTAGTTCCATCTGTGCCAGCTCCAGCCATGACATTTGCTCTGGATCCTCCCATGGACTCAGAATCAGGAGGAACTCATCATACAAGGACCCCAAGATCAGGACCCCCAAAATCTGATGGACATCCCACATACTGATTCCCACCTCCCCATTGTGTAGGTGAAAAGTGTTGGTCCTAGATGACCATCTTCTCAACAGCTCATGAATCAGCTGTTTCGGTTGATAAATGTGAAAATGGGAGGCCCATGCCACCCCGTACAAGCCCACCCTCATTAGCACGACCTCAAACTCTTCGCATGAGGCACATACCCAGTAGGCCCATGCCCATTCATTGGTAAAGATGCCGCCCTGGCGTATGTCCCACTCATCGGACCACCCCTTCTTCGGATCCTGCAAAGCCGCCTTAAAATATAGTGCAGTACAAAGGAGGGGAAATCTCTGGTTACAAGGGCATCCCATCGATGTTGTTCACGTGGTTGTAAAAACACTTGGCAGTGATAGGCGTGAAGTCCTCCTGCACAGGACCATTAGCCTCCCTTAACCATTGGCGCTGACATGGCGGGATCCTGAACTAGCAAGCCGGTTCGTCCCTGCTCCCCTCAGGAATGAAGAAGTCATCCCTTATCCCAAAGCTATACATGGGAAGTTTCTTCCATAACGGATAGATCTTTTGGATCTCTAATAGTAGGTCTGTCTGAGAATTATGGTCCAAGTGGCTTCAGACCAGCTCCCCTAGGACCAAAAAGTTTGCCATCTCATCACTCTGGGCGGCGTCTACAAGCACCCCCAACACAGCTTCTTGATGGTCCATTACAGTTTCAAACCTCGAAACAATTTATGGTCGGGTCGCGAAGGCTGATCGTGATGATTGTTCACGAAGCTCATTCGTGAAACAAAGAAATAGAGCCTGGCCTTGTCATGCAAACATATGTTCTCTTGGCGCAGTTGCGGAGTCAAAGACTCGTGGTTCGCCGCGAAGCTCGATTTGCAGTGAGGAGATGCAGAGTAAGTGGAGCTTCGCAAAGTCAAGAGCGCAAAAGGAAAAAAGTCATGAGAGTAAAAAAGAGAGGTCAACCCCCTATTTATAAGAGGGGACCCCGAAGCCTCGCAGCGCGTACCCGCACGGAGCATCATGGTGAGTCTCGACCGCGCGGCCACGGTCCGCCTCACGTGCCCCCTTCGCGAGACATCACCGCGATCTGCCGATAATTTTGGCGATTTTTCATTCATACTTCGACCCTTGATCCCTCTGCTGCTCCATGTCTATGGGGGGCATTTGTTGGTTCCAAAATATTGGATGAAAAAGGAAGAAGAAAAAGAATCCAGCGCGCTGGCTCGCGAAGTTCAAACGCGGGGGCCCCCCGAGAAACAAGCCCGTCGCGAAGCCCCCGAGGAGGTAACACTCCATGAACGCCCCTGTTGTTTGAGTGCCCACCAAAAATCCCCTGAGGCAGTAATGCTCCGCCAATTCACCTAACGTTCGTGAGCCCTCCGTGAATCCCAAGCGGTGGTAATGATCTGTAAATGCCCCTGACGTTCGCAAGCCCACCACGATGCAGAGGAGGTGGTAAACCTCTGCGAACCCGGTTGACGTTCGCATCCCACTATGAAGCAACCGCAACCCCTTCATGCCGCGTCAGCTCTGCTTTGTGGTGCCCCTTGCCTATAAATACTGGGCTCTGCCTAAGCCATCCAGACATACAATCTGACCTTTCGGCTTCTCAGCTCCTGAATCACGAAGCACCCTTTGCCCTATGAATCATGAGCACCGCGAGGTATTTTTGCTTCGTGAGTTTCCTTTTCCTTGTCTCATTTTGAGCCCCTCTTCCGAGAGGGATGCCCTTCATGAAGCCCAATGGACTTCGCGAAGGATGGGGATCCCCAAGGGGACCCAGTCAGCTGTGGAGAGTTCAAGCTTCACGAAACACCCATCCTATACATGTGATCCATATGCCAAGGCATGATCACTGTACTTCGCGAAGCACATTGCTGAGAAGCACCATGCTTCGTGAGGCACCTCTGCTTCGCGAGGCAGGGCTCTGCGAATGCTACTCCTCTTCGCGAAGCACACCCCTTTGCAAGTTCTCTACACTATGTAAAGATACCAAGCTCCACAAGGTCCCTCCCTATGGACCCCTTTGCTTGGAAATTCCTCTTCCCGTGCAGCCCTCCAGGTTTGCACAATGTGATTTAAAAGTCCCCTGGACGATACCACCTGTAGCATTGCTTTTCCTAATGCTTCTTTGCAAAGGAATGCTAATGAATATTGCTTCTTCTTATAGCCACGCTAACGTAGACCCCCTAGATGGTTCACCCTACGACCCCCCTTCACTACGTCCTTGTCGATGCCTTCCCTTCCCCAAGGTGTAGAGTGTGTTGGGAATGTAAGCCCTAGGGGTGTTGAGTGAACCCACCTCATCCGAGCTGCATGACGTTAAACTACCAAGGACCTCGTTTTCAACACATGATGTAAACTGTGATTAGACCCCGTGCTTCTCATGCAGGGTCCCCCTATCTCGGACATTCTTTGCGCCACTAGTCTCCATGCGAATGGAATATTCCTCACATGGAATGGGATCCTCCCTTTTAGAGTGGCATTTGTCCACGGGGGAAGGGCTGCCTCAGTTAGTAAGCCCCTAGCCTCTCCTGTAGAAGGTTGTACCCATGCACCTCCATACATCCCAACCGCCAAGGGCAGGGGAGGGTGTGATAGGGAACATGGAAACTCCTTTGTTCGGTGCCAAATCCCTCTCCCTCTGCGGGTTTTTTCACCTCGGGCCTCCATCATGATGTAAGTCCCAACACCATGGGTTTCCTAACAGGTAAGCCCCTCTTCCTTTACCACATACGCACCCTTTGCGACGTGATCATCAGGTCCCTGCAACCTCTTGTTTCTCACACCGAGCATGACTCACCTGAGCTTAGAGTGAGCACCGACCCTGACCACCACCTCGAGCGAACTACCGGGACTTGGATCCGTGTTAAGGCATGGTATATAGGAAGCCTCCGCGAGGTTCAAGCCCACCACTCGACCATTTCTTCACGTCGATTTCCACCCTCATCTAGCATGATGTTAAACTGTATGGCCGCATCCAGCATGAAGTTAAACTGTATCCCGAACTATGAGGACTTTGATCCATGTCCAGGAATGGTACGTAGGAAGCCTCTATGAGGTTCAATCCCACCACCAGTGGACTCCCCGGGTCCACCTTCACATCAGTTCGCCGACAAAAACACCACACAAACTACGAGGACATTGATCCATGTCAAGGCATGGTATGTAGGAAGCCTCCACGAGGTTCAAGCCCACCCCCTGGACCCCTGGTCCCATCATGTCGGCCTTTTGGAATCCAACCTGAACTATGTGGTCATTGATCTGTGATAAGGCATGGTACGTAGGAATCCTCCATGAGGTTAAATATCACCACCTTGACCCATGGTCCCATCATGTTGGCCTTCTGGCATCCAACTTGTACTACGTGGTCTTGGATCCATGCTAAGGCATGGTACATAGGAAGCCTCCATGAAGTTCAAGCCCACCACTTGGACCCCTGGTCCCATCATGTCGGCCTTCTTTCTTCCAACATGAACTATGTGGTCTTTGATCTGTGCTAAGGCATGGTACGTAGTAAGCCTCCACGAGGTTCAAGCCCCCCCACCTGGACCCCTGGTCCCTTCACGTCGCTTCACCGACCCCATATACTTGGGCCACCTCAGTGTGTAAGCCCCATTCCACATCGAAAAACGTGGAATTCGATTCCCTGCCATGGGGATACATTGTAACCCTATTCGAGGCTCAAGACCATCACCACCATCACCTCAATGACGGCCCAATCTCATCCCCCTCTACTCCATGCCATTCTCATCCACCCTAATTCTTACCTGGGCCACAGCATCTCGGTGAGATCATTCCACCCCACTTCCCTCCACAACATCAGGAAGGCAGCCCACGGGATGGCTCTGATATCGGTGTTCCCTCAAGAGGGGTTCCTCAATCTGATCCACTCAAGTTAGTATTCTGATCAGCCTGATCCGTCTCCGCCAGACATTAAACTTACGGCATACACCGTGTTAATCATGTGATGATGAGGAAAACCTCAGATAAATGCCTATGGCATATGATTCACCGCGTTCAATGTGGGTTTCCTTAGGCTTCTGCTCCCCCGAGAAGCCCTATAATAAGGGACCAGTAACAGACACCCTAATTCCCCATCGTTCAGACACTTTAATGATGCGTCGACGTGACTACTCCCCTAACTGAAGGTTGCTTCCCTGACCGGACCCTTTTGGTATGTCCTGAACGAAGCAGTGTAATTAACCTGTGTCCATGAAAATATGGAACTGGGAAGAATTTCATAAACAATGTATTAAATCTATGAAGGAGAACTGGACTAGGTGATGAGTTCCGAGGAGGAATCCACGAAAGGAAGAACTGACATCCCATCATCCCGGTTTCGATCAAGGAGAAGACGTCCCTGAAAAGGGAGCGAATGCTTCCCACCATTGGAAAGAAAGAATGCGGGGTAAAAAAAGAAGCTACGCCTGTCGCGCCCAAGAGGATGGATGTGCGCGCTCTGACGAAAGCGTTGGAAACACTATGGTTGGCCCTTTTTTATGCAACCTACTATAACCATATTTATTTTTGAGTTAAAATTGATTGGGATGTATGATGATATTCAAATATACCAAAACTTTATGATTTTAATTATATCCTAATTAGTGACACTGATATTTAATGTTGTCCAATAAAGAACCGATTTCACATGATTCATGTTGATGTTGATAGAACCCTTTGGGTTTTTGAACATATCCATGACATCCCAATAATAGGTGATATATACAATGATAATATTCCACCATGTTTTGTTAATGATATTATAGAAATTTACACTCCCATTTTCTGTTAGTTAATTTAAATGTCCAAAAATTATCCAAAAAAGGACAATCTCAGGTGGGAAGACATCCTAGGGAATAAATGGGATAATTTTTTTTATCAGTAATTCCCACTATGAACCATCAATTAAGAAGTATAAGGATTAAAAAATATCACAATTTAATGAAGAAAATGTGTATTACATGAAAATATCTATAAAAGGTTAATTTAATATATGTGGATATTATTTTTTCTGGAAGTCAACTAATTTATTAAATTCAATTTCTGTTTTCCCATGTACTTAGAGGTTGTTTTCTCACATGCAAGGAGAGTGTTTGAGTTAGTGTGTCAACCTTCATTTTGGCGACAACAATTGAAGCATAAATTCACGTTAAATTTTCCATTCAAACATTTTCTATAATATGTAATCTACTATTCCATATTTATATTGTTAATCCTCCTTATACAATCATCAACTATTTCCATGTGATGTGGATATGGATGAGGGATGACCAGGTTTGATTTTGAGTTTCTAAATTCCCAAACTATCTAGAATATGTGATTAAATTCATTATACAAAAATTTAGTGGATTGAAGTATATACATTTATAAATATGGGAAATCATGTCCCTCTTCATCTGCTATAATATTTTTTATTCATGATATTTTATGTGTCCAATGGTGGAAGAAGTGAAACTAGAAATGGTGATCCAAAGGAATTCCATTACATGATTTCGATTTAGGGGGGCCCTTTATTACAAATTTTTTTACGTCCACTGTTAGTGGTATTACACTTTCTGATATTTGGATTAATTTATCTATATTCATTCAATGTGTAATTCTCTAATATATGTTAGATTTAAAAGGGACATGATGTTGGCACACACATTTTTTATAATATTTATGGTGTAAGTTCATTATACTCTTGTATTACACCCTCCAACTACATGTTATATTATTTTATCGATATTTTATATCAATTAATGGATATTATTATACAAGAAATAGAAAATATACACATTGGTTCATGAGGAAACAGATCTACCACTGAACAACAAATACAATCTGAGATCTGATAAGAACAATTCATTCAAAAAAACTATGGATTCATAGATTATACTCAAGGAGTTGAGTAGTTTATTGTCCATTTTATCATATGGAGAGAACATATATAATATATTTATGACAATATATAATCCCATAATGTATTCCTTGAAAATAAAAAAATGTCTCAATGCATGCCTACAATGGAATATTTGGAAGTAGGATAACTTTGTCCCTAAAATCTTAGGATTATTACTGTTCGTGAAAATATACATGATGAGATTTTAATTTATTTTTTCTCATTGTCTAATTTTTTTATAATTTATTATACCTATGAGTTTTTGGATTTTTGTTTGACGACATGTTGACAATAAAAATTATTATTGGAAAATCCACTTTCCACAAAGAGTGAAATAAAAGATGTTTCCACATATGATTGAGGTATATGTTGATGAGGGTAAAATAATATATAGAAAGAAAAGGTATGGATATGTTTTCATAATATAATTTAACAAATTCATAAAATTGGAATCAAATTGATATATTTTTTATTTCATTGAGTATGGGAGGAGATCGATTGGACCCAGTTCTGCCTGACATTCCAGTATATTCCCGTATTGGTATCGCTACTAGAGTGGATCCAGATAATTGAAATGAGATTGAAAATAATTTCAAATGTGGTCAAATTATGATATTGAAGGAATAATAATCACATCTAGAGAAATCTTGATAATAACCTCCATCGATGACATCCTTAGTGCAGTCATTGTAACCCCTTTATGCATCTTTCGCCAAGATGATGTGGAATATGATGTGTTAATTATTAGTAGACCAGTCTCTTCTTGAATCAATGAGTGAATGATAAATTCTATTTCTACATATTACCAGGAATTGGGTTAATACCATTTTGAGTCAACTGTTTATATGACTGTCGTAGAATCCAATGGAAGAACATGTATCTATTCCCAAGGAAATAGGTGAACTTTCATCCCTTCAGGGTAACTTTTTCCATTTGTTATATTTAATCAACCAATTAATTGGCTATAATGGAGACATCACTTAGAGAGGGTAAGAAAATCTATATAGAATATACTAATCATCCAATTTAAATAATGTTTTATATGATTTCCTTACACATATATCTCTTTTTCGTTGAGTATAAACTGTTATAATATAGAAAATGGTAGTGGTTACGTGATTACATTATATTTGATAGGGTGTCTAATTTGTTCTGAAAGGTATAAAAAATATAATAGATGAATCAAGTGATGTGGATGAAAAATGTACATTCTCATCATTGACCAAGATTAATTATTAGCTAAAAAATAAAATACTCTTCCACATATTGATGAACCCTTGTTTATTTATATAAAATATCAGGTTTATAGAGATCACGGGAACAATCCCCTCCAACCATGTGATTTCTTCCAATTGTGTTGACAAATAGGAAAGTTGGATGTGTATCAAGCTCATTGAAGGATGTGAATACAATCCCCTAACAAAATGACTTATTCTTGAATGATATTCATATTTGGGTCCAAGTAATATGTTGTGTCTTAGGGTATGTATCACATTATTGTAGAATTATAAAAGGTATTACAGGGTTTCCAGAGCCAAACCAAAGAGGGACCCTTATAAGAGATAATGAATTCGCTTTTCCATCTTTAAAAAATGTTCACCACCATTTTTGACATGGGAATCAACTATATATTTTTTCAATATATGGTGAGATAAATGTTTTCTCTATGATATTATAGTAAATAAATATAATAGAGGACATTAGTAATAGAGGAATCAATATTAGAAAACAATCATCATATGAGGTAATGGGTGAGGATTCGTGGTATGGAAGGAAGTGATCGGCCCACTGATATACGGTTAGTTCATGAAAGGATGAGATTGATAGGATCAAGTCTCATATCTACTATCTTTAACAATATTTGTCCAAGAATTAGTATTCCCCAAAAATATTGTATTAAATTGTGAAAGTGAAACATATGATCAATAATGTAGTACATGAAACTTATAATGAGATCATTCCTTTGGTGTAGGTATTACAATGGGTCGCATAGGTTGATACTGAGTCTATGAATATGTGGTGTTAATCTATAGACTACCGAAAAAAATTATTTATTATAATCAATGAGTCTTATTAGAAATTTATGATATACATCTATACTTTGAGGATCCACAATTTTTATCGGTGTTTTCAGGAGAGACTCTAGGATTTGTATATTCCCCATTTACTTATACATTGTCAATGAACACTTATTTTGACCTCTATTTTTATCATCATGATATATTTCTCTTTATCAATTCCATAACACTTTTTTGACATGGTGTCATATAGATCATAAAATAATTTAGTATTTTTATAATATATGTCAACCAAAACATGAATTTATGCGCTTGAATCACAGTAGATAATACATGAGAGTATCACTAGAATGATTAATGATATATATATCCTTATTGATGAATCTATACTCGTATGTTTGATATTTTCCTTTTTAAAATAGTTTATTTTGGTAAATATGTATTAAAGTGAGAGTTCTATAATATATTCCTATGAAAAAGACTTAGAGAACATAGATTTAAATTTTATTGTCAACAATATTGGTCAAAAAAATATTTTTTTTAAATTTTTTTCAACTCTAAAATATCTATTTTACATTGATGGAATGTATTAGAAGTAATTGAATAAGATTTTTCATAGGCTTCCCTTTATTAGTTTTCAGGATGAAATGTATTTGACTTCTGATATTTAAAAAGTGATCAATATTTTATAGATCATATAGTGTTTTCATACTGTGATTATATATTAAACTTCTATCATGTCTCCCTTTTCAAATTTTCAAACTAGTGAGACTTTATTCTTTTATAGTTTATACTTTACGTTCATGCACACCAAACAAAGGACCTACTACAGTTTAGGGTCATCTAGCTTAGACCAATTTTTTTTTGGTCGACTACTTTTAACATATTTTATCTTCTTTTAAGATTATAATAGAATGAAAATTATATTCTTCTTGTTTATGTTCTTCTAGATCAGAAAATATATACCTTCATTATATGGTCTTCTATAATATATCATATGTTTATAATGTTTATGGAATTATTTCTTGGGACCTTATGCTTCCGATGATTATGGTATATGATCTCTATCATTAATTTTTTTTGTTTATTATCATCAAAATCATTACATGTATTAAAATTGATTATGGTATTATAGTTTTGTTCTTATATTGATACAGTTTAGGGACATCTAAATCCATCTATCAATTTATTTTGATCTTTAATATAGGGAGGTTGTGGCTTTATGATGAATTCTAAAACAATGAATATTAATTCAGGATTTGAATAATTATTATTCATAAAGGATTCAGACAGCCTATATTCTGGATAAGATCACGATGAATTATTATTCTTAAAGGAATATTCCACATTTCATTCATGTGGAAATTAGGAAGGATTAATATATATGAATGGATATAGAACCAAAAATTTCTAAATCAAAGGTTCTTAGTATATTATTTCATAATGATATAGATTTTAAATTCACTAGGATTGATGGATAATTGGATATGTAAATAATAACCCATGAGTTTGAAATGGTGGTGATGAGATATGTGCAGTCATGTTTTGAAATAGAGTATAACCATTGATGGATGAGAGTTACACTTTTATGACTGTAGAGATCACGATGATTAGATCCCATTTACATCAAGGAGGGAATTATTCTAACTGAGAATTAAGAGTCCCTTATTAATGATTGTAACATTCAATATTTTCATAGATGTGTTGTTTCATTCTAATTTTCAGTAAAAAATATTTAAATTTTTATTTTAGCATATGTCTAGGTAATTGTTCCATTAGACTGGTCTATTTCCTTTCAAAAAATAATGGCAATAGGTGCAATGTAGGCTCACTGAAGGAGAAAACAAACAACATGTTCTAAATTAACAATGTGAATTTAATTAATGATTTGTATCCAATAATGAAAAATTAATTTAAGTTTGATAGGCCCCATGTTTTTTGTGTGGAATAAACTCAATACATTCAGTGAATTGAATAAATGTTGTTAATTCATTATTCATGATGTGAAATAGTTTTGAAAAATAAAGAACTACATGTTTTTGTTTTTCTAGAGAGATAAAAACCAAAGAATTACACAACTAATAAAAATATACATGTCATGGAATATATTATATTATTTTTAAAAGTTGATGATCCCATTATTCTTTTGATAGGGTCCCTTTTCTTTTATATCACATTTAATTCCATCTGACTAATTCTCCATCTTCATTCCTAGCATAGGATTTCGAAAATCAATCTCTTCTATTGTAAATTATTCTCACCATTCATCTAATTGGTTGAGTGACATTAATATATTCATTATTTTATCTACTTTTTTCATTCTATCCATATAGTTATTTCTGTGTGATATAATTTGACCAAATTTCCTTTCATTTTTCTTTTACATATTTCATTATAGCTCATTTGAAAACTAATAATGGGTTAGTTTTCATCTACTAATAACGGTAAGTGGTATTGTTTGTTTCCCTAAAAAATTTTAGTTGTACATTATCATGATCATCAGTTCCATGGGATTAAATAATATGGCCTATCAACAATTTTTTTTACCATATTAAATAAAATTATAACACTTGTTTAATATGGTCCTAGAAACACAAGAATTAATTTTATAGCATAACTACCCCAATGTGATCAACCCAAGTGGTGAAACATCACTAATTTCCCATAATTATTAATACCAAATTTAATTTAAACCACCATTAGAGGTGTGAGTTTTTCATTGTGATCATTGAAAAAAATTTAATAGAGAGAATTAGTTTCGTCGTAAAACCTAATAAATATTTTGGGCCATAGGTGATTTAATGGACCAAACATATAGATACCATAGACATTCTCTTTGAGAATTATAAATATCATTTTTATGTGATTCTTAATATTTCAGTGTTGAAACATGGTTTCTAATATAAGACACCATAGATGGTCACACCAAGAGGATTCCTAACTTTTATTATGAATGTATGATACTCTATTTCTATGTGGATTTCCATTGATAGGATTTGTGGGTAGTGTTGTAACCCATTACCATAAGGGATACATGGATACCTGTATGGAATACATAGGATTGTCTTAGAGGGTTATTCCTTTAGACCATGATGATAGTGATAATTGGGATTACACATATGGGTCACCTTAGATGGACTCTTACTTTGATGGATACATAAAATACTCATTAAGTGATACATGGGATTTTTTCTTATGAAATGACTAGTAAGGGATTACATATCAACATAAATAAGGAAGAATGATTCCATTATTATTGTATAAGGATGCATCTCCAAATCCAAATAGAATTCATTGGTTTATTCAATGATTATTATATAATTTTATGACAACCACAATAGTCATTCATTACATATATGGTAGAAAAATTATAATGTATATATATATATACACTCCACCATAAACTATATTTTTATAAGATTACCAGGGGTCTGAGATTTCCGACATCACATGAGAAATGTAGTGTTTATAAGGGATCCCACGAGGAACGGAGTATGATATGGTTTACTAATTAATTCATTTATTTAAATTTATCTACAAGTTCCTCTAGTTATAAAATTAAAATGGAATATTTTATAAATTTCTCATTGGTTCCTACTACATATACCTCAAAAATATTTCAGGTTATCTATGTTACCCCAAAAAACATCAAGACATCATTCTTATTAAAATGGAACTACTCAAATTATTATGTTTGAATTTAATTATTATGATGGATTACTGTAGTAGAGGACCTACACTATGCCGATGATTCTAGTGTTAGTTTTCTTGGGAATTTTTTTTATCGTGAATTTTATTTTACTAACCCATTATTCAATGTAGATCTATTTTTGTAAATTTTCTTATCTTGATCATCATTTTTTTATGACAAAGATTCATATTCCTCATGTTGGTTACATTTATATGATAACATATGATTCAACATCCAATTATTAATTTAAATTTCCATTGTTTTTTATTATTACTCACAGATATTATAAACTATGATCAATAGTATATATTTTCCCTACCGACACACCCTAGACCATCACATGGAATTCATAATCCTCGGTAATAAGAAAATGAACACTTTGTGTTATGTTGCAAACCAGCTCAGGGAACAACATAGTGTAATCTTGTTCATGACACAACATTAGTTATTAGAGGGAATTTTTTTATTTTTTTGGTACTATTCAAGAGACTAGTTTGGTGTCAGAATTTGGTAAAGATCATGTCCCTAGATAAGGAAAACCCACATACAGTGGAAACCGAAGTTATTTTTGATCTGTTGTTGTTTTATTGGATTGTTCTTATAATTATTCTACTAATACCATAATTGGGTGATTCAAATGTTTTATGGTGTTCTGATTGATGATATTATTATTATGGATTTACATATTTCCTTTTCCTAGTAAATAACGTTGTTATCATATCATTCAAAAATACAATCACATGGGGATTCACATTTCATATATTATTAAATTTAATATAGTTTTAACTATATGAATTCATTTCGTATATTTGTGGTGTTTTTACGTTCCTAGATTATTCTATATTGAAATTTTTTAATGTTTCATGTCTGTATAACATGATTGGATTAATAAATGTGTCGCAATCAATCCAAATGATGTTTTCCCATATATCTTGATGATGAAACATTAATTAACAAATTATTCCATTTCTAATCCAATGAAATACAACTTCTATGGGATCAAACATTATCTGATTTGATGAGTCGAATAACAATTATTATTTTGGAAGCATGTACATCTATTAAAAATGAATGATATTTCATTCTAAAATATAATTGTACATGACATATTTCAACATGATTATAGATTTAATGGTCATTTAACCATTTAATTACATATAAATTGAAATTTATAGAGTATGATCGATTAAAAATTGTAAATTGTCACCTGTATAACAATGTTGTGATATAAATACAGTTGTAAAATATAGTCAAGATGTATAAATTTATATTATTTAAATAAATGGTTACCATAAAATGGGGATTCCATTATGAATTTAGATTGTGTTTTCCTCAATTACTTGCAATAGAAACTCAATATAATAGACCCTCTTTGGTTTTATATATGAACATGACCCTAAACCAACCTAAGTGGAAGGATGTCTGTATTCCCTAATATGAATAGTTTTGATCATTCTTATAACCTAGACCTCTATCTACGATCTTGAAGAGAGGTGTTGCTCATTTATCAAATTTTTTTTGTATATAAATTATTCAATTATCCTTAAAAATATTTGTTATTATATCATATATAATGTATGAGTTATAAGAGTTTATATTTATGCCTCAATAATTCCCTTGTCTCTAGTAATAGGTTAGTAGAAATGGACATGCTCCCTATATAGTGATCCGGGAGCTTCATGTATGACCTAATGCAGTGCCTCTATAGGCACATCGTGCTGATCCACTACTATACGTCAATACATAATTTTTATGGAGTCTCTTGAATTTCAGAAAAGCTATAAAGTTAGACACATGGCCTAACACTCTTTTGATAGAGAAAACAAGTTCATTTCAAAAATATAATCCCCTACCTTTTCATTGTATGATGTACCATCAAATTAAGAATCTTATCTAGAGTCCATGTTGTCATTAATTAAACAATTTGATATGAAGAAAGTGTAAAGAGTCACATTCTACAATGATATAATTTGTGAGTCCACCATGAATTTGTAACTCCCTGACCCTAGTTACCCAGAGTCGGTGCATTTTTAAATAACCTTAGATTGATCACAAAAGATCATGTCTCGAAAGATAGATTATTTTATTATCCTTGGAAACACTAGTTACATTCATAATTCATACATTACATGATAAAGTGAAAAAATACAACAACATAGTCTACATAGTATACACTCATAACCCCTCAGACTATCCCTACAGGTCAGTTATAAAATACTTTTCACATCCAGGGAAAAATAAACCATAAAAATGGGTGAGCTCATATGCTCAGTAAGGATAGCAATATATTGGAAACTATCATAAATAAGGATAAATATTTTAGGTAATGTATAACTAAAAAAAAGTCTTTTAAAATTGAACATCACCATAATATGGAAAAAATAAAATGAAATAATCTCATTTACTTATTCACATGGATATTCTACTAATCAAATAATCTAATGCAATATCAATGGAAACTTTCAAAATGATGGAATTCATATTTCCGGACTATCATATCCACATAGTCAAGGCCATGTGCCTAGAATAAAAATAAGATTTTGTCAAGGATTTTTTCTAAGACACTAGTTTTTCTAATGAGACCTACCGATGCATCGATGATATATAGCAGGCTCCACCCCTGACTTACTATGTCTAATGCATTCCTCATATAAACAGGTTTAACCATAACATTAACATTCGTATTAAAACCAACATATGAAATGTCAATTCTTTTTTCCATAAACCATGAATGGTATAAAAATAACACATCCACAGTAAAAAATATCACAAAACCATCAATACAATACGAAAGTTTTGTATCATAGTAAATCAACATCTAATAAACGTAAAATCCATCGAAGGATGTTGACATAGATGAAATAAAATCCATTTTATTGAAATATCTCTTTTCTATTTTGAAATAATTAAAATGTAACATAATTATAAAATACTAAATTTACTTTGAAAATATTCTTATAAGATTTTAAGGGAAGCTTCGACAATTTTATAACGGCGGAAAATAGTCGCACCCGCTGTATAAGTTAAAAAATACATTTTTACCTTAATTCCGTGGAAAAGGATAAAAAGGACATTTTTTGGAAAACTATGGAATGATTCCTTTATAAAAATATTATAAAAAGTCAAAAAAGGGTATAAATTATTTTAATAGATAGTCTATAAAATAGTAAGAATCTTTTGAAATACATTTTTATGAAACATGGATGTGGATGATAAAGAGGTCCCAGAAGATACTTACGTAAAAACAACATCAAAAAATAAAGAGATTGTGAAATTAACCCTTACCTTATACTTTTCCATGATTGAGGGTAGGTTAGCCTCCTGTATAACGGTTAAATAATTGTTATTAAATTATACCAGAATCATATACTATAATATGATAAGATATATGATGTTTTATCATTGTTTTGTTAACTATATCTTAGTATTATCGTCATTCCAGGTATTAACAGATTCGTTTTCCTTTATATTCATTGTTATGTGTGTCATATTTGTTATGGATGGGATGTATCTTGTTCGTATCCAGAATGATATCTTGTCTTTAAACATCATTTTTAATCAGTAAATGAAAATTAGTCTTGAATGTATACGATGGGGAATGAATCACAATATGTTCGTGGAGACGGTAATCCGTACGTACGCACGAGTGAAAATATCATTTTTTTGATATTAAAATAATATATAATTGGATGGTATATATGACAACCCTACTTTTATTACAAACTTAATCATGATTTATTTCATAAAACTTCACTTGATACAATAATGAAGATTGAGAGGTTTAGTGTCTTTGGGGCCTATGATCATTACATAATAACATAAAACATGAAATACAACATCTTTATTGCAAACATCCTTTACATGACCACTACATAGCCTCTTACTTAGCATTTCATGGGAATACTTGAGGACATGCATAAGAAAATGGTGAGCTATAAAGCCCGGTAAGAGAGTACACATGGAATAACATGAGGAGTACAATACATGTTAGATAATAGGAAAATCAATAGATAATAAGAGAAACATGATCATAAAGGCATGATAAAGCAAGAAAATCATAACATGGAAATGTGGAAACAACACTTAACGTGGAATTAGCAAGAGCCAAGACTCATTGCACATTGAGCATGAGTAAATCCTAATTTCACATAGAGAACGAGTAAGACCTCGTTGGACTTGAGTTAGCATGGTTCATCACTCATTTCACATGATGTATCATGATACTATACTTTACTCAATGCATTGGAGCTCTATAAGGGCGCACCCTTCTTAAACATTTCATTTCATGCATAAGTGTGCCACATGGATCATAAAACAATGATTCATAAAACATAATCATTTATTACATGAAAAAGGAATGTGGAATTTATACTTGAAACATTATAATCAATAAGTAAATGTGCATAAAGGTGAATACACTTGATGGAGAAATGAGTATGGTATTCACTACACAATGACATTGGCATAGAAAATTAGAGCGATTTTGGCAGCGTAACGGTGTGACATACGAATTCATAAAAAAAGGTTGATGAGAGAGAAAGGTGTTCCTCATCATATTTACATGTAATGGATAGAAATGTGGTCATATAGATACATGTCCAATGAATTGTAATGGAATTTTGGTTCATGTTACAAATGTATTGCTTGAACAAAAATGAGGAGGGAGATGTTCCTTTCGGAATTTCGGCATAGTAACGTGTATACATGGGAGGCATTTAATGAGAGAGAAAGGGATCTACTGTCATTCAAACAATAAGAGGGAAGTATGAGGGAGGTTCGAAACTATACCCCAACATTCATAATTATAATTAAAATGGCAAAACTACTTAATGATAATTGACAAAAATAAGAAAGGAAGAAAAAACCCTTACTTGGATGTGTGCTTCCAAAGGCTAGAGAGAGGCTTGAGAGAGGCATCTTGGGAGCTTAGGGAACCTTGGGAGGATTCTATAGAGAGTATGTCTGAGGTTGGACGAACTCCAAAAGCTTTTAGTGAGGAGGAAGTGGGTGCTTGTGTGGGTTTATATAGGAATGGTGAGGGAATTCTTTATTGTTTAGGTTTGGGACACCTTATATTAAAATAATCCAAACCAAAAACCAGAACATGGTTTTTTCCCATGCTTTTTGGAAATGGGAAGAGGGAAAAAATATTTTATAAGTCCAAAGTCCAACCCTATTAAAATAATAAGGTTGCTTATGTGGAGGTGAGTCACACTCCCATGGAAAAAAATTTAAAAAGACAAGGTGTTTAATAAGTCTCAAGGGATCCATTAATGCTTTGAAAAGTAAGTCAAACAAACCCAAAATAGAATTATTTTAATTTTAAAACATATATTGGCCGAACATAATGCTTATAGTATTTTATTACATCACTATTGGGTCATTATGATGTCATAAAACACATTATATATTTAAACTGTATTTAATTTTTACCCAAATATTTGACTGTCTCAGAAAATTATGAAAAATTCATAGTTGGATAATTATGATGTCATGATTTAAAAAATAACATTTATTTTATCTAAATAATTTTCTAAATATTTTAATTTTCACTTTTAGAAGAAAAACCGAAATTATCGAAAATTCACGGGTTTTTGACAAAAATGGCTTTCAATCCATAATAAAAATTACAATTGCATTCATAAAATTATATGATCATTTATATATAATAATATTAATAAAATAATAATAATAATAATAATAATAATATTTTATTAAAATATTATTTAATTCCAAAATCCTTTAATTTTACAAAATAGAATTCTTAATTAAATAATAACTAAAAACACTATTTGTACTTTAAAAACTATTTAAAATGTATCAATAATGACAAAAAATTATATTCATTATTATATACAAAAATAATGTACATGAACATATTACTAGTGATTTGTTACATAACCACTTAAAATAGCCGCATAAGACCTAAGAGTAAGGTGTGTGATAGTAACATACTCTTTGGGGGGGGGGGCTCGGATAACTTTGCTCGTGTGTTAATCTCTATCAACTTCCAATTTTATCGTAGACTGTCCTGTTAAAGCTTGACATGATAAATCTCAGCTTGGGCTTGGTCAAGATCGAATCCCAAATATTCCACCTCTTTTCCAAGCTCCAACAAATGGGCATCGTTTTGAGAAAATCTACTGGATGAGGCCATCGCTTCTTTTTACTGAGTAAATTGGATTTTTTAAAGCCCTATATTTATACCAATCATGTGATCACTGTTCAAAGACTATATTAGAAATTGTCAAAATTCTTATCATAAAACCAATGATGTTGACATTTTAAAAAAACAAATTGCATAAAGAGACATTTAACTAGATCAAGATGGATTTTCCATTAAAGAAAGTTTGGGTCATTACATTATTCACCCCTTAATAAATTTCGCCCCCAAAATTTTCCTTTTCCCACACTAAAATAGATGTGGGTAAGTCATCTTCATCATTTCCTCCGATTCCCATGTCGCTTCTTCAAACATGTGGTTTCTCCACAACACCTTGACGAGGGGCATTGTCTTATTTCGTAAAACTTTTTCTCTACGATCTATGATCATCACTGGTTTCTCCTCGTAAGAAAGATCATCCTACAACTATACCACCTCAGAAGAAAGTACATGTGAAGGGTCTGGTATGTACTTCCTTAAGAGAGATACATGAATGACATCATGTACCTTGGCCATGGTAGGTGGAAGCGCTAGTCGATAGGCCACCACCCCAACACGATCAAGAATCTCAAAGGGCCCGATGTAACTTGGACTTAACTTCCATTTCATTCCGATCCTCATGACCTTCTTCCATAGAGATATGCATAGAAAAACCTTGTCTCCAACTTTAAACTCAAGGTCTCGTCAACGATTATCTGCATAACTCTTCTTTTGACTCTGGGATGCCTTGATATACTGCTGAATTGTTTTCACCTTCTCCACCATTTCCTCGACCATTTCTGGTCCAAGCAGCTTATGTTCACTGACCCGATCCCAACATGCCGGTGTTCTGAAACTTTTCCCATACAGGGCTTCATATGGTGCGATTTGGATGCTCGAGTGGAAACTATTATTATAAGAGAACTGAACCAGAAGAAGATGTCGATCCCATCCTCCTTTAAAGTCCATTGAGCATGCCCTCAACATGTCCTCATGTGCTTGGAGAGTCCGCTTGGATTGGCCATCAGTTTGAGGATGATAGGCCGTACTGAAGTTTAGTTCAGTATTCAGAGCATGTTGAAGACTCTTCCAAAACGTAGAGGTGAATCTTGGATCTCGGTCAGACACATTGGATAGTGGTACTCCATGTAGCCTTACCACTTCTCTGATATATATTTGTGCCACTTGATCCTAGGAGAAATCCTCCTGAACACCAATGAAGTGTGCAGTCTTTGTAAGATGATCCACAACAACCCAGATTGCATTGTTTCCCTTGGATGTCCTTGGAAGTCCCGTGACAAAGTCCATGGTGATGTTCTCCCATTTCCATTCTGGCATGGGAAATGGTTGCATCCTCCCCATAGACATCTTCCTCTCTTCCTTCACTTGCTGACACACCAGGCACATTGATGTATATTCAGCGATCTCTTTCTTCATATTATCCCACCAAAGGTTTTCTCGGAGATCTCGATACATCTTTGTGCTCCCTAAATGAATAGAGAAATTTGAACTGTGTGCATCATCCAAAAGTTCCTTCTTCATATCTAGACATGATGGAAAACATAGTCTTTTCCAAAACCCCACAATTCCTTCTTTATTAACATTAAACACCAAGGATTTCCCGTTTTTGACAGCTTTCACTTTTTCCTGAATTCCCACATCATCCTTTTGAGCTTCCTTTACCTTTCCAAAATAGACGGTTGAGCAATCATTTGTGAAAGGATTGATTATGTTCCCTTCATTATTATTCCCATGTCCATCTTCATTCTGTCTATGAAGATTTGATCCTTCTCAATTCTCATCATTGATAGAATTGCTCGGTCCTTTCTACTTTGGGGATCTGCCACCATGTTTGCTTTCCCAGGGTGGTAATGTATTGAACAGTCATAATCCCTTATGAGCTCTATCCATATTCTATGGAGCATATTAAGCTCTTTTTATGTCAATATATGTTTAAGACTCTTGTTTTCAGTATTTATCTCACATTTCTCCCCATAGAGATAATGCTGCCGGATTTTCAAGGAAAAGATAACCGCCACCAACTCCAAATCATGCGTTGGATAGTTTCGCTCATGGATTTTCAACTGCCTTGAGGCATATTGTAGAGACACGAAGCATGACGTACATGGACATTACATTACATTTGCAGAATACATAATACATAACAAAAACATACACACAAGGATCGTAATAGTTTAGTGTCTTTGGAAACTCAGAAAATAATCTTCTAATCATGTTAAAAGATCTTCAACATCTCCCATAAGATCTTCCCCTTTTTTTTCTTACCTAAAACCATTATCTAAATCATGGGGAAAAGAAAACATATTATGGGTGAGCTCAAATGCTCAGTAAGGGTAATCATGGATAAAATTTACCAAATCATATACATTTGAATTTCAAAACATGAAAATAATATTTAACCAACATAATGTTGAGCAATGACATAAATCATGGCAGTACGTAAGTCATAGATCATAAAGAAACATTAATCATGATAAAATAGAACAGGAATTAAACATGTAATTGTGGCAAACCATTAAGCACATGTAATGATTTCCATAGTAGCCAAGGCATTCCTGCCAAGACCATCTATGTGGAGAAAGTCCCTTTCTGAATCGAGTTCACTCCACGTTCCAGTCCTATAATACTGAACCGAATTAACTTGCCATTCCAGCCATGTCTATCTCAGGAGATATAAATATTTACCCAATTCATTGGAGGGAGATATAAGTCCCACCCATCTCATAATGAAATCATTCTTACTTGTGACACAAAATAGACATACATCATACACAATAACCCAATAAATAAAATGGGTTTCATAATCATTATCCCATCATCACATAATCCATATAAAATTAATGGATAACATTTCATAATAATAAAAGTGAAACCATGTGAATCCTATAGACATTATACTTGAAACATACACATATCAAATAATGACATCTTAGATGGAAAAATGGTTTTGATAAAACACTTGAAATGAATTCTTTAGGAAAATATCCTTTATTCTTCAAAATCATTTTCTTTTCAAAAAATGTCATCCACTTTTAAAAGAAAATGGTTTTTTGAAATTAATCATGCAATCTTTTAGAGTAATATTTATGAAAATGAGGCGTTATGAAACTGTAAAAATCCATTCATGCCATATAACTTAAAAATAACATTTTTCTCGTACTTTTTTCAGAAAAGTCAAAAAGTACCTCGTATGGTTAAAGAAAGACTGCTTACATACCATGTATTAAAAGTCAAAAATGGTTAAAAAGGACTTTAAAAATAAATGAAACCATTTTTAGGAATCATGGACATGGATGATAACAATAACTCCATTAAATACTTACGAATAAACAATCTCAAATAAGAATGAGATTGGAAAAGTTATCCCTTACCTTAGGTATGATTTGATTCGTATGGATATGAAACACCTGTATAATCATTTAAATAATGCCATTGAATTATTACATAATCATATTTATTGTTATGATATCATATATGTTTCACTTATGACTTTATATTACCCGTTATTTTGTAAATTCCATGTAAAAGCAGCGTTTTGGGTAAAATCATTTCATTTATCGTATGCGTTCCGACGTGTCGTTCTTGATATTATTACTTATATCCTGATTTTCATAATCGCAGAATGTAAAATATTATTTATATATAATATATATTCATAATATACATATATATTATAGATCGATAAAAGGAATTAAATACACCGTTCATGGAGACGGTAGGCCGTACGCACGCATGAACGATGTTTTCGTTTCCTTGTTGAATTCAATGAAATTAAATAGATGAAATACACACATATATATATATATATAAATACAGTAGCATTATTATGTCATATATTTCACTATTATTCATTATATATACTTTATAATCATTCTTGAATGGTTAATCAGGGAAAATGAATCTCATCGCGTTCGTGGAGACTGTAGTCCGTACATACGCACGAGCGATGATATCATTCTCATGATCGTAGAATTTTATTGGAGTGTATGTATACTATTTCATAATCAATATCACTTTACAACAATCATATATAGTCATTATTTACACCATTATACCCATCCAAGTAAGGTGGTGGTGGAAAATAGATTATACAACGGGGTGGAGACAGTATTCTGTATGTACGCACGCGCAATGATTTCATTTTCTATAGGATGGAATGACGGTGAAATATGGTTGTTTCATACATATAATAACATATCAGTATATGAGTGATACTGATGTTATTACTTCATAATGAAACAACTAAATAATAAGAAGTGGAAGAAGAAATAAAGTTGAAAGAACCGGTAATGGACATTACCTTTTCTTTGAAGCGCCTCTTTGAGACCTCCTTTTAGGGCACTAAAATTGGTCTTTGAAGAATACCAAGACCTCTAGGATGTTTCTATGGAAGTGTAGAAGGGAATTTTATAGGGGTTGGTTGGGCTTGAAGGCTTAAATTGGTGTGAGGAAGAGAGGGAGGTGGCGCCCTTTTATAAGGGAGGCGAGAGGCACCATAGGAAAAACTAAAAATATTATTTTATTATAAAGTCATATTCGGTTTTTAATAGCCCCAAATTGATTTATTTCTAAGATAAGGTAGGGGTGGATCGAAATACTCTCATCCAAAAGAATATATACATGTCATGACCCCCTCCCTACAAAGTGTACCCCTCCTGGGCCGGCAATGTGAGAAGGGAGATAATGACCCCCGAATCCCGCCTCCAGTAGGCCCCGGGTTGGGGACTAGCACTGAGGGTATAATACACACACAAATGGGAGGCATTGCCCTCTAAGAGAACACATGCAGAAGAGAGAGATAGAATAGACTCCAACCAACTCCAACTCATAACTGAAATATAAAAGAAACCCAAGTACATATATGAAATGTCATGCAAAAGTACTACAACTGAAAGGGAAAACTAAAATTACCCAAAAGAAAGTAAAACGACAGAGACCACAAGCCCGAACAGCTCATCCTCCAACCGCAAGCTATCAGTAACCAGCTTGATCTCCATCCTTCTCCAAGTGACCTGAAAAACAGTTTATATGTACATAGGGTGAGTATAACAGTATACTCAGTAGGATCCTCCTCAAGCCTCTCGTGCAGAAGTAAAGAAAGCATGCTAAAGCCCAGTGAACAACAAGTGAAACTAACTCGTTACCTAAACAGGTATACTAAGTTCCCAACCTCACCATGACTACTCTCACCAAGTAACACATACAAGAATATAGAATATATCATAGAATATCAAGGGTACCCCGCTACTACTACTCCACTGGTTTGCCGCTTTTCCCCAACGACATACGTCCTGTGCACCTCTCTCCAAAGGCTTTCCCGCAGACACCTGGGATAAGCTCCACAATTTGCACCTCGTGCACCACATAGGCTTGCCCGCAGACACCTGGGCGAAGCACCACACCGTCCTCACAACAAAAGGTAACCAGGTAGTTTCTGGGAGCCACCACAGCTCGCATAACGTGTATCATACGTCAGGTATAAAACCTCAAGCCATTACAGCCCATACTCCGCGTAAGGATCCTCAAGCCATCACAGCCTATACACGTTACACCTATAGTAGTCCATAGGGTACTATGTCCAGAATATATGCGTGTGAATAACCACAAGCCATTACAGTCCTATACACACATATATGGGGTAACTAACCGCTTGCCTCATGGAACAAGTATCTACCAAGAGAAGAGGGTGGGGCCAAAGGGGGTAGTCAGCCATTCATCCTCCCATTAGAATGTTGGGGAAAACACCCCCAGGGCTCAGAATCCCAGGGGTGTCAGTTTCCCTTACCAACAGGGTGGAGTAGCGTATAGAAACACAAAAAGTACAGAATATATATAACTCACAACCACACTATGGGAATTACCTAGTCATAGGCAAAACTGAAGCTAACGTCTCTCAGACTCCAGGCTGCTACTTCTAAGACTAGGTATCCTATAAGCACACAACCATTTGAAGAGCTTTATTAGATTACACCAATCTCATTTTATCAGTTCCACTGTACGTTAATTAATTCTTTAATCATTAATTAACCATGAAAAATTTACCACATTAAACTAAATTGGCATCACATTGAAGAACTGCTCCTTTTTAGGATTCACATCACTATTAAATTCCAGTTTCTCCATCCCTGTGGATTATCACCATTTAAACAAACATTCATTACATAATTACCTTCCCCATATTCCCAGGCATTCTAGAAAAGCATCCTATGCTACTTAACACAAAGGGATCAACACGGTGAGTAGATATACTACCCATCGAGTCTTTTCTGCATATAGAAAGAGCATAGACCCATCCTCCATTGAGAGGCTAAACACAGAAAGCACGTGGCATACCCCGCGTGTCTTCGCCTCCTTCGGAAAGAGGGTAAGCAAAACCAGCTGCCTTGAGCAGTGGGGAAAAGTAAAGCAGATAAACAATCCAACCACTAACATAAAACAATCACATTCATCTCATACCATCATCCTTGGTGTCCTCCCCGACACCCACATGCATAAACCAATGCATCTCTCCACAGTAGGCGTCATCTGCTGCCACAACCACAAGTCCGCATGCCTCCACATATCACAACAGCCATCCAGGCTCACATCAAATCACAAGCAGCAGGAAATCAAAGATCACAAAATGGGCTCTCGGCCCTTTAACAAGGCATTCAGCCTTCATACAAGATGAGCACTCAGAGCTCCAAACCACAAGGCATTCAGAGTTACAAGCTAGCGGGTAACTCAGAACCCTTTTGAAATTATCGAACTAATAGTTCTTTAATCCATATTGAATTAACAGATTCATTAACATGCCTCTTTATATTTATTCAATTATTTAACAAATAATTCCGGCTTTACGTTCTTTATCAATTTCCATCATGAACGAGCAACAAATTAAAGAAAATCATAGTTATCACTCTATCTAGGAAAACATGAGGCAAACAGTTCTCACGGTACTAAGTAACAATATGCGATCAACCAATTCCTTTAATCCGGTTCAAGTATTTAATTAGGTCAATTTCATTGTGATCCAAAGGACTAAATCATGCTAATTCTACGATTGCACATACACAATTAGAGAAGCCATGAATTCCCTACCTCGAAGAGTTCTTGATGTCCTTTATCCACACAGCGGGTCACAATCCTCTTCTCCTCACGACAGCTGCATCCACCGGAGGATGCCACGGTACGACAGTACCAACCAACCCCAAGAAAACCCATTAGAACCATGGATATTTCATGCTAATATGGAAGGAAGAACAAGAGAAGGTGATCCCCGAAGGAACGATGATAAAACATACCTTATATGGAAGAACGATCAACACAACTTGGTTGCATCAACAGACCAGAACTGATCTGGGTAATGTTTGATTGTGAAACTCCTACGAGAATGATTGCAAGGTTCTAGCGTCTCGTAGATGAGAACCAAGAGGAAGAAAAACGAAGAATGATATCTCGTTCCTTTTAAATAAATTTCGAGAGACGACAGTTTAAGATCCGATTTATTCTCTATTAAAAACGGATCACATTAACCCACGCGGTTTGACCAAGTAAAAACATCCCGGCCTTAGGAATAATTAATATAGAATTTATGGCCTTTGAATCGGCCTTAAAGTCCTTAAAATAAGGTTTTAAAAGTATTTTACGTCAAAGAAAACGTCAAATTTACGAACCCAGAAACACTGTTCATTCGTGAAATTTGGCAAAGTATGGAATCAGTAGCTCTTATGATTATGGAAACACTGTAAAAGTCTACCGATAGAAGTCCACCGATAGAACCTCACCGATAGAAAACACTGATCAAGTCTACCGATAGAAGTCCACCGATAGAACCTCACCGATAGAAACACTGTTCAAGTCTACCGATAGAAGTCCACCGATAGAACCTCACCGATAGAAACACTGTTCACTGAACCTCACCGATAGAAACACTGTTCACTGAACCTCACTGATAGAAGTCCACTGATAGAACCTCACCGATAGAAACACTGTTCACTGAACCTCACCGATAGAAACACTGTTCACTGAACCTCACCGATAGAAACACTGTTCACTGAACCTCACCGATAGAAACATTGTTCACTGAACCTCACCGATAGAAACACTATTCACAGAACTAGAAATTTGGAAAAGTGTTAGCCGAGCTACTGATGGACTGCGGCTACCAGTATACCGAGCTATCAGTACGCCGTGGCTACCGGTAAATCCAGCTACCAGTAGGATGCGGCTACCGGTATAACGAGCTACCGGTAAGCAGCCGCTACCAGTAGACCGAGCTACCTGTAATCAGAAGCTACCGGTAGACCGAGCTACCGGTAATCAGCATCTACCGGTAGACCGAGCTACCGGTAATCAGCAGCTACCGGTAGACCGAGCTACCGGTAATCAGCAGCTACCGGTAGATAGAGCTACCGGTAATCAGCAGCTACCAGTAGACCGAGCTACCGGTAGGCAGCAGCTGGGGGATAAGTCACCTTGACCTCCCGGAACACCTCCAACAACACATTTTCACAAAGTAATGGACCAGGGAGGTCCGGGCCATTACATTAGATACCTCTCAAAACATTCTCGTCCTCGAGAATTAAAAACCAACCCAGAAGAAAAGAGGGGTCCGAACAACCACCTCATAAGATACCTCTCAGGGGAAAACCACCATGAGTTGTTCAAAAGCTGGAACAAAACTACGACATCTGAGAGTATGGAAACAAATAATCCATAACCAAACAATTCAAACATAACATTACATCAAAGGTACATAAATAAAACATGAAAGGTCTAACCATAAAGGAAACGCCATTACATGGAAAGAGTTAAACATTAAACAACTCTGGGTACTGAGCACGTATCTGTGACTCACGCTCCCAGGTACTCTCCTCCATGCCACCGTGTCGCCACAAGACACGAACTAAGGGGATAGAACGCCCACGCAACACCTTCTCCTTGTGGTCTTGGATCCCCACAGGTCGCTCCTCGAAGGTTTCATCATCGTCAATATCAATCTCTCCCCAATCGATAACATGAGATTCATCATAAAGATAACAACGGAGCAATGATACATGGAAAACATCATGTATCCGACTCATCTGAGGGGGAAGTGCTACTCGATACGCCACAACTCCAACACGAGCTAACACCTCGAAAGGCCCAACAAACCGGGGAGAAATCTTACTTCCACGATCAAACCTTCGCTGCCCACGACGAGGGGGTCACCTTTAGAAACACATGATCCCCAACATTAAACTCTAACGGTCTCCTTCTTTGATCAGCATATGATTTCTGACGATCTTGTGCTGTCTTCATCCTCTCACGAATCACCTGAACCATCTCTGTTGTATTCTACACTAGTTCTAGTCTGAGAATTGCTGACTCTCCGACCCTAGTCTAGCACAACGGAGGACGGCATGGCCAGCCATACAAGACTTCAAACGGCCCCATACCGATGGTAGAGTGAAAACTATTATTGTAAGCGAACTCTACCAAGGGTAAGTGCTTCGCCCATGAAACTCCAAAATCAAGAACACAAGAGCGCAACATGTCTTCAAGAGTCTGGATGGTTTGCTCTGTCTGATCATCCGTTTGAGGATGAAAAGCAGTGCTAAGGAATAATTGAGAACCAAAAGAATGCTGGAGACCTCTCCACACCCTGGTGGTAAAACAAGAATCTCGATCAGAAATGATCGTCTTAGGAACTCCGTGAAGCCTCACCACCTCCTCCAGATACTGCCTCGACAAAACATCCACTGAGCTCGACTCCTTGATTGCTATGAAGTGGGATGATTTTGTTAAACGATCCACTACCACCCATATAGCATCATGTCCTCCCGGAGCTCGAGGTAAACCTGTAACAAAGTCCATTGAGATGTCCTCCCACTTCCACTGAGGAATCTCTAAGTGCTGGAGAAGACCACCAGGAACACCGTGTTCTGCCTTCACCTTCTGACAGACTAAACATTGAAACACACATTCTGCAACTGTACGCTTCAGCCCAGGCCACCAAAACTGACTCCTCAAGGATCGGTATATCTTCGTCACACCAGGATGTACCGCCAATGGTGAACTATGGAACTCTCGGAGAACCATCTCGTGCATCGCCAAGGGAACAAAAAGCCTTCCATGATACAACACTCGGTGTTGTTCATCCTCCGACCAACCATCAGGGGCCTCACCACATACAACTCTGTCTCTCCAAACTTCCACCTCTAGGTCACCCAACTGAGACTGTTCCACCTTCTGCATCAGGGATGACTGCACCGTCATCTGGAAAAGACAACCTCTAACCCCAACTTCTTCCATATCAAGATGAAAAGATGATAGCTCTTCCATCACTCTCCATGAATCACCAGATTCACGCACAACATCATTACGTATCTTTCGGCTTAGTGCGTCAGCTAAAACATTCCCTTTTCCAGGTGTATACAATATTTCAAAGTCGTATTCCTGCAAGAACTCCATCCACCGACGCTGCCTCACGTTCATGTCACGCTGGGAGAAAACATACCTCAAACTCTTATGATCGGTGAAAACCACAAAGTGCTCACCAATGAGGTAATGTCTCCAAAACTTTAGAGCAAACACCACAGCTTCCAACTCAAGATCATGGGTGGAATAGTTGCATTCATGGGGACGCAACTGCCGAGACCCATAAGAAACAACTGACCTCTACTGTATGAGAAGACAGCCTAGCCCCAGATGTGAAGCATCACAGAAAACATCAAACTGGACTCCCTCCGCTGGAAGGCAAAGGACGGGAGCACTAACCAACTTCTCCTTTAGATACATGAATGCTGTCTGACACTGATCAGTCCATATGAATGCTTGATCCTTCCTGGTCAAATCTGTCAGAGGAGTCGCAACTCGGGAGAAATTAGCTACAAACCTTCTATAATAGCATGCGAGACCAAGGAAACTTCGCACCTCTGACACGGTCTTGGGGGCTGGCCAAGACACCACTACTTCTATCATCGAAGGATCCACAGCTACTCCCTGTTGGGACACAACATGTCCCAAGAAAAGAACTTCTCGAGCCCAGAACTCACACTTGGACAACTTCCCAAACAACTGATGTTGGCGAAAAAATCCCAAAACGGCTCGTAGATGCTTTGCATGCTCCTCTTCAGATGTGGAGTACACAAGGATGTCGTCGATGAAAACCACAACAAACTTGTCCAGGAATTCACGAGACACAACATTCATCAACCCCTTGAAAACAGCTGGAGCATTCGTCACGCCGAATGGCATTACAACAAACTCATAATGCCCATGACGACAGCGGAAAGCAGTCTTCGGGATATCCTCATCCTTTACACGCATCTGATGATATCCTGACTGCATGTCTATCTTTGAGAACCAACTTGCACCCTTCAGTTGATCGAATAGGTCATCAATCCGCGGGAGAGGATAGCGGTTCTTTATTGTCACTTTGTTTAACCGACGATAATCGACGCACAACCGCAAATTGCCATCACCCTTTTTCACAAACAAAACTGGTGCAGCCCACCGTGACACACTTGGCCGAACAAAACCACACTGCAACAGACTGTCGAGCTGAATACGTAGCTCTCATAACTCAGAAGGGGACATCCTATACGGAGACATAGAGATAGGAGACGCTCCTATCTGTAGCTCGATCACAAACTTGATCTCTCGTTGAGGGGGTAAGGATACAACCTCTTCTGGAAAGACGTCAGGGTACTCCTCTATGACCCTAGGAAACACCAACTGTTGAACCTCTGATGAACTCAGCGTCATCCCAGTCATCATGGATGATAAGGATGGAACTCGTCTATGACTCATCCGAGGATCTCTCTCACCAACAAACACCACTTTCTCTCCATCTTCATCAAAGAAAACGACCTTCTTCCTGTAGCAATCCACAACAGCCTGCACCGAATACAACCAATCCATGCCAAGTATGACATCATATGGTTGTATTCGCAAACATAGGAAAACGCCCCAAGAGCGGTGTTGCCCCAACACTAGCTCACAGTCTCTACATACTTCAAACAAGTCAGCTCGACCTCCAACTGGTGTAGTCAACGCCAAGGGCACTGGAAGTCTCTCTACCTCAAGTCCCAAAGCGTGGACAAGGGTAGGTGATATGAAGGAGTGTTTTGCTCCTGAATCAAACAAGGCATACACCAAGGTAGAAAACAAGAAAAGGGTACCTCGAACGACATCTGGCTCGCCTGGGGCTGGTAACGCTAGAGCATGAAGCTGACCACGACCTCCTCCACGGTCTCTCTGAACCTGATGACGACCACCACCACGGCCGCACTCTGCTCTCTGAGGACGGGGAGCGTCATGGGGCTGTCCTCTGCCTGCTCCATCTAACCTTTGGTGATCTAAAACTGGTGCAACCTGCTGCTGCTGCCTCGGCTGGCACTGCTTCAATGGAGGAACCTGGAGTGGAGCGCCCGGTGCGCGATGACTGCTCTGAAAAGTCGGGCACTCCCGCTGCTGATGACCACGACCACCACAAGAAAAACAAGCGCCTGATCCCTTGGCATTGGTCTGAGAGTTTCTGCCTCCGGAGAAACGAGAAGGGAAGGGCTGGGACCTACCCCCAGGTGAGTGGAAACTCTTCTGTCCTGAAAACCGGGAACCCCGGACCACAGCTCTGCTTCGTGAGGAATCTTGACGATTCCCCTCTCGTGACGATCCAGTCCTGGCCAAAGTCCTCTCAACAACCTCTGCCCTCGCCAGCACCTCAAGATATGTCTTCAGCATAAATGGGGTGACCTGGCACTGGATCTCTGGACGCAAAGCCTCCTCAAAATTCCTCGCCCTGGCCTCATCATCTGGTAACAGGTCTGAAGCATATCGTAGAAGTTTCCTGAAACGGATTCCAAACTCTCGAACACTGGAGCTCCCCTGTTGAAGGGTAAGAAGCTCATGGCGACTGGATGCCTTCGCAGTTGAAGAAAGAAACTCGACTCTAAACCTGTCTCGAAACTCCTCCCACGAGATCCCTGACTCCTCACGATCACCGAGGAACAAGAACCACCACTGCCTCGCTGATCCACGCAGCATCGTCACAACCAAGGACACCCAGTGTTCCTTCCGAGCACGAATCGAACTGAAGCCTATCTCGATCTCCTCCAACCAGTCTTCTGTGACTGTATCTGAAACGGAGCCCTCGTACTTCTGTAGATTATGGCGCTGAAACTCTCGAAGTGTCTTCCTCCAAGTGTCATCGTCGTCAACCTCTACTCGGCGGCGATCTGCTGGAACAGCCTGATGGGAATCTTCTGCGCAAACCTGACGAAGACGTCGACCTGGAGCCATACCTGCAAAATAAAAACTGTTAGAGCTCCTAAGCCTGGGATATGGAAGACTCAACATTAATTAATTAATTGTTTTCTTTTATTTATTTTAGGTTACCTATCCCAAGGTCTACCCATTCAAACACAAGTGGAAAGAATAATGATGCATGTTCCTTTCCTAGGTCTCTACCCTGCAACCGGTATCACTTTGTTTAGTAGCCATCGTAAGCTTAATGGTCCGTGCAACAGATCATAGGGGGCCTAAACGCCTATGTATCTGCTGGTCTCTAGTGTTTACCCTACTTTCTAAACATGAATGACACAGTTTCCCTACCATCCCATGCATCCTCACCTGTGCCTAACTCAAAACTCCACCCTATCCCTCAACCAGACCTCTGATACCACTCTGTCACGACCCCCTCCCCACAAAGTGTACCCCTCCTGGGCCGGCAATGTGAGAAGGGAGATAATGACCCCCGAGTCCCGCCTCCAGTAGGCCCCGGGTTGGCGACTAGCACCGAGGGTATAATACACACACAAATGGAAGGCATTTCCCTCTAAGAGAACACATGCAGAAGAGAGAGATAGAATAGACTCCAACCTACTCCAACTCATAACTAAAAAATAAAAGAAACCCAAGTACATATATGAAATGTCATGAAAAAGTACTACAACTGAAAGGGAAAACTAAAAGTACCCAAAAGAAAGTAAAACGGCAGCGACCACAAGCCCGAACAGCTCCTCCACCACCCGCAAGCTATTAGTAACCAGCTTGATCTCCAACCTGCTCCATGTGACCTGAAAAACAGTTTATATGTACATAGGGTGAGTATAACAGTATACTCAATAGGATCCTCCTCAAGCCTCTCGTGTAGAAGTAATGAAAGCATGCTAAAGCCCAGTGAACAACAAGTGAAACTAACTCGTTACCTAAACAGGTATACTAAGTTCCCAACCTCACCATGGCTACTCTCACCAAGTAACACATACAAGAATATAGCATATATCATAGAATATCAAGGGTACCCCGCTACTACTTCCCCACTGGTTTTCCTCTTTTCCCCAACGACATACGTCTTGTGCATCTCTCTCCAAAGGCTTGCCCGCAGACACCTGGTCTAAGCTCCACAATCTGCACCTCGTGCACCACATAGGCTTTCCCGCAGACACCTGGGCGAAGCACCACACCGTCCTCACAACCAAAGGTAACCAGGTAGTTTCTGGGAGCCACCACAGCTCGCATAACGTGTATCATACGTCGGGTATAATACCTCAAGCCATTACAGCCCATACTCCGAGTAAGGATCCTCAAGCCATCACAGCCTATACACGTTACACCTATAGTAGTCCATAGGGTACTATATCCAGAATATATGCATGTGAATAACCACAAGCCATTACATCCCTCTACACACATATATGGGGTAACAAACCGCTTGCCTCATGGCACAAGTATCTACCAAGAGAAGAGAGCGGGGACAAAGGGGGTAGTCAGCCATTCAACCTCCCATCAGAATGTTGGGGAAAACAGCCCCCCAGGGCTCAGAATCCCAGGGGTGTCAGTTTCCCTTACCGAAAGGGTAGAGTAGCGTATAGAAACACAAAAAGTACAGAATATATATAACTCACAACCACACTATGGGCATTACCTAGTCATAGGCACAACTGTAGCTAATGTCTCTCAGACTCCAGGATGCTACTTCTAAGACTAGGTATCCTATAAGCACACATCCATTTGAAGAGCTTTATTAGATTACACCATTCTCATTTTATCCGTTCCACTGTACGTTAATTAAATCTTTAAACATTAATTAACCATGAACAATTTACCACATAAAACTAAATTTGCATCACATTCAAGAAATGCTCCTTTTTAGGATTCACATCACTATTAAATTCCAGTTTCTCCATCCCTGTGGATTATCACCATTTAAACAAACTTTCATTATGGAATTACCTTCCCCATATTCCCAAGAATTCTAGAAAAACATCCTATGATACTAAACACAAAGGGCTCAACACGGTGATTAGATATACTACCCATCGAGTCTTTGCCGCCTATAGCAAGAGCATAGACCAATCCTCCATCGAGAGGATAAACATGGAAAGCACGTGGCATACCCCGCGTGTCTTCGCCTCCTTCGGAAAGAGGGTATGCAAAACCAGCTGCCTTGAGCAGTGGGGAAATGTAAAGCAGATAAACAATCAAACCACCAACATCAAACCATCACATTCATCTCATACCATCATCCTTGGTGTCCTCCTCGACACCCACATGCATAAACCGATGCATCTCGCCACACTAGGCGTCATCTGCTGCCACAACCACAAGTCCCCATGCCTCCACATATCACAACAGCCATCTAGGCTCACATCAAATCACAAGCAGCAGGAAATCAAAGATCACAAAATGGGCTCTCGGCCCTTTAACAAGGCATTCAGCCTTCATACAAGATGAGCACTCAGAGCTCCAAACCACAAGGCATTCAGCCTTACAAGCAAGCGGGTAAATCAGAACCCTTTTGAAATTATCGAACTAATAGTTCTTTAATCCATCTTGAATTAACAGATTCATTAACATGCCTCTTTATCTTTAGCCAATTATATAACAAATAATTCAGGCTTTACGTTCTTTATCAATTTCCATCATGAACGAGCAACAAATTAAAGAAAATCATAGATATCACTCTATCTAGGAAAACACGAGGCAAACCGTTCTCACGGTACAAAGTAACAACATGCGAACAACCAATTCCTTTAATCCGGTTCAAGTATTTAATTAGGTCAATTTCATTGTGATCCAATGGACTAAATCATGCTAATTCTACGATTGCACATACACAATTATTGAAGCCATGAATCCCCTACCTCGAAGAGTTCTTGACGTCCTTTATCCACACAACGGGTCACAGTCCTCTTCTCCTCACGACAGCTACATCCACCGGAGGATGCCACGGTACGACAGTACCAACCAACCCCAAGAAAACCCATTAGAACCATGGAGATTACATGCTAATATGGAAGTAAGAACAAGAGAAGGTGATCCCCGAAGGAACGATGATAAAACATACCTTATATGGAAGAACGATCGACACAACTTGGTTGCATCGACAGACCGGAACTGATCTGAGTAACGTTTGATTGTGAAACTCCTTCAAGAATGATTTCAAGGTTCTAGCGTCTCGTAGATGAGAACCAGGAGGAAGAACAACGAAGAATGATATCTCGTTCATTTTAAAAAAAATTCGAGAAGCGACGGTTTAAGATCCGATTTATTCTCCATTAAAAACGGATCGCATTAACCCACGCGGTTTGACCAATTAAAAACATCCCGGCCTTAGGAATAATTAATATAGAATTTATGGCCTTTGAATCGGCCTTAAATTCCTTAAAATAAGGTTTTAAAAGTATTTTACGTCAAAGAAAACGTCAAATTTACGAAGCTGGAAACACTTATCATTCTTGAAATTTGGCAAAGTATGGAATCGGTAGCTCTTAGGATTCTGGAAACACTGTACAAGTCTACCGATAGAAGTCCACCGATAGAACCTCACCGATAGAAAACACTATTCAAGTCTACCGATAGAAGTCCACCGATAGAACCTCACCGATAGAATCACTGTTCAAGTCTACCGATAGAAGTCCACCGATAGAACCTCACTGATAGAAACACTGTTCACTGAACCTCACCGATAGAAACATTGTTCACTGAACCTCACTGATAGAAGTCCACCGATAGAACCTCACCGATAGAATCACTGTTCACTGAACCTCACCAATAGAAACAATGTTCACTGAACCTCACCGATAGAAACACTGTTCACTGAACCTCACCGATAGAAACATTGTTCACTGAACCTCACCGATAGAAACACTGTTCACAGAACTAGAAATTTGGAAAAGTGTTAGCCGAGCTACTACTGGACTGCGGCTACCAGTATACCGAGCTATCAGTACGCCGTGGCTACCAGTAAACCCAGCTATCAGTAGGATGCGGCTACCAGTAGACCGAGCTACCGGTAAGTAGCAGCTACCGGTAGACCGAGCTACCGATAATCAGCAGCTACCGGTAGACCGAGCTAGCGGTAATCAGCAGCTACCGGTAGACCGAGCTACCGGTAATCAGCAGCTACCGGTAGACGGAGCTACCGGTAATCAGTAGCTACCGGTAGACCGAGCTACCGGTAATCAGCAGCTACCGGTAGACCGAGCTACCGGTAATCAGCAGCTACCGGTAGACCGAGCTACCGGTAGGCAACATCTGGGGGATAAGTCACCTTGACCTCCCGGAACACCTCCAACACCACATTTTCACAAAGTAATGGACCAGGGAGGACCGGGCCATTACAATACATGTTTAGTTTTCTATTTTAACCTTATCCTTTAGATTTAACATTAAGTTATATAATTTAACTTTTACCGTGTCTTCTTATTTTCTTACACTATAATGTTAATAAACTTACTATAACAAGCCAATCGAACCCAAAGTTGTTTATTATTAATATATATAACATAATCTAAGTCATTTGTCCGATACATAGATTTTTAGGAATAAAATAACAATTAATAATATAATATTTGTTTTAAAAACTATTTTATGTCAATTTTGACACTATTTGGTAATTGATTTTTGTAAAAATCATAACAGAATGATTAGTTCAAACATAGTTAACTAAATCAATAATAAAATGTCATATTAACCTACAAAATTAGTTTAATTCATAAAAATCCTCAAATTACATTTATGTGGGTATTTATAACATCAATTATGTCAATATTTTATTAATAAGATAATTACTACATCATAATTGTGTAATAAATAAATTAAATTATATAATGTCTAAAAATTATAAATAAAATACCATTATGGAGGAAATATTTTTATCTTTATAATTAATATTTATAGTAGAATTTATCTTATTTATATCCCAATATTAAAAATGATTTATTATTAAACATTTATTTTAGTTATTTTAACCCTTCTTTAAATAAATTAATAATAAATGTTCTAATCTAATCCAAGTGGGCCTAAATGGTCATCTTTTATTTCTAAGGTTGTTTTTGGTCGAATTACACTCATAAAAAGGAATTAGGACATGTGTTAGGGTAATAATAATATCATTGTTACACTTAATTACCCTATTTACTTTTAACCGTGGTAAAAAAAAGTAAAGAAGTTACTATTCACCAAAAATTATTTTCATCTCATTGAACCACATTTTAGTCCTTGATGTTTACCGTGTCTCTTGGATTTTCAAAATTCAATTCAAAGAAGTGGAAAAATTTCATTTTAAGGAAAAATTCAGTTTTTTAACTACCACTAAGAGGTTTCATTATTCATCGAAAATTAATGTTTTTCAGAAAAATACCAAAAATTCAGCCTAAGAATTTTTTGATATTCCGAATTCAAAATTGATGTCTATTTTTCCAAATTCAAAACATAGAAGTGGTATTATTAAATTTTAAAATTAATTCTCGTTATCAATAAAATACAGTGTTTTTAAGAAATAATAACAATCAAAATATTGATACTTGTTTATATGCAATTTCAAAGTGAAATTAATTTCAATGACCAAAATTGGATTAAATGGTAAAAATATATTCTAATTACACTTTTAATCCAATTAAAAAGATAATCTAACCATATAAACTATTGCGATGAAATAATTTGTTTTTAATTAAAATATATTGTGTTGTTAGTATTCATTAAATATGAAAGTTATGAGAATAATATGAAAAAATAATCCAAGGTAAAATTTTATTTCCTGATTCCAATGAATAATTTTATTTTGTAAAATTGAACTTATATACATGTCAAAAACTAGATTTAATGTGGGTGCTCCATGAAAAGGTGGAAAAACTACATTTTTTGAAAAATATTTATATTACTCGAAAAATTGATTTTGTTCTCATAACATGTTACAGAAAATGTGTAATATGAATAATAATGTTATAAAAATCAATATGTAGTTGATACTATTCATTATGGATAGTTCCTAATAATATTCTAACCATATATCATTGTTTAGTGAAACCGGGTATTGCGTACAACACATGCTATCGAGGAAGGTCGCAATTGTATGTAATGCAAGCCATGTCAGGGTTGCGTGTTGTGAAAGACTCCTCTGTTGTTTTGTATTACTGAATCAAACCATATTTAATTAATACATTGATTATATATATATATATATACACTCAATGTATCATAGAATAAATACTATCAAAATTGTGTGTAACATGATCCAAGAATAGTGTTGTGTATACTACAAGCTCATATGGTGTTGCGTATAACGCAAGGTAATAATTTTGTAGCTTACAACCCAAGACATCAATGAAATTAAAATAATATTTTTCATAAAATCTCAGGGTGTAACATTCTTCCCCCCGTAAAATGAATTTCTCCCTCGAAATTCTTTGGGGTTATAAATCATTTACTCTTTATAGAAACCCACATCATAAAAAGGAATACTAAAACATAATTTTAAAACACTAAAGTATGAAATGCAATGATTACCCAAAGTAACTCATCACTGGGTTTCCATATAGGACAACATCGGTGAAAATATGGATATGGAAGAAAAATCTAACCATCATGTTCAGATGGAGAGTGGTAGAGAACATGGCTATGAAAAATCCATCAATCACAAAGACATTGATTTTTGATGATCTAAGGTACCATCTGATTTATCGAGTATAAGAGTACTAGGACAACATTTTTGGTTTTCAAGATCATTTCCCTAAAGTTGATGAATTAAAAGAATTACTTACATGATTTTGGTACAATCTAACTGTTGTTAGTGAATTGAACAATTTCCACTACATCTCTTAATGAAATGAAGTTGAATTGTTTATTCATGAAGTGTTAGCAGATCATGTGATAGAATGACGGGTCATTCCATCTGTCTCAAACAAAAGGATAGCAAAAGTTATTAAATATACAAAAGTCAATTAATCGTATATGGTTCTTAAAATGGACTTATAATTCATATATCATACCACTTAAAAAAATTAAAACAAATTTATAATAACCAGGGAAATCCTATAGGCCAATGGTAGGTGATAAAGTCCTGTTGCACATTAGTTGTGGGTTCGATTCCCATAGCCTTGTTCGACACGATGGGCTGTCGTAAGTCCTGCGGGTTGTCCTTTTTTCTAAAACTACATTACTATAACATCCCATCAATAATATCGGATAAAGTTCTATCCTTAAACAATACTAACTTATGTCCAACATAATCCATTCCAATATTTAGGCTTATCTAAAATATTTTGGTCCAAGATCATAGTATAAAGAAAATGATTACTTGAAATGTCATATAAAAATCATGTGAATGCCATCATTTATCCCCCAAATATCATAAGATATCTATTGTTGGTAAAATTACAAACATGTGAATACCATAATCATGTATTCTCTTAAAGAATGAATACCCATTGAACCTTAGTGAAAACATGAATGCTGTTAAAAGTTAACTCTTTCCACATACCAAAATCCCAAAAATTCTATATACTCAAACCATGATATCACAGAGTCCTTATATCAATCATGAGCTCATGAATGCTGTCAAAAATTTCATTTTCTCCATATCCCTTAATTATGTGCATATCATCTGCTTTCCAAAATAGTTGAATCACTTTTCATGGTTACTGGTACCATAGAATTTTTGAAAACCACAATAGACTAATACAAAAGTATTTTAATGCACCATAAAAGTACATAAACAAAATTATTCATGAATACCAATACATAAACACTTCAATCCATCCTCTTCAATGATTTTCCTGGAATAAGTCCTTCCTTGATTTAGAAGTAACTTTTTAGGTCAGGGCATTGAGTTGGGTAATGCCCATGTTCTCCACAAATAAGACATTGAACTCCATAACAATCTATCACTCTATGACCCTTTTCTCAACACAGATAACATCTTCCCCTCCATTTGAGGTATTCCCCAAGTTTCTTCTTCCCTTATTTAGAAATCTCAATATTCCTTTCTTTATGCTCCTCAACATGAAAACATGCATAAAATTCTACCTTACTCTTATTTGATGAATTAGGCATACCACTAAATTTCACCTTGTTAATCATATATCGCGATGAATGATTCGACATAATCACAATATCTTTCTCTTTAGGCATTACACAATTTTGTTTCTAATAGTCATCGTTTTTCTATTGGATTCAATGATAACCGAATTCCTTCTGGTTCCCTCCATTGACTAAAACAGAAAAAGAATTCTGTGAGAGGAAAAATCATACAAGGAAAATAACATAATCAAGGGGGAGTACCTTCGACATCTAACATATTAGGTTTAATTCTAATATCGTTACCTTAATTCTAGGACTATAATCTATACTTATACTTAACGATAGCGACATCCCTAGACATACCTTAGAAATATCTATAGGGATCTCTCTAAAGTTATCACATCCTAGTTTCCAATGGTTTACTAAAACTTTCCTATGATACCAGCTATAGAGACCTGATGATTAACGTACATGGACATTACATTACATTTGCGGAATACTTAATACACAACAAAAACAGAAACACAGGGATCATAATAGTTTAGTGTCTTTGGAAACTCAGAAAATAATATTATAATCATGTTGAAAGATCTTCAACATCTCCCATAAGATCTTCCCCTTTTTGTTTTCTTACCTAAAACTTTTCGTTAAATCCTGGGGAAAAGAAAACATATAAAGGTTGACCTCAAATGCTCAGTAAGGGTAATCATGGATAAAATAAAACAAATCATATACATTTGAACTTCAAAACATGAACATCATATTTAAACAATAGAATCATGAGCAATGACATAAATCATGGAAGTACGTAAGGCATAGATCATAAAGAAACATTAATCATGATAAAATAGCCTGGAAATTAAACATGTAATTATGGAAAACCATTAAGAACATGTAATGATTTCCATATTAGCCAATGAATTGCTTCCAAGACCATCTTAGTGGACAAAGTCCCTTTCTGAATCGAGTTCACTCCTCATTCCAGTCTTGTAATACTGAACCGGATTAACTTACCATTCCATCCATGTCTATCCCCAAAGATATAAATCTTTACCCAATGAATTGGAGGGAGATATAGGTCTCACCCATCTCATAATGAAATCATTCATACTTGTGCCACAAAATAAACATACATCATTCACAATAACCCAATAAATAAAATGGGTTTCATAAACATCATCCCATCATCACATAATCCATATAAAAGTAATGGATATCATTTCATAATAATAAAAGTGAAACCATGTAAATAATAGAGACATTATACTTGAAACATATACATATGAAATAATGTCATCTTATATGGAAAAATGGTTTTGATAAAACACTTGAAATGAATTCTTGAGGAAAATATCCTTTCTTCTTTAAAATCATTTTATTTTCAAAAAATGTCATGCACTTTTAAAAGAAAATGGTTTTGTTGAAAATAATCATGCAAAATTTTAGTGTATGATTTATGAAAATGAGGCGTTATGAAACCATACAAATAAATTCACCCCATATAACTTAAAAATAACATTTTTCTCGTACTTTTGATGGAAAAGTAAAAAAGTACCTCATATGGTTAAAGAATGATTGCTTACATACCATGTATTAAAAGTCAAAAATGGTTAAAAAGGAAATTAAACATACATGAAACCATTTTTATGAAACATGGACATTGATGATAACAATAACCCCAGTAAATACTTACGAATAAACAATCTCGGATAGAACCAGATTGGAATAGTTATCCCTTACCTTAGGTCTGATATGCTTAGTATGGATCTGAACCTCCTGTATAATGATTTAAATAATATCATTGACTTATTACATAATCATATTCATTGTTATTATATCATATATGTTTCACTTATGACTTTATATTACCCGTTCTTTTTTAAATTCGATGTTAAAGCAGCGTTTTGGGTAAAATCATTTCATTTATCGTATGTGTTTCAACTTGTCATTCTTGAAATTATTACTTATATCCTGATTTACATAACTCCAGAATGTAAAACATGATTTATATATAATATATATTCATCATATACATATATATTATAGATCAATAAAAGGAATGAAATACACCATTCCTGGTGATGGTAGGCCGTACGTACGCATGAACGCTGTTTTTGTTTCCTTGTTGAATTGAATGAAATTAAATAGATGAAATACATATATATATATACATAAATACAGTATCATTATTATGTCATATATTTCACTATTATTCATTATATATACTTTATAATCATTCTTGAATGGTTAATCATGGAAAATGAATCTAATCGCGTTCGTGGAGATGGTAGTCCGTACGTATGCACGAGCGATGATATCATTCCCATGATCGTGGAATTGTATTGAAGTGTAGGTATACTATTTTAGAATCAATATCAATTTACAAAAATAATATATATTCATTATTTACACCATTATACCCATCCAATTAAGGTGGTGGTGGAAAATTGATTACACCATGACGTGGAGACGGTATTCTGTACGTACGCACGCGCGGTGATTTAGTTTCCCGTAGGATTGATAGATGGTGAAATATGGATGTTTCATACTTATAATAAAATATAAATATATTAGTGATAATGATGTTATTTCTCATAACGAAACAACTAAAGAAGAAGAAGTGGAAGAAGAAATAAAGTTGAAAAAATCGGTAACAGACATTACCTCTTCTTTGAAGCGCCTCTTTGAGTCCTCCTTTTAGGGCACTAAAATTGGAATTTGAAGAAGAACAGGACCTCTAGGATTTTACTATGGAAGTGGAGAAGATAATTTTATAGGGTTTGGCTAAGATTGAAGGCTCAATGTGGTGTGAGTAAGAGAGGGAATAGGTTCTCTTTTATATTGGACGAGAGGGGCACCATAGGAAAAACTAAAAATATTATTTTATTATAAAGTCATATTTGGTTTTTAATAGCACAAAATTGATTTATTACGAATATAATGTGGGTATGGGACTAAATACACTCATCAAATATAATTTATACATGTTTAGGTTACTATTTTAACCTTATCATTTAGATTTAACTTTGAGTTAGATAATTTAACTTTTATAATGTCTTCTTGTTTTCTTACAGTATAATGTTAATAAACTAACTATAAAAAGCCAAACGAACCCCAAGTTGTTTATTATTAATATATATAACCTTATCTAAGTCATTTGGCCGAAAATTAGATTTTTAGGAATACAATAACAATTAATAATATAATATTTGTTTTAAGAACTATTTTATGTCAATTTTGACACTATTTGGTAATTAATTTTTGTGAAAATCCTAAAATAAGGATTAGTTCGAACAGAGTTAACTAAATAAATAATAACATGTCATAATAACCTATAAAATTAGTGGAATTCATTAAAAGTCTCATATTACATTTATTTGGAAATTTATAACATCAATTATGTAAATATTTCATTAATAAGATAATTAATGCATCATCATTGTGTCATAAATAAATTAGATTATTTAATGTATAAAAATTATTAATAAAATACCATTATGTAGGAAATATTTTTATATTTCTAATGAATATTTATAGTAAAATTTATCTTATGTATAACCCTATATTAAAAATTATTTAGTTATTAAACATTGATTTTAACTATTTTAACCCTTCTTTAACTAAATTAATAATAAATATCCTAATCTAATCCATGTGGGCCTAAATGGTCATATTTTATTCCTAAGGTTGTTTTTGGTCTAATTACATTTATCCAATATAATTATGACATGTGTTAGGGTAATAATATTATCATATTTACCCTTAATTAACATATTTACTTTTAAACATGGTAAAAAAAGTAAAAAGTTTCTATTCACCAAAAATTATTTTCATCTCATTGAACCACATTTTAGTCCTTGATATTAACCATGTCTCTCGGATTTTTGAAATTCATTTCACAAAAGTGGCAAAATTTCATTTAAATGAATAATTCAGTTTTTTAACTACCACTATGTGGTTTCACTATTCATCGAAAATTGAAGTTTTTCAGAAAAATATCAAAAATCCAGCCAAATAATTATTTGAAATTCTGAATAAAAAATTGATGTCTATTTTTCCAAATTCAAAACATATAAATGGAATTAATAAATTTTAAAATTAATTTCCGTTATCAACTCAGATAGCGTGTTTTTAAGAAACAATAACTATCAAAAGATTGATACTTGTTTATATCCAATTTCAAAGTGAAATTAATTCCAATGACCAAAATTGGATTAAATGGAAAAAATATATTCTAATTAAAATTTAAATTTAATTAAAAAGATGATCTTACCATATAAATTATTGTGATGAAAAAATTTGTTTTTAATTAAAATATAGCGCATTTTTTATACTCATTAAAATATGAAAGTTATTAGAATAATATGAAAATTTTATCCATGGTAAAATTTTATATCCTGTTGCCAAATAATAATTTTATTTTGTAAAATTGATCTTATAAACATGTAAAAAACTAGATTTAAAGTGGGTGCGCCATGAAAAGGAGACAAAACTATATTTTTTGAAAAATACATATTTTACTCGAAAAATTGATTTTGTTCTCATACCATGTTCTAGAAAATGTGTAAGATGAATAATAACATTATGAAATTCAAAATTTAGTTGATACTATTCATAACGGATAGTTCATTATTATATTATAACCATATATCGTTGTTTAGTGAAACATGGTATTGAGTAGAACACACGCTATCGAGGAAGGTCGTGATTACGTGTAATGAATGCCAAGTTAGGGTTGCGTGTTGTGAAAGACTCCTCCGCTGTTTCGTATAACATAATCCGACCATATTTCATTTATACATTGAAAATATATATATATACAGTCAATGTTTCGTCGAATAACTACTATCAAAATTATGTGTAACATGATCCAAGAATAGTGTTGTGTATACTACAAGATCATACGGTGTTGCGTATAGTGCAAGGTAATCATGTTGTAGCATACAACCCAAGACATCAATGAAATTAAAAGAATATATTTCATAAAATATCAGGGTGTTACACATAGGATATCGCTTTATCATTCTTCATTAGCACATAGCCTAAGCCCTTCTTCGAAGCATAACTGAATAATACAGAAAGTTACCCACTTGTTGGTAAAGTGAGCACATGCGCAGTGATAAGCCTCTTTTTCAACTCCCTGAAGCTTTCTTTGCATTCATCACATCAAACAAACTTTACTCCCTTTTCGAGTTAGCTTGGTAAGAGGGTTGGACAATCATAAAAAATTTCTCACAAATTGTCGATAATATCCAGCTAACTCCAAGAAGCTACAGATATCAATTAACGATGTTGGCCTCGCCCATCCCTCGATTGCATCTGTTTTGGAGGGATCCACAGATATCCCATTGCTTGTGATGATATGGCCCAAGAATGAGACTCCCTTCAACTAGAACTCACAATTGATGTACTTTTCATAGAGCTTCTCCTTGCACAAAGTATCCAGTACAGTTCTTAAATTCTCATCATGATCCTCCTTGGTTTTGGAGTATATTAGAATATCATCAAAGAAATTGTCTAGGTAATCTCTAAAGACTCTATTCATAATGTCCATGAAGATTTTTGCAGCTTTAGTGAGTCCGAAATGCATTACTATGAATTCATAGTGCTCGTATCTTGTATGAAAAGAAGACTTGGGGATATCTTCCTTCTTCACCCTTACATGATAATATCTCGACCGTAAATCTTCCTTGGAGAAGTATTGTGCTCCACACAGCTGAACGAACAACTAATCTGTAACACCCCGAGCTTCCACGATACGCCTCTCTTTCAATAATGCAATAGCTTGCATTGTACGCAACTTCGAGTTCTAAAACACCGCGACTAATCAAAGTAGCCGTTATGAATAGTAATAACCACTTTTTAAAATTATAGAAATTTTATATTTCAAAATGGACTTCATTTTTGTATTCGTAATATCGAAATTATCCTATGTTGAATTTTTGGTATTTTTCTGAGAACTTCTAATTTTTTATGAATTGTGAAAAATACTTAAAAAAATTTTTTTAATCAAAATAATTTAATGTGATAAATTATACTATTTAGTGATTTTAAAGTATAATTAGAATATATTTTTACCATTTATCCAATGTTGGTCATTATAATTAATTTAACATTGAAATTGGACATAAACAATTGCTAATCTTTGGATATAAATTGTTTCTTAAAAACATGCTATTTGTTGTGACAGCGGGAATTAATTGTAAAATTAATTAATTCAACTTATATGTTTGGAATTTTTTAAAATAGACATCATTTTTGAATTCGGAATATCAATTATAGCTTAGGGTGAAATTTTGGCATTGTTCTGAAAAACATCAATTTTTGATGAATAGTGAAACCACTAAGTGGTAGTTAAATAACTGATTTTTCGTTTAAATGAAATATTACCACTTCTGTGTTTTGATTTTCAAAAATCAGACATACATGGTTTTCATTAAGAAGTAATATGTGGTTCAATGAGATTAAAATAATTTTTTGGTGAATAGTAACTTTTAAGTTCTTAATCGCGATTAGAGGTAATTAGTGTAGTTTAAGGTAAAAATAATGTTTTAATAATATGATATGAGCATGACACTTGTCCTACCTCTATTGGATGAGTCATGGCCGACCAAGACAACCCATGGGTCAACTTGGGGACCCCATGGATCCAGTTTAGTTAGAAAATGACATAAATACCTTTTATTTAATGTTAAAGTAAAAAATGACACAAACATGAGTTATTTTACTAAAACAGTTTTTAAGTGGGGTTACACAAGTCCAAATTTTGACTATAAATATTCATTATAAATCTAAAAAGATTTCCTACATCATAGTATTTTTTTTATAATTTTTAGACATTAAATAAATTAAATTATTTATGCCATCATTATGATGCAGCGATGACCTCATTATTTAACGATTTAATTAAAATGAGAAGATAATGAAAAATACAAGGCTTACAGTTGTCCAAAGCCTATTGGATGAGGAGATTTAGAAACCTCATCACCTTATCCTAGAATTATATAAGTGTGGGACCTTTAGAATCCGAAAATCATTGTGAAATAATATAACATTTCAATCATTCCAAAAGTGCCCCTCCTCTCCACTTATAAAAGGCCCCCACCTCTCCCACCTCATTTACACTTTCAAGCCATTTGGCTCGGCCAACCTCTGCCCAAATACTCTCCCAACTTCCCCCTCTTACTCCTAGAAGCCTTACTTTGGGCAGAACTCTTCCCAAGGAAGCCTTTGGCTCAAATCAAAAAGAGTTACCCGATTTTGAGGTAATGTCTTCTCTAATGTTGTTTTGTTTTATTTTTCTTCTCCAACCCCCTAAACTCTTTTTATTCATTTCTTTTGTAACAAAACCAGTATCCTAAATATACTAGGATGTTTTTCTAAGAAGTATTAGAGCTATACTTACACACACCTACATCTAATCGTTAAAGAACATACGGTTTCTGTGGATGGCGAATTTCTGCCTCACGAAACGATGATTGTTCAACACTCATATAACACCTTCAGAGGTGGCCATTAAGATGTCACTATTTTTATATATGATATATAATATGTTTATGTTTTACTTATGCTTCTGTATTTCTCATTTATGGCCTAATTTATGATTTCCATTATGGGTAAAACACGATAATTTCATTTTAGGAATTGCGGACTACCGCCCCCTCAAAGTGATTTGAATCGTTAATGCCACATGTGGGATGTATAAAGGATGGAGTAAATGGTATTATACACTATATTATAATGGAATTATATTATAAATTTATATCATTATGATTTAGTTCCATTAAATATGAAATTAAAATTAAAGTAGCGTTCATGCGTACGTACGGCTTACCGTCTCCATGAACGGTGCATTTCATTTCTTACCTCTAAATGTTACGTAATATTATAAATGAATGTATATACTGGATATATAAGATATATATGACATCTAAATCATGAATATAATTCTGGATATAATGGATATTATACCACATGAACAACTTGTAATTATAAGAAGTTTATTGTTGACTCAAGTTACCAAAGATCGACAAAACGATCGTTATTAACTTGAATAATTACATAATATTCATAACATTGTAATAAGTGATATAAAAAGGATAATGAAATTGAAAGTGGTTCTTAATAAGGTAGATATTAACTCTAGTTTATTATTCAGTAGGTTAAAGAACGGTTGAGTCATGTCGGACACAAGGTAAGGAAACTTCTTAACCCAATTTCCATTCTTTGGGTTAATCTCCTACTTTCAAATTATGTCGTGATATTATTATGTCTTATTTTGTATTTTTACATTCTTTATGTGTACCTATAGTGAATACACATAATAGATCTAATTTATTTTAAAAATGATCTTTTTAAGGACTTCGTCTCAATCTCCTTTCATTGATGCATATTTGGTTTTATACACAACTTTCTTTTATACGGTGTATAAACCCCTTTGAATTTTACGTTTATTTGAAAGGAATCTTTTTTTATACGAAGTGTTTTACTAAACGAAAAAAAGGGAATGTTTTTCTTTCCGTACATATGCGGCGACAACGACTTCTCCGCCGCCGTGACCATTATTTGAGTTTCGGCTTCCTCTACAAGCCATCACTTTTTTTTAATGAAAAATAAATACAATGTTTTATCTTTCTTTTATTTTGGTATTGAAAATGGTTTTGAAAGAGTTTTTATTATATCAATGTGTTGTATTGTTATCTTGTGATTGAAATTTGGAAATTTTAAGTTTCCTTTATCCATGTTTTATGTGATACGATTATGTTATGGTTTATGATATGTTTAAACCTATTCATATGAGGAATGCATTGGACTTAATAAGTGACGGGTGGAGCCCGCTATAGCTCCTCGATGCATCGGCAGGTCTCATGAGACAAACTAGTGTCTTGGCACGAGGCCTTGACAAAATCTTATTTGTGGTCTTGGCACGAGGCCTTGACTACGTGGTTATGATAGTCTGGCATTATGCATTCCAACATTATGAAAGTGGTTATTGATATTGCATGTGATTATTCAACCATTAGAATATCCATGTGAAGAAGTAAATGGCATTATATCATATTACTTTTGCCATATTATGTTGAAGTTCAAGTTTAAAAGGCTTTTGTTTTAGTTATACATTGCCTTAAATGTTAATGTTTATTTATGAAAGCTTCCGCTATATTGTTAACCTTACTGAGCATCTGAGCTCACCCCTTTCAATGTTTTAATATTTTTCCAGGATGTGAAGACGTATTTTATGAATGAACTACAGGGGTAGTCAGAAAGGGATATGATTGTGGACTATGAAGACCATGTTATTGTAGTTTGTTTACTTTTTGATGTAATGAAATACATATGAATGTATCTAGTGTTTCCAAGGCTACTAAACTAATTGGTCTTTCGAGACATGATCTTTTGTGATCATGCCAATGTTACGAAGTAATGCACCGACTCTGGGTAGCTAGGGTCGGGGCGTTACAGTTGGTATCAGAGGCAGTTTAGTACTAACCTTGGATGCTAGATTTAGATAAACTTTTATTAGAGCACATAGCCCGAAGATAGACTTTGAGGATTATTATAGAAGAACTTCCTAGAATTTTGGTATTATAGAGATGTTATGAGTTTTCCGAGAAATACATCCCTGTCTGGATACGAGCAGGTATAGGCGGCTCTGGCACAGAAGTATCTAGGGGTAAAACCCGAAAACACCGCTTTGAGCTAGACTCGAACGGGAACTGGTGCACGACAACGGGCCTTGCTGCACTCTTGGTTACGACACTCCCGGGGGATATGCTTAGGATAACTCTCATTTTCTTTACAAATCATTATGAAGGGTTTATGAGTATATACTTCCTCAAAGAAAACATTTTTATGATTATGGATTATATCCATAAATAGTTCAGTTTATGTTAAGTGTTTTATAAGTATGGGATTATGTATTTTGATTCATAAACTGATCTAGTTTACGCAATTGTTTAGAAATGGCGCCTAGTGGAAGAAATGGAAACCGTATCAATGCACGCACTCCATGTAGGGATTGCCCTCCTGCTCAAGATAATTATAGTGGGGCTGGTGATGCAACTGGTGCCGATCAGCTAATCACCATACTGGGACAACTTACTCAGGTTATGAATAATAACCTTACCCGTATGGAGCACCCTGATCCACAGCGTGGAGGATCAATGTTAGATCGATTCATGAGGCAACAACCACCAAGCTTCAATGGGAGTTCAAATCCTATAGTAGCTGAGCAATGGATAAATTCCTTAGAGAAAATATTTCATGTCTTGGGGAGTAGTGAAAGGGATAAGGTTGTCATGGTAGTTTACCGCCTCACTGGAGATGCCGATCAGTGGTGGTCGCTGATTCAAAACACAAAGGAAGATGATGACGTATCGAAAATGGAATGGAGGGAGTTTAAAGAGATTTTCTTAGAAAAATACTTTACTCGTGACCATCGAGCAGATATGGAAAGGCAATTTCTGAGTCCGAGGCAGAAGGAGGATGAGAATGTCGCAAAGTATGAGGCTATCTTTACAAGGTTAGCGAGGCATGCTTCCGATTATATACGTAACCCAAGAAGTAAGATTGATCGTTTCTTTGATGGATTAAAACCATTTCTCCGTCGAGCTTTAGTATCACAATCCTTCTCATCATACGAAGATATTGTCTCGTGTGCTATCATGATAGAAAAGGAATTCTCTATGTCTTATGACAACAAAGTAAAGCAAGAGAAGAAGAGAACGGTGTAACAAGAGACAGATAAAGGGAAAAAGGGAAAGAAGGATTTTCCATTATGTGATAACTGTGGGAAGAATCACCCTGGTACGTGCCTAAAAGGAATGGGAGTTTGTTATATATGTGGAGAAAAGGGTCACCAGGCTCGTGATTGCAAGGAAAAGAAAGAGGCTGTCAAAGTTGAATGCTACAATTGTAGAGAAATGGGTCATTATGCAAATGAATGTCCTAAGCATCAAGGAAACTTACCTCAGAAAAGGCCAAGGGATCAAGCCCAATCTTATGCTGTGACTACAATTGAAGCGGAATAATTATTGTATTTGTGTTTTTGGACTCAAGAACTAGATTATGGTTATAAGAATAATGTGATATATAAGGATTGTACTGCAGTACATGTTGTTTTCATTAAGGATTTAATATGATGAAGGTAATCATATTTTTAGTATGTGACAATAAGAGAAACTTTACTTTGTTTGGGGAATCTGGGGTTACAATTGATTTTGGAATTTAACGAACCTTTAGAGAAAGTCTGGACGGAGGTATTTTGGATAAATATTAAGGTTGGAATGGATTAAGTTGAACCATGGATAGTATTGTTTAAGGTTAAAGAATTTATGAAGATTATTTTTGGAATATATAATACTATAGTTTTAGGAAAAAGGACAACCTGCAGGGTGGGGCATAACCCGTCGTGTCGGACAAAGCTGCAGGAATCGAACCCACAATCATAGTGCGACAGGCCTTTATTTCCTACCACTAGCCTACAGGAAGTCCCTAGTTAATACAAAATAATTTTACTAATCTAAATGGTATTTTTTAACATTTGGAACCTTATGCAATTAGTTTAAGTATAATATTTTTGAGTTCTATTATCTTTTTGAGTGAAAGATGAGTTGAAGGTTGAAACTCTAATTGTCAAGCATAAATATATATATACCTATCTCTTATTCAATGAATAAATTAATTCTTAAACATTAGTAAAGGGATATTAAAACAAAAAATGTGTTATCCTAATACCTTATGTCTTGTTGAACTGATGATATTTTAAATCAACATAGATTGAAGTCTTTGAGGCCCTCAATTTGACAGTTGATTGTGATTGATGACCTCAATCACTCCCTACAAATATTTACGTTTTTCCTCCAATTATATGTCTCTAATTGCCACCAATGTTCTCCTAATCGAGATCATAATTGGGTGGTGACTTTTTCATTTCCCTTTCCCTATTATTAAGGCTAAATTTTATTAATCTTATTTCCGATGTGGGTTTTCCTCAAAGGTATTTTCTATTTTCAACCTTTTATTTTCCAAGAAAAATTTCAAATTGCGAGGATTCAATTTATTGAAGGAGGGGAGAATGTAACACCCTGAGCTTCCATGATATGCCTCTCTTTCAATAATGCAATAGCTTGCATTGTACGCAACTTCGAGTTCTAAAACACCGCGATTAATCAAAGTAGCCATTATGAATAGTAATAACCAATTTTTAAAATTATAGAAATTTTATATTTCAAAATGGACTTCATTTTTGTATTCGTAATATCGAAATTAGCCTATGTTGAATTTTTGGTATTTTTCTGAGAACTTCTAATTTTTTATGAATTGTGAAAAATACTTAAAAACAGCATTTTTTAATCAAAATAATTTAATGTGATAAATTATACTATTTAGTGATTTTAAAGTATAATTAGAATATATTTTTACCATTTTATCCAATGGTGGTCATTAGAATTAATTTAACATTGAAAGTGGACATAAACAATTGCCAATCTTTTGATATAAATTGTTTCTTAAAAACACTCTATTTTTTGTGACATCGGGAATTAATTATAAAATTAATTAATTCAACTTATATGTTTGGAATTTTGTAAAGTAGATATCATTTTTGAATTCGGAATATCAATTATAGCTTAGGGTGAAATTTTGGCATTGTTCTGAAAAACTTCAATTTTTGATGAATAGTGAAACCACTAAGTGGTAGTTAAATAACTGATTTTTCGTTTAAATGAAATATTACCACTTCTGTGTTTTGATTTTCAAAAATCCGACATACATGGTTTTCATTAAGAAGTAAAATTTGGTTCAATGAGACTAAAATAATTTTTTGGTGAATAGTAACTTTTAAGTTCTTAATCGCGATTGGAGGTAATTAGTGTAGTTTAAGGTAAAAATTATGTTTTAATAATATGATATGAGCTTGAAACTTGTCCTACTCCTATTGGATGAGTCATGGCCGACCAAGACAACTCATGGGTCAACTTGGGGACCCCATGGAGCCACTTTAGTTATAAAATGACATAAATACCTTTTATTTAATGTTAAAGTAAAAAATGACACAAACATGAGTTATTTTACTAAAAAAGTTTTTAAGTGGGGTTACACAAGTCCAAATTTTGACTATAAATATTAATTAGAAAGATAAAAAGATTTCCTACATCATAGTATTTTTTATATAATTTTTAGACATTAAATAAATTAAATTATTTATGACATAATTATCATGCAGCGATGACCTCATTATTTAACGATTTAATTAAAATGAGAAGATAATGAAAAATCCAAGGCTTAAACTTGTCCAAAGCCTATTGGATGAAGAGATTTCGAAACCTTATCACCTTAGCCTCGAATTATATAAGTGTGGGACCTTTAGAATCCGAAAAGCATTGTGAAATAATATAACATTTCAATCTTTCCAAAAGTTCCCCTCCTCTCCACTAATAAAAGGCCCCCACCTCTCCCACATCATTTACACTTTCAAGCCATTTGGCTCGGCCAACCTCTGCCCAAATACTCTCCCAACTTCCCCCTATTACTCATAGAAGCCTTACTTTGGGCAGAACTCTTCCCAAGGAAGCCTTTGGCTCAAATCCAAAAGAGTTACCCGATTTTGAGGTAATGTCTTCTCTAATGTTGTTTTGTTTAATTTTTCTTCTCCAACCACCTAAACTCTTTTTATTCATTTATTGTGTAACAAAACCAGTATCCTCAATATAATAGGATGTTTTTATCAGAATTATTATAGCTACACTTACACACACCTACATCTAATGGTTAAAGAACATACGGTTTCTGTGGATGGCGAATTTCTGCCTCACGAAACGATGATAGTTAAACACTCATATAACACCTTCAAAGGTGTCCATTAAGATGTCACTATTTTTATATATGATATATAATATTTTTATGTTTTACTTATGCTTCTGTATTTCTCATTTATGGCATACTTTATGATTTCCATTATGGGTAAAACATGATAATTTCATTTTAGGAAGTGCGGACTACCGCCCCCTCAAAGTGATTTGAATCGTTAATGCCATATGTGGGATGTATAAAGGATGGAGTAAATGGTATTATACACTATATTATACTGGAATTATATTATACATTTATATAATTATTATTTAGTTCCATTAAATATGAAATTTAAATGAAAGTAGCGTTCATGCGTACGCACGGCTTACCGTCTCCATGAACGGTGCATTTCATTTCTTACCTCTAAATGTTACGTAATATTATAAATGAATGTATATACTGGATATATAAGATATATATGACATCTAAATCATGAATATAATTCTTTATATAATGGATATTCTACCACATGAACAACTTGTAATTATAAGAAGTTTATTGTTGACTCAAGTTACCAAAGATCGACAAAATGATCTTTATTAACTTGAATAATTACATAATATTCATAACATTGTAATAAGTGATATAAAAAGGATAATGAAATTGAAAATGGTTCTTAATAAGGTAGATATTAACTCTAGTTTATTATTCAGGAGGTTAAAGAACGGTTGAGTCAAGTCGGACACAAGGTAAGGAAACTTCTTAACCCAATTTCCATTCTTTGGGTTAATCTCCTACTTTCAAATTATGTCGTGATATTATTATGTCTTATTTTGTATTTTTACTTTCTTTATGTGTACCTATAGTGAATACACATAATAGATCTAATTTATTTTAAAAATGATCTTTTTAAGGACTTCGTCTCAATCTCCTTTCATTGAGGCATATTTGGTTTTATACACAACTTTCTTTTATACGGTGTATAAAACCCTTTGACTTTTACATTTATTCGAAAGGAATCTTTTTTTATACGAAGAGTTTTACTAAACGAAAAAAAGGGAATGTTTTTATTTCCGTACATATGCGGCGACAACGACTTCTCCGCCACCGTGACCATTATTTGAGTTTCGGCTTCCTCTACAAGCCATCACTTTTTTTTAATGAAAAATAAATACAATGTTTTAACTTTCTTTTATTTTGGTATTGAAAATGGTTTTGAAAGAGTTTTTATTATATCAATGTGTTGTATTGTTATCTTGTGATTGAAATTTGGAAATGTTATGTTTCCTTTATGCATGTTTTATGTGATACGATTATGTTATGGTTTATGATATGTTTAAACATATTCATATGAGGAATGCATTGGACTTAATAAGTGATGGGTGGAGGCTGCTATAGCTCCTCGATGCATCGGCAGGTCTCATGAGACAAACTAGTGTCTTGGCACGAGGCCTTGACAAAATCTAATTTGTGGTCTTGGCAGGAGACCTTGACTACGTGGTTATGATAGTCTGGCATTATGCATTCCATCATTATGAAAGTGGTTATTGATATTGCATGTGATTATTCGACCAGTAGAATATCCATCTGAAGAAGTAAATGGCATTATCTCATTTTACTTTTGCCATATTATGTTTAAGTTCAAGTTTAAAAGGCTTTTGTTTTAGTTATACATTGCCTTAAATGTTAATGTTTATTTATGAAAGCTTCCGCTATATTGTTAACCTTACTGAGCATCTGAGCTCACCCCTTTCAATGTTTTAATATTTTTCCAGGATGTGAAGAAGTATTTTATGAATGACCTACAGGGGTAGTCAGAAAGGGATATGATTGTGGACTATGAAGACCATGTTATTGTAGTTTGTTTACTTTTTGATGTAATGAAAGATTTATGAATGTATCTAGTGTTTCCAAGGCTATTAAACTAATCGGTCTTTCGAGACTTGATCTTTTGTGATCATGCCAATGTTACGAAGTAATGCACCGACTCTGGGTAGCTGGGGTCGGGGCGTTACATAATCGATCTGTTGCAGATGATATATGTTCTTTATCGTTATTTTTTTATGTTCGCGATAATCGATGCAAAGCCGCATTGACCCATCCTTCTTCTTGACGAAGAGGACCTGTGAACCCCATGGTGAAGCAATTGGGTGTATAAACCCTTTATCCAGATTATCATATAGGTGTTTCTTCATATCTTCATGCTCCATGAAATCCATTCTATATGGAGTCTTGGATATTGGTAGAGCCTCTGTTATTAGTTCAATTGATAATTCAACATTTCTTCTAGGAGGACAACCATGCAATTCCTCGGGAAACACTTCAGCAAATTCCCTCACAATATGCATTTCATCAAGGTTGGTTTCTTCCTTGGACTCAATCATCTAATCCATATACGCGTGCTCATAGGGTAGTAATATCCATTCTTGAGATTATGGAGCTAAATAAGATTCTTCACCCTCCTTACACTTGTAAAGAATCGGGGGTCGATTCTCCATATGTAGTGTGATTTACCTCTCCTGACAATTTATGTTGGCTCTATATATGGAAATCGAATCCATGCCAAGAATTGCATCAAATTCCACCAGAGGTAGTATAATGAGGTTAGCCTAGAAATTCAATCCAAATATTATAACAATATAGGACTTATACTCATGGGATACAATGATTGCCACATTTTTCATACTCACTGACATCTTTACTTCCACAATTTGTGGTGGTGTTGGGATTGTTCTACTAAACTTTCGAGATATAAAAAAATCCGTAGAACCTGAATCAAAAAGTATGTTGGCTATTCTTGAATGACTAACTAGCGTACCTATCACCACTTCATTGTCGGGGTTCATTTCAGCAGATGTGATGGAAAAAGATCTTCCTTGCTGCCTCGGAGGTTGTTGGTTGCCTCCGAAAACCCTTATATTAGGGAACTAATTTGCATGATTCCCTGGTTCTTTACATTTTTAGCAATGAAAAATGCATTGAGGTTCGAACGTAGTGTTCCTCTCCTCTATCATATCTGCAGGTATTTCTTGTCGACAGTTAACAGATAGGTGCCCTTCTCATCCACACTTAAATCATTTCCTCGTCCCCTTGAGGAAATTTCCAGGGTGCTAATTTCCGCACTTTTGTAAAGTGGGGTGCTAGATATTCTTAGAACCGTTGGATTCATCCATCAAACTGACAGCATTGAATCCCACCTTACGCTTCTTGTCCCCATGATACCCCTGTGATTCCCCGATCTCCATTTCGAACTTGAGGGCACATTGGAAAATTTCCTCATAGCTGTCGAAGACACTGATCACTAATTCTTTCCACAGGCTAGGCTTCATCACACCAAAGAAGCGGTAAACCTTTCATTCAGGGGTAACTACAAAGCCGGAAGCGTATCATACAAGCCTTGTGATGTTTTCCCCGAACACTCCAACAAATTATTCTTCTTTTTTCATAAGGGAAAGGAAGTTCTTTTCCATTTTAAGCCGGAGGGTGCACAGAAAATATTTATCGAAAAACATCATCCGAAAATCCTTCCATTCCAACGCCTCGATCTCCTCCTCAGGCTTTGTATTTTTGATCAACATCCACCATTGATCAGCTTCAACCTCCATACGATAAGTAGCCAGGAGAACCTTCTCCTATTCAAAAGATTGAAGTATGGAGAAGAACTTTTCAATGGAGTCGATCCATTGTTCAGCGATCGTGGGATCAGATGATCCACTAATAGTAGGAGGCCTTTGTCTCATGAAGCTATCGATAGTGACTTCTTCCTTCTTAGGGGTCATTTGATGATCCTCTTCACTCGTGGTTCTGTTCAGAGCATGTGATAGGTGAGAGATAAGGGTGACAAAGTTCACGATTCCCACTCCCATTGGATTGGGCATCTCATTAGTACAGTCATCACACTAATCTTCACACCGGTTGTTAGCCCGAGTCCTCCTATTACCCGCAATTGGTTGGAATAACAATAAAGTTAGGGGGTAACACATAAAGGGTAATCCAAAGACAAAATATGATGACTCATAAATTAAATTTTATTTCCTTAACTTATGAATCCATAGGCGTCTGTCTAGGATTTTAATGATCTACTTTATAACATATATTCTTAGGGGAATTTTTCTAAATTCCCTTAATAAGGGTTCATACAAAGATTGTGAATTTTTCAAAACATATCCCCTGGGAGTGTCGTAACCAAGAGTTCAGCAAGGCCCCTTTTTCGTGCACCAGTTCCCATTCGAGTCTATCTCAAAGCGGTGTTTTCGGGTTTTACCCCTAGGATAAATCTGTTCCAAAGCCGCCTCTACCTTCTCGTATCCAGACATGGATGTATTTGTTTGATAAACCACTTACTCAGTAATTACCAAAACATAGGGATTTTTTTATTACACATAGTCTTGTCTCTAATGCTTTACTAGGGTTTCTTAATCCTAATCCAAAAAATAACTAAACCTATCCTCTGATACCAACTATGACAACCCTACTTTTATTAAAAACATAAACATGATTTATTACATAAAACTTCACTTGATACAACAAAGACAATCGAGTGGTTTAGTGTATTTGGGGCTTGGGATCATTACCTAAAAACTAAAAACATGAAATACAACATCTTTATTGAATACATCCTTTACATGACCACTACATTCCCTCATACTTAGCATTTAATGGGATAACCTGAGGACATGAATAAGAAAAGGGTGAGCTATAAAGCCCAGTAAGGGAGTACACATGGAATAAGATGAGGAGTACAATACATGTTAGACAATAGGCATTTAAATAGTTCATAAGAGAATCATGAACATAACGACATGATAAACATGATAATCATAACATGGAAATGTGGCAACAACACATAACATGGAATTAGCATGAGCCAAGGCTCATTGCACTTGGAGCATGGGTAAATCCTCATTGCACATAAACCACGAGTAAACCATCATTTCACTTGAATTAGCATGGGTAAACACTCATTTCACATGACGTATCATGATACTATACTTTACCCAACGCATTGGAGTGCTATAAGGGCGCACCATTCTTAAACATTTCATTTCATGTATATGTGTGTGACATGGATCATAAAACATGGATTCATAAAACATAATCGTTTATTCTACGATAAAGGAATGTGGAATTCATACTTGAAACTTTATAATCAATAATTAAATGTGCATAATGATGAATTCCCTTTATGGAGAAATGGGCATGGTATTCACTACACAATGACATTGGATTAGAAAATCGTTGCGATTTCAATAGTGTAACGGCGTGAGTTAAGAATTCATTAAAAAGGTTGATGAGAGAGAAAGAAGTTCCTCATTATATTTACCTGTATTGGACGGTAAGGAGGTAATATAGATACAATTCCAAACAATTGTAACAGAATTTAGTTTCATGACACAAAAGTATAGCTTGAATGTAAATGAGGAGGGAGAAGTTCCTTTCGGAATTTCGGCATAGTAACGGGTGTACATGGGAGGCATTTTATGATAGAGAAAGGGGTCTCCCATTATTCAAAAAATAAGATGGAAGTATGAGGGTGGTGAGAAACCATACCCCAACATTCATAATTTTAATTAAAAGGAAAAAACAACTTAAATATAATTGGAAAAAATGAGAAAGGAAGAAAAAACCCTTACATGGAAGTGTGCTTCCAAAGGCTAGGGAGAGGCTTGAGTGAGGATTATTGGGAGCTTGGGGAAACATGGGAGGATTCTAGAGAGATTATGGCAGAGGTTGGACGAACTCCAAAGTCATTGAGTGGGGAGGAAGTGCGAGGTTGGGTGGGTTTATATAGGGAAGGTGGGGAAATTCTTTATTATTTAGTTTTGGGACCCCTTATATTAAATTAATCCAAACCATAAACCAGCCCATGATTTTTTTCAAAGGGAAGAGGAAAAAATATTTTATAAGGCCTATGTCCGAACATATTAAAATAATACGGTTTCATATGTGGAGGTGTGTCACACTCCCATGGAAAACAATTTAAAAAGACAAGATGTTTAATAAGTCTTGAGGGATCCATTAATGCTTTGGAAAGTAAGTCAAACAGACACAAAATCACATTATTTTAATGGTAAAACATATATTGGCCGAACATAAAGCTTATAGTATTTTATTACCTCACTATTGGTTCATTATGATGTCATAAAACACATTATATATTTTTACAGTATTTAATTTTTATCCAAAAATTTTATTATCTTAGAAAATTATGTAAAATTCTCCATTGGATAATTTTGACGTCTTGATTCAAAAAATAAAATTTATTTTATCTAAATAATTTTCTAAATATGTTAATTTTTACTTTTAAAATAAAAACCGATAATTATCGAAAATTCACGGGTTTTGACAAAAATGGCTTTCAAACCTTAATAAAAATTACAATTGCATTCATAAAATTATATAATAATTTATATATAATAAAATTAATTTAATAACAACAATAGTAATATTTTATTAAAATAATATTAAATTAAAAAATCCTTTAATTTAATAAAATATAATTATTAATTAAATAATAATTAAAAACACTATTTGTACTTTAAAATCTATTTAAAATGTATCAATAATGACAAGAAATTATATTCATTATTATATACAAAAATAATGGACATGAACATAGTACTAGAGATTTGTTATATAACCCCTTTAAACAGCTGCATAAGACCTAAGAGTAAGGTGTGCGATGGTGACAGACAATTGGGGGGCTCAGATAAGATCGATCGTGTGGTAATCTCTATCAACTTCCACTTTTCCTGTATACGGTCTCGTTCGAGCTTGCCATGATTAAGCTCGGCTTGGGCTTGGTCAGGAGAGAAGCCCAAAGATTCCACCTCTTTTCCAGGCTCCGACAAATGGGCTTAGTATGGAGAAATTCTACTGGATGAGGCCATCACTTCTTTTGTCTGAGTAAATTGGATTTGTTAAAGCCCTATATTTCTACTAATCATGTCATTACCATTCAATGACTATATTAGCAACAATAAAAATTCTTAACATAAAACCAAAGTAGTTGACATCTTAAAAAACATTTTGCATAAAGAGACATTTAACTAGATCAAGAGGGATTTTTCATTATTGAAACTTTGGGTCGTTACATTATATCATATATACAGAATCATTATCTTGTTATATTTATTATTTACATGATTTACACATCACTATTATACCCATAAAAATAATAATCTATTGAATAACAATTACACCATGACGTGAAGATGGTAATCCATACGTACGCACGTATGGTGACATGTCATTCAAAGGATGGATAAAATAATGAATATTGTTGTACTGTATTTATAATAACATCAAATTATATAGAAGTTACTGGAGTTATTATTTTAGAATGGAAATAAAAAAGAAAGAAGAAGTGGAAGAAGAAATGAACTTGAAAGAGGGTGGTGAAATTATTACCTCTTCATCGGGTTCTTCTTTTTGATTTGATCAAAAGGGATCCTTAAGATCACATTATGACTAAAGGAAGACCTCTAGGATGAATTGTGGGAAGTTGAGAGGATATTTGGGTAGTCTTTGGCCGAACTAAAAGGTTTTGATGGTGTGAATTAGAGTGAAGGTGGGGTTCTATTTTATAGTTTATGGTTGGTATGGGTCAAAAACTACTCAACCAATAGGTTTTAGATAGGTTTGGTCACTATATAAACTTTATCTTTTAAATTTAACTCTTAGTTAAATAGTTTCACATTTACCATGTCTCATTTAATTTTTATATTATATGCTTTATAAACATAATATATAATTCCATGAGAACCCAAAGTGGTTCATTAATGATACACCTATCATTATATAAGTCATTTTGTTGAACCTTATATTTTTAGGAATATAATATTAATTAATAATATTATATTTTTTTGAGAACTACTTTATGTAAATTTTGACACAATTTAATAATTGACTTTTTTTCAAATCCTAAAAACTTTATTAATTCAATATATATTCATTTAAACAATCCTATCATGTCATATTAACCTATAAAATTCGTAGATGGAATCAAAACATTGAAATTTTATTTATTGTAACATTTATAATACCATTTATTTGATTCATTCATTAATAAGGAAAACAATGCACCATTATTGTGTCATAAATAAATTTAATTATTCAATGTCTAAAAATAATAAAAAAAAAAATTTATGTAGAAAATAATTTTAGAGTTACAATAAATATTTATATTCGAAAATATAACATATATAACTCTAGGTAAATTTTTTTTTCTAAAAGATATATGCTTATGTCATTTTTTATTTACATTAACTTAATTAATATAAAGTGTCATTATCACTTAAAAGTAAATCTGTGGGTTCCCAAAATCGATCCAAAGATTCCCATGGGCAGACATGTATCATCCAATAGGGTTAGGACACATGTTAGTTTAATTTAATTGTATTATAATATTATGTTTTACTCTTATTTAACGGATTTACCCTTAAACCATGGTAAATAAAATATTTACCGAAGTAATTATTCATAATGTCTAAAAATATAAGTTACCTATTTACACAATTTGTACCTCCTAATTCTAAATATGGAATCCATTTTTCTAAATTCAAAACATAGAAGTAGATGAAATTAATTTAAAATTAATCCTTGTTGTCAAAACAAAAAGTGTGTTTTTTAAGAAATAATAAATATCAAAAGATTAATACTTGCTTATGACTAGTTTAAATGTAAAACTACATCCAATTACCAACATTGAAAATAAATGGTAAAAATATATTATAACTATAATTTAAAACCATTAAATAGTATAATTTATCACTATAAATTATTTGGATTAAGAAATTGGTTTTTAATTAAAATTTAGTAATTATCACAATTCATCAAACAATGAAGTTTTTCAGAAAAATACAAAAAATTCACCCTAGGCTAATTTCAATATTCCGAATCCAAAAATGAAGTTAATTTTGAAAGATAAAATTTATAAAATTTAAAAAAGTTTCTATTACTATTTGTAACGGCTAGTTTGATTGGTTGTGGTGTGTGTTAGAACTCGAAGTTGTGTACAACACATGCTACTATATTATTCAAAGAGAAGCGTATCGTGGAAGCATGGGGTGTTACATTCTACCCTCCCTCAAATAATTTCGTCCTCAAAATTTATTGGATATTACTGTATAAAAAGACTTGGGTGGTTCTTCATTATATGTTTCTCGGGATCCCACGATGCCTCTTCCATCTTATGGTTTATCCATAGAACTTTTAACAAATGAGACATCTGGTTACTCAGTACTTGTTCTCTAGTATCAAGAATCATGAAAGGATCTTCACAATTAGATAGATGGGGTTCCAGTTCTAATTCCCCATAGATGATTTCATGCGTTGGGTCATGCATGTATTTTCTCAATAGTGATACGTGGAAGACATCATGAACTTTGGAGAGACTTGGTGGCATTGCCAAATGGTAAGCTACAACCCCAATTCATTCTAAAATTTCGAAAGTTCCAATGTGTATGGGACTCAGTTTTCCCTTCTTACCAAATTGTATAACACCCTTCCAGCGAGATTCCATCATGAAAATATGATCTCCTACCTGAAATTCCAAATACTTCCTTTGGTTATCGGCAAAGATCTTCAATCTACATTGAGATGCTTTGATGTGGGTTTGGATTACCTCCACCTTTTCCATCGTTTCCTCAATATTTTCTTAGCCTACAAGTTTTCTTTCACCAACATCATCCCAACAAGTTGGCGTGCGACATCTCTTTCCATATAACACTTCATATGGTGCTATCAGAATACATGAATGGAAGCTATTGTTTTAGGAAAATTCTATCAAAGGTAAATATTGATCACACATACCTTGAAAGTAAATTGAGAATGATCTCAACATGTATTCTATGGTATGAATAGTCCATTCTGAATGTCCATCAGTTTGGGCGTGGTAGGAAGTGCTCAAATAAAGTTTAGTAACCACAGATTTCTGAAGACTTTTCCTGAATCATGATGTAAAATGTGGATCATGATCAGAAACAATCTATAGGGGTACTCAATTATGTCTCCCAACTTCATAAATATATAGTTTTGCTAGACGTTCAAGTGGTAAATCTTCCCTTATAGAATGAAAATGTGCTAACATTGTAAGACGATCCACAATGACCCATATTGCATCGTTCCTTCTAGGAGTCTTCGGTATTCCCATGAAAATCTCCATCGTAATATGATCCCTTTTCCACTCAGGTCTGACAAGTGGTTGCATGACTCCTCGTGGCTGTTTCCTTCCATATTTCACTTGTTGACCAACAATGAATATTTTCACAAAATCAGCAATCTCCCTCCACATGTTGGCCAACCAAAAATGTTCCTTCAAATCTATATTCATTTTGGTGCTACCAGGGTATATAGAGAAATTGGAAATATGAGAACCATCCAACAATTTTGTTTTTAGATCAGGTATATTGGGAACACAAAGTCTCTTACCAATTTTCAAAATTCCATCTTCATACACAAATTCACTCAATCTTCTATCATTAATAGCTTTAATCATCTTTTGAAACTCCACATCATCATCCTGAGAACTTTTTACCCTCTCTAGTAAATATGGTTAGGAAACCATTTAAAAAATCATTGATGTTTCACCTTCCATGGTTATTCCTATATCCATTTTTACTAGATCCAAGAAAATAGGATCCCTTTCAAATCTCACCGTGTTCAAAACTCCATGATAATTTCTGCTCATATCATCTCCCACCTTATTTTCCTTCCCTGGGTGGTAGTTTATTGTGAAATAATAATCCTTGAGTAGTTCAGGCAATCACCTTCGCCTCATGTTGAGTTCTTTCTGTGAGAAAATATACTTCAAACTCTTGTGATTAGTATAAATCTTATATTTTTCACCATAGAGATAGTGTCTCCCAAAATTCAAAGCAATGATTATAGCTAATAACTCAAGATCATGAGTAAGATAGTTTTGCTCATGAATTTTTAGTTGTCGTGATGTATAGGCAATAACCCTATCATTCTTCATCAGGTTAAAACCAAGACCTTTCTTCGATGTATCACTACAAATAATGAACCCATCTTTCCCCGATGGTAGATTCAATATATGAGCATTGACTAATATTTTTTTCAGTTCTTCAAAACATTCTTCACACTCTTTTGTACAAACAAATTGAACCCCTTTACTTGTGAGTTTCGTTAATGGGTTATCCAATCGGGAAAAATTCTGGGGGAAACATCGATAATAACATAGTAAACGAATAAAACTACGTACCTCAGTTATACACATTGGTGCTGGACATTCTTGGATTGCTCTTGTCTAATAAGGATCAATAGAGATTCCATCCTTAGAGACAATATTGACAAGAAAATAAATCTCCTTAATCCATAATTCACACTTGCTAAAATTCACATATAATTCATGTCTTCTCAGAGTCTTCAGGATAATGTGCATGTGATTTTACTAATCTTAGTAACATTGGGAGTATACGAAGATATCATTAATAAATACCACTAGAAATTAATTAGAATATTCTTGAAAACACAGTTCATTAGATCCATGAAGACAGAGGGTGCATTAGTCAGCCCAAAAGGCATTACTATAACTCGTAATGCCTGTACCTCGTTCGAAATGTTGTTTTAGGAATTTCATCCTTCTTCACACACAACTGATGATATCCAGATCAAAGGTCATTTTTTGAAAAATATTGAGCTTGATGAAGTTGGTCGAATAAATAATCAATGTGAGGTAGGGGATACTTGTTCTTTATTGTTATTGGATTGATCTCCCGGTAGACAATGAAAAACCTCATAGATCCATCATTCTTCTTAAAAAAGAATAGTGGATCCCCATGGAGAAACACTAGGGGTGAATAAATTCCTTATTAATCAAATATTTTAGTTGTTTCTTTAGTTCCACTAATTCCAGAGGGGCCATTCTATAAGGGGTCATCGATATAGGCCTCATACCAGGAATTAAATCAATGGAAAACTCAATTTCTCATTCTAGAGGATGTCTAGTTAAATCTTCTGGAAGCATATAAACATATTCTCTCACAAGAGGTACATCCTCTATTTGAACATTTCTTTCCTCTCCCACAGTCATTTCATTCTCTTCCTCCCCAATTATTGAATTTAGTTGAGCTACTAGGGGTGGATCTAGATAAGAATTAGGTGGTGACAATTTTTCTCTAAAGATAATGTGTTTTTTATCATCGTCATCAAAAATCATAACCTCATTATTATTAAAATAAATATTCATATCATGGTACAAAATCCAATACATATCGAGGATTATATAAAATTCAATCATGGGTATGACGATGAGATCAGTAGATAAAGAACATTTATATTCCCTAATAGGAACTGATTCACAGAACATTATAGCAATGATACTTCTCTTATGGGATTTGACTAACAAATCATTTCTTAATTAAAATTTGAGATATCTAATTTTCATAGAAAACTAGGATGATATGAAACAATGTGATGATCCAGAATCAAATAATGCATTTTCTAAACATGATTAAACCATTAAACTACCTTCCACCACGTATTTCGGAGCTTCTACGTCAACATTAGTGGTAGCATAATCATGTCCTTGATCCCTTGGCCTATTCTGAGGTAAGTTCCCCTAACTCTTAGGACATTCACTCACATAATGTCCCATCTCACTGCAATTGCAGCATTGAACATCAGTAGCTTATTTATTCCCCTTGTAATCACGATCTTGGTGTCCTTTTTCACCACACTTGTAACAGACTCACATTCCCATCAAGAAAGTACCAGGGTGTTTCTTACAACATTTACTACAGGATAAATATTCAACATTTCCCTTCTTCACCTTATTTCCATTTCCAGAGTGATCATCATATCTCTCCTTCTCTTGATTTCCTTTAATGTCGTAAGAGGTAGAGAATTCCTTTTCTGTCATGATAGCACATGAGCCAATATATTCGTATGACGAGATGGATTGTTAGACTAATGTTCGATGTAGAAATGGTATTAACATTTCAATGAAATTATCAATATTACTTCTTGGGTTACGTATATAATCTGCAGTATGCCTCGCTAACCTTGTAATGTTACCCTCATTCATTGCGACATTCTCATCACACTTTTTCCTTAGACTAAAAAATTTCCTTTCCATATCATCTCGATGGTCATGACGAAAGTATTTTTCAAAGAAAGCTCTTTAAACTTCCTCCATTACATATTTGATACTTAATCATCTTCCTACATATTTTGAATTAATGACCACCATTGATCAGCATCTCCAGTGAGGAAGTAAACTGCCAGGACAACTGTTTTCCTTTCGATACTCACCAAGGCGTGGAATATTTTTTCTATGAAATTTATCCATTGCCCAATTACTAGTGTATTTTTACCCCCAATTAATTTTGGTTATTGTTTCCTCATGAAGCGATCTAACATTGATCATCCACGCTACGGATCGGGGTGCTCCATACGGGTAAGGTTATTATTCATAACCTGAGTGAGTTTTCCCATTACGGTGATTACATGATCAGCACCAGTTGCATCTCCAACACCACTATAATTATCTTGAGCAGTAGTTAAATCCCTATAGGGATTGCGTGCTTTGATATGGTTTTCATTCCATCACTAGGCACCATTTCTAAACAATGGTATACACTAGATTAGATTACGAATCACAATACATCAATCAGAACTTGTGATACACTAAACATAAATGGAACAGTTTATGGATACAATCCATAATCATAAAAAAAATTCATTGAGGATTTATATACTCATTAACTATTCACTATTTTTTGTATATAAAATGAGAATTATCCTAAGTATATCCCCAGGGAGTGTTGTAACCAAAAGTGCAGCAAGGCCCGTTTTCGTGCTCCAGTTCGGTTTTTTCAGGTTTTTTCCCTAGGTACATCTGTGCCAGAGCCACCTCTACCTGCTCGTATCCAGACAGGGATGTATTTCTTAGAAAACTCAAAAAATCGTTACAATACCAAAATTCTAAGGTCTTCTATACAAATCCTCAAAGACTATCTTAGGCCTATGTGCTCTAATCAGAGTTTATCTAAATCTTGATTCCAAGGTTTAAACTAAACTTACTATGATACCAACTGTAATGCCCCAACCCCAGTTACCCAGAGTTAGTAGATTATAACCAAAAATTGTCATGACCACCAAAGATCACGTCTAGAAATACTGATTAGTTTATTATCCTTGGAAACACTAAATACATTAATAAGTCTAACATTACATGATAAAGTGAAAAAATACAACAAAAATGTCTCCATAGTCCACCCTCATTACCCATCAGACTATCCCTACCGGTCAGTTATAAAATATTTCTTCACATCCAGGGAAAAATAAAACATAAAAATGCGTGATCTCAGATGCTCAGTAAGGATAACAATATTGCAGAAACATTCATAAATAAGCATAAACATTTTAGGCAATGTATAACTAAAACAAAAGTATTTTAACCTTGAACTTCACCCAAATATGGGAAAAATAAAATGAAATAATTCTATTTACTTATTCACATGAATATTCTACTAGTCGAATAATCAAATGCAATATCAATAACCACTTTCATAATGATGGAATGCATAATACCTGACTATCATAACCACATAGTCAAGGCCTTGTGACAAGACTACAAATATTATTTTGTCAAAGAATTGTTCCAAGACAGAAGTTTGTCTCATGAGACCTACCGATGCATCAAATAGCTATAGTGGGCTCCACCCGTCACTTACTAAGTCCAATGCATTCCTCATATGAACAGGTTTAAACATAACATAAACATTCTTATTAAAAATATCATATAAAATTTCAATACATTATCCATAAACCATGAATGGTATAAAAATAACACTTCCACAGTCAAACATATCACAAAAACTTCAATACATTGTGGAAGTTTTGTATCCAAATAAATCAACTTTAAATAAACTTAAAATCCATCAAAGGATGTTGACATAGATGATATCAGAACTCTTTGAAAGAAATATCTCTTTTCTTTTTTGAAATCATTTAAAAGTCACATAATTATAAAAGAAAACATTTTGCATTGAAAATATTCTTATATGATTGTAAGGTAAGATTTGACCTTTTTATAACAGTGGAAAATAGCCTCACTCGCCGTATAAGTTAAAAACATATTCTTACCTTAATTTTGTAGAGAAGGTTAAAAAGGACCTTGTTACAAAAATGACAGAAATATTCCTTTATAAACATCTTATAAAAATTCAACCAAGGGTATAAATGAATTTAACCAATAGTCTATTAAATAGTAATAATTTTTTGAAAAACATTTTTAAGAAACATGGATTTGGATAATTAAGAGGTCCCAGTAGATACATATGTAAAAACAACCTTGAAAAATAAAGATATTGTGAAATTAACCCTTACCATATAATTTTCCTCGGTTGTGGGTAGGATAACATCATGTATAACAGTGAAATAAGTTTTATTATATCATAAAATAATCATATACATTAATATGATTTCATATATGATCTTTTAACATTGTTTTGTTAATAATATCTTAGTATTATCGTCATTCCAGGTGTTAATGGATTTATTTTCCTTTATATATTTTATGTGAGTCGTATTTGTTATGAATGGGATGTATCATATTAATATCTAGAATGATATCAAGTTTTTAAGCATTATTTTTAATCATATAATGAATAGTAGTCTTGAATTAATACGATGCGGAATGAATCTCATCGAGTTCGTGGTGACGGTAATCCGTACGTATACACGGGCAATAATATCATTATTTTGATATTAAAATAATATATAATTGGATTTTATATCATATATACAGAATCATTATCATGTTATATTTATTATTTTCCTGATTTTAACATCATTATTATACCCATAAAAATAATAATGTATTGAATAAAAATTACACCACGACGTGAAGACGATAATCCGTATGTACGCATGCATGGTGACATGTCATTCAAAGGATGGATAAAATAATTAATATAGTTGTACAATATTTATACTAACATTACAGTATATATAATATATAAGATTTATTATTTTATAATGGAAATAACAATGAAATAAGAAGTGGAAGAATAAAATAATTTGAAAGAGGGTGGTGAAATTATTACCTCTTATTCGGGTTCTTCCTTTTGATTTGATCAAATGGGATCGTTAAGTTAGATTTCTGACTGATATAAGGCATCTAATATGTAGTTAGGTATTTTTAGAGGATATTGGGGCAGATTTTGGTCAATCCAAAAGGCTTTGAAGGTGTGAATTAGAGATAAGGGGGAGTGCTTGTTTATAACAGGGCTGAGGGGCACCTTAGGAAAAGATGGAAATATTATTTTATAATAAAATAATTTTCGGTTTCTAATGCCTCCAAAATGGATTATTTAAATTATAAGGTGGGTATGGGTCGAAAACTATCCAAATAATAGGTTTCAGACAGGTTTGGGTCACTATATTAACTTAATCTTATTGATTTAACTATTAGTTAAATTGTTCGACATTTACCATGTCTCTTTGTATTTTTATATTATATTGTTAATAAATTTACTATATAATTACATGAGAACCCCAAGGGGTTAATTAATGATTCAAATATAATTATATATTTCATTTTTATGATCCATATATTTTTAGCAATAGAATATCAATTAATAATATTTTATTTGTTTAAAAAACTCTTTTCTGTCAATTTTGAAACTATTTAACAATTGATTTCTGTTAAAGTCCTAAAAAAGTTATTAATTCGAAATAAATTCATTTAATCAATCATTACATATCATATTAACCTTTAAAATTCGTTTATGGAATCAAAAGTATCAAATTGTATTTATTATAACATTTATAATACCATTTATTTGATTCATTCATTAATAAGAAAAATACTCCATCATTATTGTGTCACACATAAATTTTATTATTCAATGTCTAAAAATTATAAATAAAATACCATTAGGTAGGAAATGGATTTATATTTATAATGAATATTTATAGTCGAAAATATAACATATATAACCCTATGTAAGAATTGTTTTTCTGAAAGATATATGCTTATGTCATTTTGAATTTACTTTAACATAATTAGTATAAAGTGTCATTATGACTTACAAGTGGATCCATGGGGTCCCAAAATAGATTCAAAGATTCCCATGGTAGAAAATGTATTATCGAATAGGGTTATGACACTTGTTAGGGTAATTTAATATTATTATAATATAATTTTTTACCCTTATTTACCAGATTTACCCTTTAACCATGGTAAATAAAATATTTACCGAAATAATTATTCAAAATGTCTAAAAATAAAAGTTACCTATTTACAAAGTTTGTACCTCATGATTAAAATATGTAATCCATTTTTCTAAATTCAAAAACATAAGTGGCATTAAATTAATTTAAAATTAATTCCCTTTGTCAAAAAAAAATTGTGTTTAAAAAAAAATAATAACTATCAAAAGATTGACACTTGATTATATCTAGTTTAAATGTAAAATTACGTCCAATTTCCAACATTGTAATTAATGGTAAAAATATATTCTAACTATAATTTAAAACCACCAAATAGTATAATTTATCACTATAAATATTTTTGATAAAAAAGTTATTTTTAATTAAAATTTAGTTATTTTCACTATTAATCAAAAATTGAATGTCTTCAGAAAAATACAAAAAATTAACTCTAGGCTAATTTCGATATTCCAAATCCAAAAATGAAGTTCATTTTGAATGATAAAATTTATAAAATTTCAAAAAGTGAGTATTACTATTCATATCAGCTAGTTTGATTTGATGTGGTGTGTGTTAGAACACGAAGTTGCGTACAACACACGCTACTGGGTTATTCAAAGAGAAGTGTACCGTGGAAGCTTGGGGAGTTACAGAATTGGTGGGATTTCATATATCTGAATGGTCACCACCATGATATGGTATGGGGGTACATCTTGGCCATTTTATAAGAATACATTTATTTAATAATGATGAGATAAGACCACACTAAAGGGTATAATATTATTTGTGGATTATTCATATTGTTTTTCATACAAATTATTTATTTTACAACAATAGTGACCAATTATGACTTCATAATTGGGATATTGTGTGAATATGGTATTCTTAATTCCATTCTATGAGAAGTGTTTTTAGTAGATAAAAATCATTTAAAAGATTTTATAGAAATCCATCATCACTGAGTTGAATTTGAGGTAATAAGGTAGTATGAGTCACTATGGATTAGACTCAATGTATTGATGTGGTTAGTACAATGGAATGAAACATTGTTTTGTGTATTCATTCAATAGAATAATATGTCATATCACACAATTAAAATCATATGATGTGTTTCACATGTTTTCGAAGATTAGTCATAAGAAGACCCAAAGTAAGAGGGGCCAAATTGATAGCCTATCAGGATGTAGGATGGGTCCCCTTAATTTCTTATGAATATTCCCAATAGTAACTAATAAAAATGGATTTGTAATGAACCCCAATTTAGGTATTGTATTAGTATATCCTTATAATGAACAATGTTAGAGTACTAGCATCTAATTAGGCCAACAAATTTTAAGCGTTTAACGTATTCAGGTAGCAGTCCTTCAGCACCAACAGAGAGGTCATACACTAGTTTTATTGGTTTCAAATCAGGTCCATAGATCTAGAAATATCTATGAGTACAACCCACATTCAAACAAAATTTTTTCAGACAATCTGTAATCTGAGGTACTATTCATGTAGCGTTTACTTAATTTTCTAGTTTTTTTATACACTACTCATAGTCTTTTATATTGTTGTCAATTTTGGAGACAGTATGGTTTAAAAATTATTAATTATATTGTGTGATGACTATTGACATGACGTTATGGCTTTGATCAGATAGAATTCAACAATGATGTGATTTACCACTTATGGTGGTGTTATATTATCCACAATAATATACATATACTAGATATTAAGGGATTCAATGTCATTATTGAGATAAAATGTTAGGTTTCTTAACCTGACCATGGTGATTAGTTTTTATGGAGGGTGTCGTTTTCAGCACCTTAGGCTAAATTTTATGTTTTTAATAGTCAATAGGATTTAATAAAATGTGTACATAGATCTGTTAATCATATGATTGGTAGAATGGTAGATATCTTTGATATTCCCTTTATAAGTGATAATGAAAAATGATTTGGGAGAAAACATAGTGCTTCATCAGTAGAAAATGTAGATTGAGGATAAAGAAGATATGAATTATATTTGACCTTATACATATCTAGGGGGATAACATATCCTTTTCTCTATTTAGTTAGATAGAATCATCATATTTTTGTAGACTATTTCAATTTATTAAGATATCATTATGAACGTTTATATGTTCCCTCATATAGATGACCACATCGACTATCTAGAATGTGAAATAGTTTTCTCTATGATCATTTTATAGTTACGATGCCATCAGGTGTATGTTATACTAGAATAAAAACAACATATATCATTATAGAGTAGGTATGTCTTATACAAGTATACATTTATGTTGATCAACCATATGAATTTTCCAATAGTTTTTATGAATTTTATGGATCATATATTTCATATATAGATATTATTTATTGGTCGCCTTTGTGAAAAAAATAATTTTGTATACTCTTACATAACACAACGATTCCAAACATCTTGAGATCATGATGAATACACTGGGATAAAACCTCCTATAAGATGAACTCATTAAATTACAGTTTTGAATTGATATGGTTATGTTAATGGGTCATATAACTTAAAAGTTAAGAGTATACATTTACCTAGAGGTGATGAGCCTTGTGGATTACTAATAACAACCCATAAATGTCATAGGCATACACAGTAACATGAGGATGCCTATCTATTACATGATTTTTTAAGGACATATATTGAAAGGATGTTACTATCAACAGATTGAATAAAATGGCCATGACGTACATATTTTCTAAAGAATATTAATAGAAATTTCAATACATGAACGATAGATTGAAATTACTCTTGTTCTATATTCTTCTAAAGTTACGAAAAATATATATGGATTTTATGATGCTTCATGAACGAAACATGGGAAGGTTCTATTTTAGATATATATTTTTTTGGAAATAATTTCCCTATAGTTTATACCACATGAAAATAATTAACAAACACACTACCATTGGTTGGAATTCATGGTTCAATCATTATGTTGTTTAAGAAACTTTCTTCAGGGAGAGAGGTTCTTCATTTACACTGAACAAAAAAGACACAAATACATTTCGACACGGTAGTATTTTAATATTTGGCTCTAAAGGTTGGTATAATTCCATCATTATTATGATTTTAAGGTCACTTATACACCTATAAATGTATCAATTATGGATAACCACCAGTTTCAGAAGAATCAAACATAGGATATTATGGGGGCTAGTTTTGAGTCATATTTAATGACCATTTTAATGAGGTGTAGCTTGTGGTTGGGGAAAATCATGGGAATCCATTTTTATACATAACTAGAAGTCATATATTTCTTTCTAGAACATATGTGGATGGGATATATTTTATATAAGGAGTGACTAGTCCTGACAGAGAGTGTATTGGGAAGGTACAATCACCAAGTTTTTTTATTAATGAGAATGAAGTTCTTCTCTTTCACATACATATAAGGGTGCCTATATATATATATATCATATCATTTGACCTGGGAATATCAATCATCCATTTTGGTAGAACACCATAGTCCTACCAAGAAGTATCTTCAAATAGATTATTAGTTTTGGTTTCTATAAATGAGAAGGTAGATTGAAGGGTTTTCCACTCATTTCTCCACAATTTGATCGTGATAGAAGATTACCAAAAATCACTTATAATAATAATGTCAGTATCCATTAATGAAGGAATGGGACGAATTCACTATTCGATTTTTTGATATGTTTTCCAGTATCCCCTCGTAAAAGTGATGCAATATGAGTGATTTTTGATAAGTTGGACAAGGTCACACATGTTTATCTTATCCAATAGAAATTTTCAAATGATAACTAGTGGGGGATTTATATTAAAAATATTGTATTATTTCAATGTGTTACATGATATATCATATCAGAAAAGGGTGGTTGGTTTAAATCTCGATTCAAGAATGTTTTGAAAATATAAATGGATCAGTTGGGGATATTGTGTTCTACATAACACTATCAAACTAAAGGCCAGTACAAGAATATGATACATTTGTTATAGTATATTCTCTGGGAACATTTCAATGATTTTTGTGGATCTTCAGAGAATAACCAATACCTTTTTTTATATATTTATAATATAAAAGTTCTCAAGAATATATTCTGATTGATCTATATGAGTAATAATATTGTAGATCGTCTTTTCATCAATGAACCACATTGAGGAAGGTATGGAAACAATAATCAATCCCTATCCCATTTAGGAGACACAATAATAAGGTATATAGGATTCAAAAGTGTATGGATACATTTTAATATAGATAAAAGTATAATACTAATTTTCTCCACCAACCTCTATAGATTGAGGTGGTATATCCTACATTTCTCTAATTTTCACCTTGATTTGTTCATAGGTTGGATTATGGAATGTGGATGTTATCAACTTGATACATCCATCCATTCAATATCATTGATGGAGTTGGGCACATATCATATCTGTTGGATTTAACATAGCGGTAAAATTCCAGGCCAGAGGGATTCCATGTATCAAAAAATTACTTCTATTATTCATAACCATTTAATTTGTTTAATCCTAAAAAAATAAAACCTTCTTAGATGCATCCTTGGAGGATAATCATGTATTAAATGTTGATCAACACATGAATGATCTTCGAGGAAGGTCAGTTCCTCTGGTTCAGGTGAAATGAAAGCATGCTGATTTTTTTGGTGAAACCTGAAGGAGATATGTTAATTTACATGCTCAGTGTAAAAAAAATTCATTGACGATGTTTTATAACCCTTGGATGGGAGACACAAGGATGAGTAATTTTAAGGATTGAAGTTAGTAACATTCAGTATTTTTATAAAGGTATATATACATTTATTTTTTCATAAAACCATTATTTCATTTTTCTAGTATGATAAGTATTTGTAACCAAGCCTTTGGTATAATATCATTACTTTTAGAAAGATAGGATTCATATGTTCTGGAGGATAAATTTATGATAAATAAACATAATTATTTTAGTTAATGATGTGAATTTAATTCATTTTCTGTATTAAATATACACGATGTGAATTATGGGGGCCCTAAATCATGTATTTATTTACAGGGCATGAACTCAATAAATATCTTCAACTGAATAAAATAATTAAATTAATTAATAAAAAATTTTAATGATCTTGTCCGATGTTGTTCAATCTGTGTGATGGTTTTTTTATTGTAGGGTAAAACCACTGGCACTAAAAAATGAGTAAAAATATACACACCATTTAAATTACATGATTGTTTTCAAATGGGTAATAACCAACTATAAATTTTAGAGGGTATATTTTCATTTTTTCATAATGTAAGGAAATCCATCAGATTGTCCCAAAAAATTCTTAAACATTATATTTCAGTCTTCTCTCTTATTTATCGTATGTTTCCCTCACCAGTAATCATATTTGGTACATTCCAATGAGATCTACCTTTCCTTACCTATATTCATCAATTTTAATTCCATCGATGGAGTAATTTTAGTGTGACCTAGTATACCCCATTTTATGTGATATTTTCAATTAATCATATTCCTTTTTTACTAGATCATATCGATGTACAACAACAAATGAGTGGTCATCTACTATCCTAATGTAGGTGGTGTAGTTCAAGTCCGTAAATTTCTTTTTATAACTAATAATGTGTCATTATTCCAAAAAGAATACATTTTTTAAGTCATACCAAATTGTGATTAAAAAATTGAAATGAAAAAAAATTCTTAATATGAACCTATGATAATAGTAATTATCATCATTGGGTGACTAACTCGATGTGAGCCAACCAAATGGTGTGCCATCCATAATGGAATATAATCCTCTTTCACTACATTAATTTTAACCAAAATTGGAGGTTTGTGTTTTTATTTGGATGATTAATGTACTTTTATTACACAGTATGACATTAATGATAGTCAAACCATTAACTATTCATCTAGACATTGGTGATAAAATTTTCCCGACATAAGGAATAATTAAACCGTCTAGTAGAGCATTATAAATTGAATCTTTTGAAATGAATCTATGTCTGTTGGGAGGGATATATTGTTTATTATCTGGAATAACATGGAATTATCACTAGGATTATTCTTAAAATACTTTTCCAATGATAAATAACTAGATTCATACTGTATTTCATTAAGTAGGATTGATGGGAATTGTATTTATAGATTTCCCAAAAGTAAACATTGATCCTTATAGGGAATGTCATGTATGGATTCACAAGTTTATTCCTTTATATAGCGATGAGAATGATAATAGGGATTCCAATTGTGGATCTACATGCATGGAATCTTATAAAGGTGGGAACAAATTGTTATCCTTGAGTAATAATTGGGATTCCTTCTTATGAATCAACATGAAAGGGATCATGATTTCTAATAAATAAAGACTAATTATTTCATTATCTATTTTTGTTGAATCGTACATAATGTTAAATATTATGGTTGGATTAAATCCATGTTTACATTTTACTATTATGATGTCCTCATCATGGTATCCTTACATGCTTGAATGACGAATAACAACATGTGTGTATATATATAAATTCCTCATATATAATATATCTTTATAATTTTACCTTGGTTTAATGATATTTGGATTAGGCTGATGAAGTTAGTGTTGGTCTGGGGTCCCATGGGGAACCTGGTTAAACATGGTTTATTTTTTTACTTTTACATGCACACTAGTCATGTTATGTGAACATATATGATAGTTATTGTAACCATTAGTGGTGTCCTTCTATTTTAATATTACACATTATTCGAGAAGCCAACAGTTATTGATTATACATTATGATTTATGGTGTAAACAATGGTAATAACTATGATTCAAATGATTGAAATTCAATACACGGTTGAATTAAAAGAGTAAAGGCTTTATCCCATGTTCATGATGCTATTATGATTTTTTGGCCTTTTTATATTTTATTACCATGATGTATATTATTGTGTCCCATTATTAAATGTAATTCACTTTTTGTATAGAAACATGAGAAGAAAATCGTTTTTGGTATTTCACATTGACTAATCTAAAACCTATTGTTTACATTTGGTTGATTTATTTGTATTCCTATATTGATTATTTTTTTCATGTCCTATTAATTTTTACTCGCTGTTACTGTACACTACGATTAAGAGGGAATTTCCTCCAAATGGACATACCATTTTCCATAGTTCATTTTTGGTAGACTGTGGAATAACGTGTGGTGAAAATTTGGACATGTGGAAAATCAAATTGAGTTTCTTATTTGAGTCCATTTGGTTGAGATGCTATAAATTATATATATATATATATTTACATTAATGGTTAATCATATGGGGTCCCTTCTTGTTTCTATTGGTCGTGGAATATTTCATATAATTTTTAAATCTGAATGATGATACTAGATATAGTGACCAGACAATCAAACGAGTTTTCAGTAACCATGGGGTTAGTTTTGTTTATAGATATGAATATTGGATCCTACATCATATTATTTGGTGTTTTGTGATGAGTGAATTCAAAAGAATAAAAATGAAGTACCATATTCTTTCATAGAAAATATATACAATACAAGGTGAAAAAAATTGAGTATGTTGAATCCCCATAAGATGATTTGTCTTGGATACAGTAAATCAAGGTCTGAGGATGTCTGAACCAATGGGAGAACAGACATTGGTGAGTAATTGATGAAACTAAATTCTCACATAGTAAAGATAATATCTCATTGATTAGTGGGGGGCCATTACTTTAGGTGAAAAAAATACACTAGATGCAATCTGGAGATGTTTTGTTATTCATCGTCAAATTGCAGAGGGATCCCATTAGTATAGTTAGTCTCTTTATCCAATATATTCTACACATGATAAAATAAGAATAACAGATGGTTCTATGGTTCATGGATATGTAATAAAACATAAGAAATTCAATTGGGGTATCAACACTGACTTTGAAGACATTATAGTGAATTGTGGAAACGTTATTTTTCATGGAGGGTTTGAGCACCCAAAATCTTTGTAGACAACCACCAGATCCTATTATCAATACTATTGAATGTTGTAAAATACATATAAAATATATTTATGGAATATAGGGGATAACCGATTATGTAATAGATTTTAATAGGGATAATTAATTAGAATTTTTATTTATTCATGATTATTTATTATAATACATTGGACTAAACAATAGGGGTGTAAATTTTAGTGAGTAGACACATGAATATTTTTCACGCCCCCATTATAGGTTTTTAAGATCACTTGTTTTATGTATCTTTCACTAGTACATTATTTTCTTGTGATTTGGTCCGTTTATGTAAAACAATAAAATTCGTAATTCATTAAACAATGTTCATTCCATTTAAGGTCATGATGCATGAGTAATTGGTATCTGGGGAATGTTACAAAAGATCCTAACTTGGATTTCCATCTTTAAGGGAAGTCCATAAACAATTAGACTAGGTTATGGGAATTTCATTAATCATGTATCAATGATCTCAAATGATGATGAATGTTATGATATATCCATAATAAGGAATAACCATTATTACTTTTCAGTGATGACATCCACTATGATAACACCATGAATAACAAGGATTATAAGTCAGTTTATAAAATGAAAAAATACCTCCATTTTTCATTTATAAAACTGTTGTGGAGATCTATCTCAATCCTTGTAAAACATAGGGTTTTTTTTCTTCTATTATGAGGTCGATGGATGAATTTTGGAATCCCTCGATTCTGAAGTCATGAAGTGTGATAAATGCATTGATGTTTTCAGAATGGTGATGGAAACACCCCAGACATTTCATTACCATGATAAGTCCCCTACAATACTTTGATATTGATATATGATATAAGATTGTCTGGACTATTAAACATTGCACAATGGGTAAACACCAATCATGTATTTTAGAATCATGTGGTATAGATGTGGGTATTGATTTAAAACTGTAAACTATATCCCTAGGGAAACTACAAGTAAAAAAATAGCATTGACATCAAATGTTTAATGAAAATTATTTAAAAAATCATGTTAAATTTTTCATATATTCGTTTTAACAAAAAACCGATGTTAAAAACAAGAAAAACTCATTAATCAAGTCAGTTTTGAAAGATTTTTTGGTAATTTTTTTTTCATATCATTTTTAAAATAACCGATATGATAAACTGTATTTTTGACATCAGTAGTTTTAAATCCAAATTTAAAATATATGTTGTTATGTCTGATAGAAAATAAGTAGTATGACACAAATGTGAGCATTCTCATTTTTTTAATAACATATGTGAAATATAAAATTTCAGCCCCCCAAAGAGGAAATCAATTTTCTATAACCCACCTTTGAAATTTACAATTTTTGCATATAATTGATTATACCATGGTTTGATTTTCAAGTTAATTTATATGCTTTCACGCTCTAATTATATTCCTTTCATGATCAACTATTTAAACCCTCCTTAGTATCCCATGAATTATACTCTTCAAATATTCATGATAATTACATAGATTCTTCCTTCAATGAACTCATCCTAGTATTTATAATTATTTTTCTCTAATTTAATGTGTTTGATGTTAGTTTTATTAATTGATACCCATTTTTATTATCCCATTTTTATAATCATGATAGATAACTCATTAGATGATGCATAAAAATTGTGCATTTAGAGTTTAAATTTTCATGTATTCCACAAGATATTTGTTTGCACCATGACATATTAAATATAAAGAAAATTATATCCTTGAAGTGTAAGAAAATTTTGAAAACAATGTCCATTATTTATGTTTCATAATCTAGTTTCCATTATTTTTATTTGATCGTTGTTAGTTTTTACAATTTTTTATTTTAATGTAATGGTGTAGTAACTTTTAAATATTAAAAAATGGGTTTTATTGAATCGATGATAAAATAACCAATATAAAGAATAACTATTTTACATTTTTTATAAAATAATCAATGTAATCAATGAAAAATAACTATAATATTACATATGTTATAAATAAATAAGGTTTTATGTCTCTTGTAACATATATTATAAAATAACATACATAAAAACCATTCAAAATTATAGTTTTAAAATCCATTATATTAACCATAATTAAAAAATAAAACTTTTAATCACCACTAATAATATCATCCCTAAAACAGACATTAATAATAGAAAAAACGGTAGGAAAAATGTTTTTTGAACAAGTTAACCTTACATTTGATAGGGTAATTTGAATACAATAGGGAATCTATATCATTTAATATGCTTATTGGATTGTATCCATATATTGGAGTCCCTTTTTCACAACCCTGATTCATTTTGAAACTAATCTATATAGAGATTTAATTAATGTGTAGTTAAATAGAACATATATAAATATACTATCCTTAATTAGATTAAGGTCATTTCTGGTAGTCTGTATCATAAGGGAATCTAAAAATTCTACGGATGGTATAACCTAGTTTTTACTATGAATTTTATATCTAAAGGAATTAGATCATGAAAATTTTCTAATTATTGATCACACTATATAGATCCAACTCATATATGAAAATAGGAAGAACACAATTTTGTTGGATCTAATAGTTGTTTGTAGGGTTAAACTATAAAGGGAATCACTACATATCCTATGAAAATGTGGATTATCGCATTGGTAGTTTTGGAAAAATAATAGTCCCCTCACATGGATTTCAGTCATAGACATGGGGGGTATAATTCCCCAAAAATAGCTGGCATCCACTACTACACTCATAAATGATATATGACTATTTTTCATGCATTGATGTTTTGTGATCTCATATTTAGAGGGGATTTTCAAATGGTGGATTCATTGTTTTCTCATCTGAATTCATGATAGTAATCATTTAATTTCGATCAACCACTAAAGAAGGTTATGAAAGTCACGAATGAGCTGATGAGATAGTGATAGTGTACTTATGACTCAATACATATCAAAAATGGTCATGAATCATGATTCACATTGTTATTTTAAGATAAGTTTCTCTATATTGACCGAGATCATTATTATGGAAATTGGAGAAATGAGTTATAAAAATATGTTTACATGTCCTAGGATTTTGGAACTCAGATATCATTATATATCCTATGCAAATCATGAATCAAGCCATATGTATCATTCAAAGTAAATACTCTCTACATAGATCATGCTCATGTGTAGGGATAATGTAGAATAATACTTACCTTGATGTTACAATAAAATGAAGTTGGCTAAATGTTCCTGTATATAGATCGAACTCATTCAAAAGAAAATAGTTCATCCATATCATATCAGAACATATAAGATAATATATCATCTCTAGTACATGACTTGATGTATATGAAACACTCTCTCAACTTTTTAATGAAATTCCATTACGAACTATACATTATTTAGTCTATCATCATCTAACTAAGACACATCACTATGAGGAATTACTAACTCATTGAATTTTTTTTTTCCTTGGAGATTCATACCGTATAATTCATGCGTATAAAGATTTGATGTTCAATATTTTTAGATAAAATGGGATTGATTCCTAAATGGGTTACATTGAGGGAATTTAAATCAACTTTAATTTTTGGATTAGGGTATGTTTAAATTATAACATGAGAATATCTAAGCAAATAGGATTATGATATTAGTATGTATTAGTAAAACCATAATAATTCTAAAATCCAACACCATGTACATTCATGTAAAAGATATTATATTTACATTGTCTATCCCACTAGGAATAAAACATCCAATATTCATAGGCTTCTAGGAACCATTAAATTCATCATTTAATCCTAGTAGGGTTCCATTGTATCAATTAGTCCCCATTACGAAATTTTACATGAGAAAATCATGAGTGTGTCGGATCAAGGTCTATTGGGCTCCATGAAATTTGTACCGACTTAGTGAATAAGGTAATATTTACATAGATATCAATGGTCTCACATTGTTTAATGGATAACATAGGATTATAGAAGGAATCGAGCACCCTAACATCTATTCAAATGTTTATGAAACAAAATCCCCTAGAATCATACACCCAACATGGAATTATTTAGAAAATATCCATCAAGATAATGATATATTCATTGTGAGAGCCTCTTTTTATACCGTTTAAAATAATTATTCTATGAGGTGGTTATGTAATTTTTCATCATTTGTCTAGGACATGATTCACTATATTTCAATAGGACTCACCTCAATCGCTCCGGTCAAGTGGACTTCTTGGGTTTCTAATCTCACATTGTCCATTGATAGTTTGATAATACAGTACATCAAGGTATTACATTGATAATAAAAAGATTGCATGATAGTTAATATGTGGGGATACAGTTATTTATCCCAAAGTAGGAATTTCCAAAAAAAATATTTTTTATAATTTCGAATAGTAATAAATCACTAATATATATTTTTCAGAATGGAAAAAATTATATTTGAATCAATACGTATTCCACGAATATAAGAATCAATAAATACATAGTTCTAATAATTTTGATCTCTTTGCCCTTGTCCATACCCTATGACTGGAAGGGGTTGTATTTTAATATTAATTTATTTATTGTTTGTTGTTTTTGGGGTAAGGATTTGAGATTTTGGGGTGACTATTTATTTTTTGATTATAGGAATCAAGGAACATGTAGTTCTAGAAAAATAATACTTAGGTTGAATTAAGCCTCACTTAACGATGTGAGAATCTTATATTCTCCCTTGGTATTCTTGCTAGGTCAATGATTCAAAGAATTGTACATTGATCATACTCTTATATATGGTAGAATTTAGGATTGGGCCAAGGAATTTGAAATCCAATAATCGTCTTTCATCTGATGGCTATGAGAATAAATCATTAGATTGTTCTATTAATATATATATATATATATATCAGATACTGTAATAGGTATGGGTTATTCTATTTTAAATATTTTATCTAGGATAATTATTATAGGATCCATGTGTCACTGAATAACTCAAAGTATGTGAGTGAGGAGACACATTGTTATTATTTAAAAAACACACACACATGACTAACCCATATGTAGGAATGAGGGAATATTAATTTTTATATATTGTAGTGGGGCCCATTATAAGTGATATTTCCATCATTAAGTATCCTAAAGTAATATGAATCAATACAAACATAGTTATCATAATGAAATACCCAGCGTAGTGATGAACAATAATCATGAGATGAGTAATTTCTAAACATATAAATATTGTAGATTTACCCAAGATTTACATTTTGGGAATCTCTATATATACTATAGTAATATGTATCAACCACCACAATGATTATAGAAGTTATTTCTTTTGTGGATATGATCTGAACAAAGAGACGATGTCAAAAAATCATTTTAATTGAATTATTCTCAAATTGTAGTTATTTTTTGTGAGTATCCTATGAATTGTTGACCTATCTTGAGGATCCCTGAAAATTCAATTAACGTGATTTCACCATCACGTTCAACTAAGAATATGATTTAATAACATGTGGTTCTAATAAATGATGTGCACTGTGTAGTTTATTTTCATGTGATAAAGAGATCATCAGTGATGTTTAATGCCATTCATTAATGACATGTGATGTTGTAATGATTAATGTCTTGCTACTCAAAATTATACCATGTATATTTTCATTGCGTTGTAAAGACATTTACTGTGAAATTTATAATCATGTTGTATGAATATAGAAAGTTATGCAGTTCAATTTCACCCATCTATGAATAATTTCAATAATTTTATCATCATACCTTACGTGAATCATCAAGGAAATTTATAATATGGGTCTATGTATGAGTGTTTATTTTTAATTTTATTTATTTCTTATAGGAATATGGCTCACTTAGTTTCAATCAAAAAATTTTATTATGAAACATTTCATTATCGGTGGGTTATGTGTTCTCCATCAACTGTGGGCAATGGGTAGGCATAACTGGATTAGAACATGTATATGTAGTATAGTTCGTCCCACTAGGGATACATTTTTGGTAGCATATTCTAAGGTATGAATTTTTTTTTGAGTACCGATACTAATTATCTATGCATGTCCTAGTGAAAAATACTATTTTTTATTATTGTTGATCATCTTACTGTTATCCATAAATGGATTCTCGGGGTGAGGTTAACCCTCCTTTGATGGGTAACACTACTTATATTCAGTTAACAAGTGAATATTGGGTAACCTATAGGGTAGTTAATTTAGTGGTATTGTAGGCCCATATAAATGGATGGTCTCATTTTTCTATGACCCATAGAAATGTAACACCTTTTTGAATGTATATTAAATAGAGTGAAATTAATGGACTAAACATATCAACTAACCACTTGACGATAGTGAGATGAATAGATAGACTAAATATTATTCTCAAAATGCATCCTCTTTAACTTAGAATAAAAAATATGGTGATATTGTCAATAAATATCATCTGAGGGATAACAAATCTAGTTATAATATTGGACTTCATCAATTTGATGCCACTCTCTATCCGGGATTCCATGATGGGTATAGCCTCATCCCCACTATCCAATAATTCAATATCTATATGGATGTATTTGAACTAATAATCTATAGCTTGTTGACATTCCCATACAACATCAATTCCACACATGAAAAATTAGAGGTAATACATAGTTTCTTTTAGAAATTATGGGAAATAAAGGATAATTTTCTCATGAATATAAAATTCATGACATCTCCTAGTGAGTTTTATCTACTCTGTAATCATCATATTCTAGTACTATGAAATCCATATATTTATTAGAGATAATACATCAACACTAATGAGAGCTGGAATATCCTATATAGACCTCCTTCCAAATGGATGAATTCTCTATTTAGACATTGAATATGTGGTGGAATCTATCGTAGCTTTGTTTATTTATGCCTTTATTAACATTTTTTTCTTCTTAGTGTAAATTTTGATGCTGGTTCTCCCCAATGAATAATTTTTTATCAGTATTATAAGTGGGTCCAATTTTGGAAGTAATCAGTTATGGGATTCATCTTGTAGTATATATCGAAATGTTATTATATGGGAAGATTTGATATATTTAATCATCTCCATGTCATATATGAGGAACATAATGACTACAAAATATTGTATGATACAGATAAATACGTTGTAATGATCGAGATTGGACAAGACTATGGATGTATTAGGAATTACATCAACATAATAATTCTCAAATCGATGGATGTGATGAAATAATGGAATGAAATGTAATTCCTCCATTATCACATTTGTATAACTGATGAGTGGGATAACACCTCATTACATATGGAATATTAAATTTTAATCTACTTAATCAATAGCTCTAATTCAACATTGACATTAAGTTGAGATACATGTTACTATATGGTTAAATTGAATCCAAAATTATGGTCTTGGTATTCTTCATCATTATTAAAGTATCATAAGGTCATCAAGAAGCAGTAAGGTTGTGTTTCCTTATATACGGATGTAAACAAGATCTCTAGATCTTCCTGGTCAATCTTCTAGTTTCTCCATTTTCATTACATTCAATATTCAGGCTACACCCTTTGAGTAATTCACCCATATGTTGGGAGGTCCATTACCATAAATGTTTTCATCCTCTTTAAGGTTATTATCTACATGTGTCATTTTCGAGATGAATGTTCTTCAAGAACATAAAATAGCTCAAACTATTTGATTTTGTAATGTAGCCTGAATTTAATATCATATTTTTTAGTAAAACCACTCATAAAAAAACTAGTTATTATAAAGATGTCATGAAAATTCATGAGAATGATGACATTGGATTTGATGTCTAATTTCTAATGATACTTGTAATTCCAAGGATTCATCAAAATAAATTTATGAAAAATGGATTTTTATTGATATAAGAACATAAATTCTCGATATTAATCATTATTAGTACTACATAATAGCAACAATTTTCAACCCCACTTCAACTGTATGTATAAGGAGGGAATAAAAAATATCAACTGACGCCCCATATAATATTATTGTATGTAATTATTTTTCTATTTAGTAAAATTGATTGATAAAAAAGTAACTTCATAAATGTCTCAAATGCTTCCTATATATACTCATCCAACTTGTAGGAAAATACATTTTTCATTAACATAGTAAAGGAGTTACATTTTTAGTATATCTTGTCTAGGAATAGAATGATATAAGGTTCTCTTAGAGACAAATAAATTAATTTACAATATGAAAAGGTGACCTTTCCATGTTTTCACTACACATTTATGGATCTTCTTAAATTCCACTGTGGTGAAGTACTATGTAACATAATTTACAAAATGTTATTCCAAAAGAAACCAAAATTAGGTTCATATTCAATCATGGATTCTTTAATTTTTCATAGATTATTTTATTAGTGAGATGATCAAAAAAACATCAAGATTTAATCACTAGGTATCTGAAAAATAGGATCCGGATTCTACCACGGAGGGCTTTAGGATATGGTAAATGAAAAGTTGATAGTAGTAAAAAATTTCATTAATCCAAATAGAATGATCTGGTATCAAAATATCTAAGGTGCTTCCCCCTTGGTAATGGAATCATCATCTTTATAAACAATAATGATATGTTTTTACCCTGAATACCCATTAACAATATAATGTTTCTACACACTAGAAGTTTCATCTATAATATATTTAGTGAGTTGTTCTATGAAATCATGTTTTCAGAATTGTAAATTAATGTACATAAAATCAATAAATACACGGATCTTATTGTTATTATTCACATTAGTGTTGATATTCGAAATATTTTTTGAGTATTTCACCTCTTTAATAATAATATATTTTATATAGATGTCCACATGAGATTCTTCAATGGTACTATGTGAGAGATTAGTCATCATAGAATCATTTTAAAATATATATTGTGATCTAGAAATTCTAAATGATGAGTGTCCACATTTTATTTTATCATAGAAATGTTTATATAGATCCATGAAGATAATATCAAGGATTATCAAGAAATGATATACATATATATCATTTACATCAGGTGGCATGGAGTCAATAATCTATGTAGGACATGTATTTTGTGATGTCCCAGAAGTCAAATTCTTCTGCACATTGTTGGTGGCAGATACCCCTTCTGAAAATGTGGGGGGGGGGGGCATATCATGAGGTCACTATATTACTCTTAAATATATGTGTCAATGAGGTAATCATTATTCATGGTTAATAATTAATGTGTATCACCGTCCATGTCGATTTATGAGAGGATAAAAATATAGAAATTCTTATTCTGAACCTTTGAAGTCAATGTGGGGATATTATAGGTGTCCTTTCTTTCCACAATAATAATAAATGATTAAGGAGGATAACTAATATATAGAGATGGTGGGGGTATATTTTGGGTAATTTTAATTTATTCTAATAGGGAAATTAAAATTTTTTTATCCCAATAAAATATTCATTTAGCTATCCCATGATGAACCCATATTTTCTTGTATGATATTCATCAAATCGGCCTAGGCTTGTGATGTTTCTTTCATAATAGCTCGGTTGGATTGTGTATAATCTCAAAATAATACACATGGGTAGAATATAATAAGAGCTATGCATGCCCCTAATATTTTATATGATGAATCCAAAAAATTTGGGAGTCCCAACCTATATTTCACTCCCCATAAATAATTTTTTGTACCCTTTGTATAATATTTCATCAATAAATATGGAATCAAAGGATTCAATGGGTAGTTGTCATTATATAGTGTGGTGAATATATAGTTTATTTGGGGTATTTAAGATAATTATGTAATATTGATTGCACCACAAAATGAATCTCTAACTGAGGTCTTATATGAATGTATATTCTATTATTATGTTTTTAGAAAACCATGAACTCATCCTTAGATGCGAGGTTCCCAGAATTAATCCATGATCTTGATCATTTTTATGGGTAATTTTTGTATTTATACATACTATTGAATTGTTAATGTCATTTGAGACATATCATCCTCACTATATGACAATATTTTAGAGTGTATAAAAAGTGATTAGTCTTATCTCATAAGTATTATCAACCAGATCAATATGGATATTTAAATTTCCATGCTTTCCTAAAATGTACAAATTTACAATATAACCCTAAATAGATTCATTATAATCCCTCTCTGGGAATGATATGGGGGAATGATTTTATAATAGAGTAGTTCTCATATAGTAATATATGGATATTGTGAATTTTTATCAATCTCTGGAAGAATCTGGAGGGCCTCAAAAATGGAAAATCTATTTCTATTTGATAGATATAGAACGTCCATGATTGAAAGTTTTCATGGGATAACCGTCAAATTTTTTTGAATGCATTATTTCATTGATATTTCATTATTCAATATATTTTTTGGTTTTAAAATACAATGTGGATTAGGAGATTATGTGTATGAGTTGGATGGGTTTTTTTACGGAGGATGTCTAAGGATCATATGTTTCTACTGAAACATGTCAAATTTTCATACCCTTCTATTTAGATAGATCATAATGTTTCATCCCTTCCGACCACTCATTTTAGATTATTCTGTTTGAATGAATGATAACAGTATTTGAAGAATATAGTTGTACTATTTATGTTAATAATTATCTATACCATGGTCATGTTTGTGTATATGCCTATAGTAGGGATGTGTATATAGTATTGGGTATGTCTATGATTGTGTTGTCCACTACACCTTTTGCTTCCATGGCATCACTATATTTATGTTTTGGGGTTCCTATTATCATTTTACAAAAGTAATGAACTATTAATGGGTTAAATCAAATATGGGATATGGTTATGAATCTTTGTCTTGTTTATTTTCCTTTATCTGAATTTTATATATTCCCAAATGATTTAAATTCAATGGAGTACCCCTAGGATCCAAAATTATCATTGTATTATGAAACTATTTTATAAGGTTGTCTTGATATTGAACAACTATAGTTTCAGACATCTCGTTATCAATCATATATTAAAATCTAACTATAGCTTTAATATAGCCACATAATTCCTCATGTTTTGTGGCATTCACCCAGGTTACTTATGGAAGATATTTTCCAATTATCATTTCCTGAAATAAAAAATGTCATTGAGGATTTATTGTGGAAAATTTTTTCCAAAACGGTGTGTCCCAACAACATATAATTTTTTAAATTGTTAGTTACTTAATTGTGTATAAAATTATAGTGTTTCCATGTCATTGATAGTTTGAGGAGGTTGTTTTAAATGTCTATAATAAAATTACCATGATCTTTTCCAATTTTGAAGGAATAATTTTTTTTCATTCAAAAAATAATGGTATTCCCTATACTCTTTTTTCCTTTTTCCATGAATCCTATTATTTCTGTTCCCACTTATTGGGAGTCTATTGGTGATTTGGGGCCTACATGGGCACTGTAATGGCCAACTTAATAGTTTTTAGGGTGAAAAAAACAATGTTTTATATTCCCAAATATCATCCCATTGTCATGGGAAAGGGTTGAGATTTTTGGTTAGTTCACCGAATATACTATTCCTTGTGTTGCTTAATTTTTTTATATATCATAATACCTCAATGGTTTTCATTGGGATAAAATGTGCTTTCATCACATCTCTGGGGTTTTCATTATACAGTTATCATAATTTCTATTGAGAGAGTGGGACATTGTGTGAGTACATCAGACAGTGCCATTAGAATATGAAGTCATTGAACCTCTAAAATTCTAGTTTTTTAGAAATTGATGATGGGTATTATCATAATATCACATTTAGTGACATAAAATATCCATCGAACCCATAATGGTATAAATTTTATTCAGGATATAAGGGGGGTGCATCACCCCTCCATGGATTCCTCCCAGGGTATATGGGACGTAATGGTGTGAAGGAATTTTAGTGGTACCACTATATATACCATTTTATGTGAATGGGGTATAAGTAATGGCTGACATGTTAATCCTACATTTGTAAATCATTGATTTTAAATTTTAGTAGTGGTTGGATAATCACCATGTCAATAATGAAATTTTCACCATTAAACTGGTAAGTAATTGGTTATTTAGTACTAAATATTATATTTATTTATATTTGATATCCATATCTTCCATGATGCTCAAATTTCCCCAATAATATAAGATTTTATTTCTCATAATAGGGTTGATAATGGACCACTCTTTCTGCTTGAGGAAGACACCCAGTGGCGGCATTTAACCTAGGTAATTCCTAATTATACCATTTTAGGTATTGTATCTTATTAAAATATTGGGATTGTTTTTTCTCTTGGGAAGTGATTTGATTCCATATAATTGATGAGTTTCATATTACCGAAAATGTCTCACAATCCATCATTAAATTCAATTTGTGAGGATGAATCTCATCATTAGGCGTCCATGGATTTTGTGTACGTGAAAATCATTAATTCATCAACATCACCAACCACTTGGGGTATTTTTTACTCAATTTATCCATCTTTATTTTTGTCTTGGAATGCATTATTTTATCGATGAATGGTGATGTAATTCATTGAGCGATACCGGGAATCATTAGACAACCCTTCATTAAATAAATAATTTGGAATTATTGTAAAATCATTCACACATTTAGTTGCTATGTTTGGATATTTCCCTATACCCATATATTATTGGGATATCTTGACATGAAACACACGGTAGATTTAATGGCCTTTGTTGGATGTTCCCCTTTATTTGTATTTTGAATAGCTACCTTGAAGGTGATTATGATTATGTAAATCATAAGTCCCCCAAAATAAATGGTGTGTCATAATGTTATTGGAAATGTAACATCCCAAGTAAATAAAGAATATGACATTTTCATATTAATTTATATTTTTGAATAAAAGTCAAATATTACTTTAGGGGAATTCTATGTTAGATGGCGTACCCAGTACGCAACAACGAGTTTCTTTGAAATCTTACATTACACACTAATAATATAATAATATTATTTAAATGGTAGTTAATGCCTAGCCATTGTAATGGAGGGAATGAACAGAACTAACTACAAAATGATTATATATGTTTGTTAAATATTTTTACATTTATCCAATAAATGTTAGAGGCTCAAAAAAATAAAGGAATTCAATTTAAAGAACAAATATACTAATATTCGTTAAAAGGTCGATTAACCGCCTTTTGATGGCACACCCTTTTTAAATCTACTTTTTCTCAATTTTATATGTAAAATTTGACAAATTAAAATACTTCTTTGGAATCTGGACATCAAAATTTACATTGTGTAATTTTTTGTTATTTTTCTGATAATGTTTATTTTTTCATGAATAGTGAAAATGATGTATTTTATTTCAAAACCTCCTTTTAATATAATTATTAATATGGTTAGATTATCTTTTTAATTGGGTTTAAGGTGTAGTTAAAATATATTTTTACCATTTAATCCAATGGTGGTCATTGAAATTAATATAACTTTGATATTGGACATGAACATGTGTCAATCTTTTGATAGATATTGTTTCTTTAAAACATTGTATTTGTTTTGACAGTAGGAATTAATTATAATTTTAATTAATTTAACATCAATGTTTTTAATTTGGTATAATGGAAATCATTTTTTTAATTTGTAATATCAAATTTATTTGGATAAATTTTTGGTATTTTTCTGACAAATGTTGAATTTTAATGAACAGTGAGAAATACTGCATTATACTTCAAAACTTCTTTTTAAACAAATTTAATTATATAGTTAGATTGTCCTTTTTATTAGTTTTAAATTGGAATTGGTTATATTTTTATCACTCAATAAAATATTTTTCCTTAGAAGTAATTTCACTTTTCAATTGGATGTAAAAACAAGCCAATCTTTTGATTAATTGTACTTCTTAAAAACCTGTTTTGGTTATGACAACGAGAATTATTTTTTAAATTAATTACTGAAATTTCTGTGTTTGGAATTTGGTACAATTGATTCCATATTTTGAATTAGAAGGAAAAAATTATGTTATTACGACTCTTTTGTTTTTGGACTTTATGAATAGTAATGACGGTAATTATCTTTAATTATAATGATTAATTAGTAATCAGGTAGTTACAGGTAATAAAATAATATCATAATAATTTAAAATGACCCCAACATGTTTCCAAATCCTCTTTTGTGATTCATGGAAGACCATGGTAAGATTTTTACCAATCTTTAGGGCCCATGGAGTCACATGGGTGTAATAGTGACATTTATGACTTTATGTTTTAAAAGAAGAGAAATATACCAATGGTTTGTATATCCTAAGTAAAAAGATTTTAATTTTGTTTACATAAATGATATATTAGACTATAAATATTAATTTAAAAGATAAAAATATTTCCTACATCATGGATTTTCCTAAAATAATTTATAGACATTAAATAAATAAATTTATTTATGACACCATGATGATGCAATGATAACCTCATTAATGAATGATTTAAATAAATTGAAAGGGTAAGGTAAAATATAAAACATAAACGTTCAGAAAACCTATTTTATGGGTGGATTTTGAACCCTTGTCATCTTATCCTCGAAATATATCATTTTGGGACCATTAAAATCTGAAAATAATTTTATAATAATGTAACATTTCATGACTTTCCAAAAGAGACCCTCCTCCCTCTTAAAAAAGGCCCCCACCACTACCCTCATACCCACACCTCTAAATCCCTTGGCTCACACAATATCTGATCATATTAACTCTCCACATCCATCTCTTACTCCTAGAATACACACATTGGTCCTAAGTCTTTCCAAGGACACATTTGGCTAAAATCAATAAGAGTAACCCGATTTTGAGGTAATGTCTTCTCTCGAGTTCCATTATATTATTTTCTTTATTCACTAGTCACTATATTCTTATTATTTGATCCCATAAAAACACAAGTATCCTTAATATAATAGGATTTTGTTATGATAATGATTCTACCTACACTTACACACACCTCCGTCTAATGGTTAAAGAACATACTGTTTCTGTGGGTGGTGAATTACTGCCTCACAAAATGATGATTGTTCAATTGTATTTTAACACCTTTCATGGTGGCCATTAAGATGTCACTATATTTATATATGATATATATTATATTTATTTCCTCTCAATGCATATGTATTTTATTTTTAAAACATACCATTATGCTTTTAATTTTGTGCAAATGCGATAAGTTAATCTAAGGAAATGTGGACTACCACCCCCTCAAGTAATGTGACCCATTCATGCCAAACATGGAATTTAAAAAAAAATAATTAATTAACTTATTTTACCTGTAGAACATAAATATTATACTTTAATTATAATATATATGTCTCATTTATTTTTAAAGTCCATTAATATGACAATAAAATGAAAGTAGCATTCATGTGTACGTACGGCCTACCGTCTCCATGAACAGTACATTTAATTTCATATATCCAAGAACTATGGAATATTATTAAATAAATATATATTAGATATATATGATATTAAAATCATGATCATCATTATGGATATGATGTACTTATAACAACATGTCCAATTCTTTTCAAACATGTTCATTTCTGACACATCTACAAAACATCGACAAAATGTACGATATAAACTCACATAATTAAGTAATTATAATAATATGGTAATATTTTATATGAATTGAATAATAAAATTTAATTAAATTAATTAATAAATTTTAAATTGACCAAAGTTTATTATTTAGGAATATAAATAAACGAACAAGACAAGTCGGACTTGAGGTAAGGGGATTTCTTATCTCACTTTTAATTCCGTGAGATTTCCATTATTCGCTAATTATTTATTGCATGTGGTGTATTGTGTACTTCCATTTGATATATATTATCATGATTATATTTATATTCATGGTATTTTGTGATTCATTTGGTTCTTATTATCTTTTGGTCAAACGACTTGATTAATTTCAATGAGGTAATGGGTTTTTATCTCAATTTTTATTCCTAGGAGATTCATTCTATATTTCTAAGTATATCTTTTCATTGGTAAATGTACTGAAAATTATTCTACTCTTTGAGTAATATACATCCATTTATGGGTATTTACATCATCATTGTATGGTCCTTCTTTCATGGGGTGTATGTTTCGAAAGATACCCTAATCGGGTGGGGAACCTTTAACCCTCCTCTTTTTAAAAGACTTATTTTTGTTCGGTATTTTAATTTACATATTATTAATGTAGGGATATGTTATTATATATCCTTATTGTTGTAAATTTTATTTCCATGTGATTTTATACCCTTTTTATCTCTCATCAAATCATTTTCTGAATTTTAATTTGACGTTGTTAGGCAGTCGAATTTCTGTAAGGGAACTTGTTAACCTGATTTCAATTTATTTGGTGGAACCTTAACTTCTTGATTATGTCGTACTATGAATATGTGTGGATGACCTCTTACTATTTTACACTTATTATCCACTTATATTCGTTGTATTTATATTTTTCACACATAATTATGTAATTGATTTATCTTTAATCTAAGGATACCATCGTTGTACAGGACTTCGTCTCAATCTCCTTTATTTGAGGCATACATTGATTTATATATGACTTTATTTTATTAGTAGTATAATAAACCCTTTTGACTTTTTATTTCATTCAAAATGAATATTTTTAAATGAATCGTTTTACTAAGAGACAAAAGGAATTTTTTTCTTACGTATACGGCGACAACGACTTCTCCGCCGCCGTGACCATTATTTGAGTTTCGGCTTCCCCTACAAGCCTAACATTTTTTTATATAAAAAATAAATAAAATTTTTTACTTTTCATTTATTTTCATATTGAAATTGGTTTGATAATATTTTTATTATATCAATATGTTGTATTTATATCTTGTGATTGAAATGTGGAAATTTTATGTTTCCTTTATGCTTATTTTATGTGATATGATTAGGTTATTGTTCTTGGGAATTGTTTATGAATTCGGGTGGTTCAGTGACAAACTAAGGGCGGGTGTGCCCAAGTTAGCTCTCCAATACATTGGATAAAATGAAGGAGTTAAACACTAAGTTTTCTTCGAAGAGATTTAGGGAATATACTATGATGGGTATTCCAAACGTAACTGTGAGGGTTACTCCTTATGTATGAATGTTATGAATGCCTCAAGTTAGATTTATGTATTAAAATTTATATGAGTTATTCATAAATCTTATGGTTTCATGTGGTATGTTAAAGTGCTCATGTTTTATGAGGAAAGTATGATTTCATTGATTCTTATGTATACATGGACTACTGTTTTCTTTCCATATTTTTATATCCCTTACTAAGCTTTTTATGCTCATCGAATGTTTTTGAAATGTTTTCCACAAGACTTAAATTGGAATAGGGTCAAGGATAGGATCACGGAATTGTCATGCTGTCTAAAAAATTGAACTAGACCTGACTCTTTAGTTCAAGAGTTTTTATTTAGTGAATAAAATCTAAACTGAGCAGAAGTGTCTACTTTGTAATATTTTGAGATGTAATAGTTATGTTCTAATTCTCTAAAAATCTAAACCTGAAAAGATCCTGAATGTGAATTTTTGATTTAATTAAATATTATGTAATTTTTTAAGGCATGGGCCTTATAGTTGGTATAAATGGTCGGTTTAGATAAATTTAGAGGTTAGTGTATTCATAGGGCTTAAGTGAAATTACATGAATGGTTAGTATTTCAGAAAGAGTCATAGTTTCTTTAAAGATAAAGTGAATGAGTCTATGATAACATGAATAATAATATCTTAGTATTATATGATTATTTGATGGATGGACTCATTCTGACCTTTTTGGTTTTAGTAAATTGATGGATCTAGAAGGCATCAATGTAACAGTGGATGTGAAGAAAACTATGACGGTTTTCTAAACAAGAAACTGAATGATATCAGATATGCAATGAAAACTCTTGTGATCATTCTCAACCAACTATATGGATTCATTATTGACCACTTGAACATTAGTGTGTTTTTTAAGGCATCATATATGTGAGAAACAAAACCCTATGGAAGTTCCTGTAAAAATCATAAAGGTAAGTGTCTTCAAAAACCTATGTGTCAAAGATGTGGAAAAAACACCTAGAAAAATGTTTCAAAGGGCCAGAAAGATGATATAGATGTGGAAATGAAGGTCATAAAGCAAGAAATTACCATGTAAAAAGCAACCAAATAGTCGAATCTATGAATAAGAAAGAAGTTATTTCTGCAGGATCAATTGAATGTTTTAAATGTGGTGTGCATGGTCATTATGCAAACACATGTCCTACAAAGATGTCTCAGGAATGAGATCACTAGGATCGTACAAATATTCGTCTACCAATACCTAATGACATTCCGATTGAGGATGAAGAAACTTAAAATGACCAATGAAAGGTATGGATTGCTCCTTAACATGTGTTATTATTATTATTTGAATCATAGGATATGATTGAAGAATTTGTTTATAGGAATGATATATTTCAGAATAAGATGGAAAGGAATTGTTAGTGGATCATAATGAATGTGGAATGAGAAATAAGTCAACATATAAGAGATTCGAGAGTTATGGTATATTTTAGGATGGTGATATTCTTAAAATTATTATGGATCTTTTGATGAGGAGATTACATTAGAAGACTTTTTATAGTATGTGTAACCCTGATGTTTGATATATGAAAATTTTATTCAGGAAATAATTATCTTTTCTATTGTGGATATAGTAATAAAGAACTATTTTGGGTTTATATGATCCTTGAATTTGAAGTAATTACCATTAATACATTTTGGGATGCAAAACGAAAGCTATTAGATAAGTTTTGTGGTTAAGTTATGTTATGGTTATTTTTTATGATTTTATCTCTTTTTGGGATTTTTATAAAATTATTTAGTTTTTGAAAATGGAAAACATGGAAACCATGTGATAACTTGTCACCTCGGATGAGGCAGCAGGAATCGAACCCACAACCAAAGTGTGACAGATATTTATCGCCTACCACTAGACTAGGTGATGTCCCTGGTTAGTATGACTAATTTTTTTCGTTAGATGATCTTATGAATCCGGAATAAGTTGATTTAGTTAAATGACTAACCTATCATGAAGGATGTGTGATTAGGTTAATTACTTTTCAGTAAGATACTTTAAAAATAATTGATGTTATTTGGAGATAAATGTTAACATTTACCTTGGAAGACTATGTGATTAAATGCTTTCGATATTTGGGTTTCAATCTTAGTTTGGATTAAATTTAATAATTTTATGGATAACTATTTATTTAATGGTTTCCTTGAACCATGGTTTATTTTTGTAGAATTTTGGATATAAAGAGTATTATTTATTTTTATAAAGGATTGTCCTTTTTGGGATTATCTGATCTTGTACTAATAATTTTGGTTATGGTTAAGTTCTAAAGACATTGGAAATGTATAGTTCAACTTCTGTGGATTAGGTGATTCTCAAGAAGTTGATTATATCGCTCTTACTGTAATCATTTCATCCTAAATACTCATATTTTGGAGAAAATATGAGGTTGTGTAAGAAATATATTAAGAGATGAAATTATAAATGACATGTAAGTATGTTTCCTTATGATTTAATTAATCTCACAAATAAATACCTCAATGAAAATTAACTTAAAACAAAAACGTATTCTGCAAACTTTTCATACTGGAGAATCTAATACCATTTAACCCATCACAAGTTTGTTATTTTATGGTGGTTAACTTACCCCTAAACATGTTTTCAATCACTCTCTCTTATATATCCATGTTTTCCTACATGGAATCCTAGTATGGGTTATCTCGGGTGACCTTTGTACTTTTCTTACTTTCTTTTAAAGTGATAGTGTAATTGACTCCTTTTCTGATGTGGGGGTTTTAATAAAGATTTAGCGCCCAAATTTGAAATTTCGAGGACGCAATTACCAAATGGGGTGAAGGATGTGACATCCCAGGTAAATAAAGAGTATGAAAATTTCATATTTATTTATATTTGTGAATAAAATGTTAATATTACATTAAAGGGAATGCTATGTTCGATGGCGTATCCAATATGCTACAACGAGTTTCTTTGAAATCTTAAGTTGTACACTAATAATATAATAATATTATTTTAAATGGTTTTTATTGCCTAGCCATTGTATTGGTGGGAATGAATAGAACTAATTAAAAATGATTATATATGTTTGTTAAATATTTTTACATTTATAAAATAAATTTTAGAGGCTTAATATAATAAAAGAATTCGATTTTAAGCATAAATATTATAATATTCATTAAAATGTCGATTAACCCCCTTTTGATGGAGAACCCTTTGTAAATCCAATTTTTTCAATTTTATATGTTATATTAGACAAAAATAAAATCCTTCAGTTGAATCAGGACATAAATGTTTACTTTGTGTATATTATTTTTTATTTTTCAGATAAAGTTCAATATTTAATGAATAGTGAAAATGTAGTATTTTAATTCAAAACCTCCTATTAATATAATATATTTATATGGTTATATTATCATTTTAATTGGGATTAAAGTTTAGTTAAAATATATTTTTATCATTTAATCCAATGGTGGTCATTGGAATTAATTTCACATTGAAATTGGATATAAACAAGTGTCAATCTGTTGATAGATATTGTTTCTTAAAAACACGATATTTATTTTGACAGCGGGAATTAATTATAAAATTAATTAATGAAACTTATATTTTTTTAATTTGGTAAAATTTACATCATTTTTTTAATTTGTAAGATCATATTTACCTTAGATAATTTTGAGGTATTTTTCTGACAAATGTTCATTTATAATGAATAGTGAAAAATACTACATTATACATCAAAACTGCATTTTCATCAAATTTAAATTTATAGTAATATTTTCCTTTTGTTTGGATTCAAAGTATAATTGAATTATATTTTAATCACTTAATACAGTGTTGTTCATTGGATGTAATTTCACTTTTCAATTGGATGTGAAAACATGTCAATCTTTTGATAAATGATTTTTTTTAAAAACCCATCTTTGGTTATGACAATGTGAATTAATTTTTAAATTAATTATTGTAATTTTTTTGTTTATAATTTGGTAAAATGGATTCCATATTTGGAATCAGATGGTCCAAATTATATAATTAGTAGTCTTTTGTTTTTGGAGATTATGAATAGTAACGACGGTAATTATCTTTAATTATCTTAATTAATTAGTTATCGGGTAGTTAAGGGTAATAAAATAATATCATAACAATATAAAAAGACACCAACATGTGTCAAAATCCTCTTTTTTGTGTCATGGCCGACCATGGGAAGCTTTTTACCAATCTTGAGGTCCCATCGAGTCACATGGGAGTTATAGTGACATTTATGACATTATTTTTAAAAAGAAGAGAAGTATAACAAAGGTTTGTATATCCTAAGTAAAACAATTTTAATTTTTTTAAATAAATGATATCTTAGACTATAAGTAGTCATTGGAATGTAGAAATATTTCCTACATCATGGTATATCTTTTATAATTTTTAGACATTAAATAAATATATTTATTTATGACACCATGATGATGCAGGGATTACCTCATTGTTGAAAAATTTAAATAAAATGAAAAGATAAGGTAAAATCTAAAATATACACTTGTAGAAAACCTCTTGGTGTTTGTATTTAGAAACCTTATCACCATATCCCTTAAATATATCATTGTGTGACCATTAAAATCTGAGAACCATTTTATAATAATTTAACATTTCAAGACATTACAAAAGTGACCATCATCCCTCTTATAAAAGGCCCCCACATCTACCGTCTTACCCACACCTCTCAAGCCCTTGTCTCATTCAACCTATGGCCATATTATCTCTCCAAATCCCTCTATTACTCTTAGAATCCTCACATTGTGAAAAATTCTTTCCAAGGAATCCTTTGTCTCAAATAAAAAAGATTAACCCGATTTAGAGGTAATGTCTTCTCTCGAGTACATTTCTTTAACTTTCCTTCTTCACTCACCACTATATTTTTAAAATTTGATCCCATAAAAACACCAGTATCCTCAATATACTACTATGTTTTTATTATAAGTATTATACCTACCATTACACACACCTCCGTCTAATGGTTAAAGAACATATTGTTTCTGTGGGTGGCGAATTACTGCCTTACAAAACGATGATTGTTCAATATACTTTTAACATATTTCATGGTGTCCATTAATATGTCACTATATTTATATATGATATATATAATATTTATTTCCTCTCAATGATTCTGTGTTTTATTTTTAAAACATACCTTTATGCTTTGCATGTTGTAAAAATGTGATAATTTCATCTAAGGAAGTGTGGACTACCACCCCCTCAAGTGATATGACATGTTCATGTAAAAAATGGAATTTATAAAGAATTTAATTAATGAAAATATGTTACCTATAAAACATATATATTATACTATAATTATATTATAAATATATATTTCTCATTTAGTTTTAAAGTCCATTAATATGACAAAAAAACAAAAGTAGTGTACATTAGTACGTACGACCTACCATCTCCATGAACGGTAAATTTCATTTCTTATATCCAAACATTATGGAATATTATTAAATAAATATATACTGGATATATATCACTTTTAAATCAGTAACACCATTATTTAGATGATTTACTTATAACTACATGGGAAATTCTTTTCAAACAAGTTCATTTTTGACTCATATACCAAACATCGACAAAAGCTATGATATGAAATAACATAATTAACTAATTACTATAACATGATAATATGTGATATGAAGAGAATGATAATCTTTAAAGGAATTAATTATGCAATTATAAATTGACCAATGTTTATTATTGAAGAAAATAATGAAATGAACCAGACAAGTCGTACTAGAGGTGGGGGGATTTCTTCTCTAACTTTTAATTTCATGAGATTTCCGTTGTTCTCCAATTATTTATTGCATGTGGTGTATTGTGTACATAAATTTGATGTATATTATCATGAGTCTATTTATATTAATGTTATTCTATGATTCACTTGGTTCTTATTATCTTTGGGTCATACGACATGATTGATTACAACGAGTTAAGGAGTTTTTATCTCACTTTTTATTCCTGTGAGATTCATGGTATATTTTCCACTATCTCCTTTGAGTGGTGTATGTAATGCCCATTATTTTACTCTTTGAGTAATATAAATATATTTATGGATATTTAAATCAACATTTTATTGTCTTCCTTTCATGGGGTGTATGTTTCGAAAGTTACCTAAATCGGTAAGGGAACCTTTCACCCTCCTATTTTTAAAAGACTTCTTTTGGTTAGGTTTTTTAACATACATACTATTAATGTAGGGATATGTTCTTATATATCATTATTGTTGTAAATTTTATGTCCAAGTGAGGAGATACCGTTTTTATCTCTCATAAACACATATTCTGAATTTTAAAGTGATGTCGTTAGGTTGTCGAATTTCTATAAGGGTACTTATTAACAAAATTTCAATTCTTTGGGTTAAACCTATACATAATTATTATGTCGTACTATGAATATGTGTGGATGAATTCTTATTTTTTTACACTTATTATCCACTTATATTGGGTGTATTTATATTTGTCACACATAATTATATTATTGATTTATCTTTAATCTAGGGATACTGTCTTTGTATGAGCTTCATCTCAATCTCAATTCATTGAGGAAAACATTGATTTATACATGAACTTATTATATTAGATGTATAATAAACCCTTTTTACTTTTCTTTTCATTCAAAAAGAATATTTTTTACATGATTCATTTTACTAAAAGACAAAAGGAATGTTTTTTTGTGTTACGTATGCAGAGACAAAGACTTCTCCGCCACTGTGACCATTATTTGAGTTTCAGCTTACTCTATAAGCCATAAATTTTTTTAATAAAAAATAAATACATGGTTTACTTTTATTTTATTTTGTAATTAAAAATGGTTTTTATAATGTTTTGATTATATCAATGTGTTGTATTGATATATTGTGATTGAAATGTGGACATATTACATTTTCTTTTATGCATGTTTTATGTGATAAGATTATGTTATGGTTCTTGGGAATTGTTTATCATGTCGGGTGGCTCCATGATAAACTAAGGGAAGGTGAGCCCGAGAAAGCTCACTGATTCATTGGTTAACGTAATGGAGTTAGAGGCTACGGTTTCTCCGAAGTGATTTAGTGAATATGCTGTGATGGGTATTCCAAACGTAACCATGAGTGTTACTCCCTACATCTGAATGTTAGGAATGCCTCAAGTTACCTTTATGTCTTATGATTTCTATGAGTTATTCATAAATCTTTTGATATCATGAGGTATGTTAATGTTCTTATGTTTTATGATTAAAGTATGATATCATTGATAGTTTTGTATAAATCGACTAATGTTTTATTTCCGTATTTTTAATTCCCTTACTGAGCTTTTTATGCATATCCCATGTTTTTGAAATGTTTTCCACCGGAATAAAAGTATAATAGGGTCATGGATGAGATCAAGGAAATCTAATGCTTTCTAAAAAATTGAACTAGGCATGTCTCTTTTTTTCAAGAGTGTTTATTTTTTGAAAAAATGGTAATTGGGTAGAAGTGTCTACATTGAAATATTTTGATATGTAATAGTTATGTCCTAATTCTCTAAAACTCTAAACCTGAAAAGATCCTCAAAGTGAATTATTCATTTAATTCAATATTATGTAATGTTTTATGTCTGGGTCCTCATAGTAATGGTATTTAATCCATCAATTAGTATTTACCACTATACAAGAAAAATAATAATTTCTATTGTGATCATCATCAAAATTATATCACCCATGTAAGAATTTTTTGATATAGAGCCATGAATAGAAATTTATGTACATATAATTGATGATTTGATGATATCCTTTGATTGTGACTGAGATTCAAATTACACCAAAAATAAGCGATGTGGTTGGGTTACTGTCATTGAAAAATGTTTTGAAACCTTCATATAGGCTGATGACCTTGGCGGTGGAGGTAGGTTAAAAATTTGATCACCGCTATTGGTTGTGTTTTCTTAAATATGGTGGTCATAATAGCTTCAATTTTTCTCTTCCTAATTTGGCACAATTTGGTATTTACATGGGTTGAATAAAATGGGTTATTGTGATGGGAGTGATATACTACAAGGTCCTATTAAGTATTCATTGATTTAGACTCTGTACATGATATATTTTCCCACTATTCTAGGATGATCATTTTAGGGGGATATTGGAATCCCTCTCTCTCCATTTACCATGTCATATTATTTTTATACAAAAAAGCGGTTCATTGGATTCTATAACTAAATCATGGGAGACACTGTCTCATGAATTATCCAGTAAATATCACATTAGATAATTCCATGATTGGTTGGATTTCATATATTGGGTATTGTGTTATTTGAAATTATATATACTCATTCCATTATTATATATGTATATTTGACACAGATTCATTAATAAATATTCTATCAGATTGCAAGATTTTGTGTCAAGTGTGCTATATAATTTTATTGTTCCTTTTCGATCATCAGTCATTCTACATTAAGATAGTGTGCAGGTCTATTTGAAAACTTTGTGAGTTTTTGGAATATAATTGTCCCTCATATACATGATACTAGTGATTTTTGGGTTTTAAAAACTGAATCGATTCCATCATGTTCATGAACATGTATGTAAAAAATCATCATTTTTATCATATTTCACATCTTTATTAGATGTGGTGATGAGATAATAAATAGTAGAGATATTTTCATCATCTAACTACTTCTAAATATCAAAGAGAGCCCCTTCTTCATCTGTGTCATTGTGATGTGCATGGTTTACGACATACCATTACTTTAGTATGAATTATTTCATTATTTTTCACATTTAGGTACTCATCATACAATCTCATATAATTATAATGACTTTTTATTTCAAATACTTTGTACATATAAATTAAATATGGGATATAAATACAATGATATTTTTTAAAATTAACGTAACAATCTCATATAATACATCATTCTCTTAAAACAACACAAGATAACATAGGGGAATACATAAGAATGTATTGAGCTATAAATCGAATTATGAGAAAAATTAAATCATAATGTGATATAAATAAATGATTTTGATCCATGTTGATTTTGATGGTACTATAATATTGGTCATAATCCCATTCGTTAACAATGTGGGATTTTAAATATTGATAGAATAAATGAAATATATGAATGTGGAAATAATAGAAATCATGTCATCATAATCATAGGTCAATGATAATATAAAGGGAAAAGTAACATAGTACTCTTATAATAACATCCCATAGATTATATATCACATTTCAGGACATAAAAAAATTACCTAATTCTTTTAATATCTATATCATTTCATGCTCATACATAAATTTTATATCTTGTATATTATTTAGTGTACCAAAATATCATACAACTGAGTCATTTCATTAATAAATTTTGACCACAATATTATGGATCATTGGATAAATACAATAAAATACTCAATATATGATTGATATGTACATCTATGTGAATATCATTGAGTGTAAATGGAGTGTACTATTTGAAACACCATTTTCTGGCATGGAAAACCAAAGTGTAATTTTGAAAAAATAAATGTTATAGAAAAATAATTACAGAAGGGGTGAATGAAGGGGAATGTATTCTTTGATTACTTTGTAATCAAAATTATTCTAATAGGGATGCGTAAAAGTGTATATCACCTTGAATATTTTGAATTAAATAGTTATGATAAATAGAATCTTCTTCAATATAGAAGAAAATTAGATGTTCCATATAATATAAATATTAACAACATAAGTATGTTTTATAATTAGATTGAAAAAATGATATATAAACATTATAAAACAAATGTATATAAAAGATATTTTTATTAATAGATGAAATATAAACAACTTATATTAAATAGGGTAAATTAATTGAAGGTGGTTGAATGGGAAAGCAAAGAGAGGGAGTGATTCCATTCCTTCAGATGATGCTAGAAGAAGATCATGAAAAGATTATTGGGGGATCCTAAAGAGGAATCTAGATATAAAATTGTAGTGTAATGAAATTTTATAGGGGTTTTGAAGGAATATTTATTAGTGATTGTGTGGTTTTATATATAAAAATATGAGAGAATTTATTATTATTTTCTAAACATATGATTATGAAACATTATGATTAATAAATCCAAACCGAAAAAACACATAGTGTAATACCATGTATTCTTCTAAATAGTATAGTATATAATTATTTAATTTTGATATTAATCATGAAAATTAAAATAATTTTCATAGTGATATTTATGTTATTATTGTCTACAAAGAATTGATTTTAATTACACTATAATATATACTAGTTTTAGAAGATTCAAAATGAGTATATAAATATATTAAAATGGCATAAAAATATTAATTTAATGTTAAACAGAAGTCTATACAAGGATACTTTTTATAGTATTTATTACATTTTTTTAATTTAATGTTGTTACAATACATAGTGTATATTTATAACATCTTTTAATTATTACCCAAATATTCGACTGTGTCATAATATTTTAAAAAAATAACTACTATATTATTTTTATGTTCTAAATTATTAAATAATATTTTTTTCAATATAATTCAATAAATATTACAATATAACCATTCATGATAAAAATCATAATTTAATTAAAAGTAATTTTTTTACAATAATAGTGTCCTAAAACATATAAAATTCACATATAAATTTATAGAATTAATTTAATGAATATTATTTAATTATAATAAGTTATAAAATATTTATGCTTTTATAAAATTATAAAATTAAACAAAATTATTTCATTGGATGAAATTATATATTTCCCAAATATAATATTTGTGTTTCGTCGTATCAAAATATTAATTTTTTTAAACTATTTATTTTAACTTTAAAAAATTAATATTAAAATGTTATAAATTAAATAATTATTTATAAAAACGATAATATAGAAATTCACAATATTAGTGGTGAGATACATACACATTTATTACGAAAGATATATTAATAATGGTATTATGTGTGATGATGATGTTGGTTTGGGTTGCTTTGGTGAATATGGGTTAGGGCATGAACTCGATGATCTTCAACTACTCCCATACACATTTACACTCATTATTTAATGATTTAATCTTGACATGATATTGGTTATGTGGAAATTCGAATAAAGCTATCTCCTATGGATGGAATGCTAAATGGGATTTGTTTGGTATAATCATACAGGTCCAGGCCATCATTTCATTCAACAATGACAATTAGACATTATCATAACCTTGAATATTCTAATATTAATAGTCACTATATAATTTCAACATTGTCAATGGTTATGATGCTTAATGGTGTTTTAAATCTAATATAATACACCTATCCAACATAGTTAATGTTGTGAATGCGATTTTTAATTCAAGATATATCAATAAGGAATGTATTCTTCAAACAAATGTAATTTTATTTTTAGAAGTTAGGATAGTTACATTATTTCCTTTTTAATAATATCTCTATATAAATTTTATCGTCATACACTAAAATAGGTGGGGGTAATATTTTCTATTCCCTAATCCAGTTTCTTTCTTTCTTTCATGAGGTTGTGCCCATTCCATTAAAATTTAACAAAAAATATCTTCTTATTTTGTATAATGTTGTCTATATGATTTAGGATCTTCCCAGTGTTATCCTCATTTTAATGGACATTCTCAAATAGTACATCATCTAGATTCATTACATGTGGCGGTCTAGTTTTTAATTCCACTTAAGGGATACATGAAACTCATCTTGAACATTAGATATGATTTCTGGGAGTGCTAATTGGTTGGACTCTAGTGATATCCAATCATGGGTCTCAATGTTGATGATGTATCTTGGACTAAGCCTTCTTTTCTTCCTAAACTTCATGACTTGCTTCCATAGTGGTATATGAAGGCACAATTTTTCACTTATAATATACTATAATACTCATTGATGAACTCTTGTTTTTATTATGTATGTATTTTATATTAAATTGAATGATTTCAAAAATTCTATGACTTATATTTTTTTGGATAGGGTACCATTATCTTCTTATCTCTAACATCAACCCATCATGAAGGAGTTTAACATCTCTTACCATATAGAGCCTCATAATTTTTAGTATTCATATATGAATGGAAACAGTTGATACATGTGAAATCCACTAATTGAAGGTGTTGATCCTATCATCCACGGAAATCGAATGAACTTGGTCTTATCATCTCCACTAGTGCTTCAATTTTCCTTTTAGACTATCCAGATTTGTAATTGTGGTTTTTACTGATGAAGTGCTATTTTATTTAACCCTTTCAGAAGGATTCTCTAAAACCTCATGGAAAATATCATGTATTAATTCGTTATAATAGTTTTCAGAACTCTATAATGTATTAAAAAATCCATTGATAGTATCATGGTTAGTTTGATGACAGATAAACCATTCTTTTTTAATGGAATGTTATGTTCTTTATAAGAGGTATACTACAAGCCATATGGTTTTATAAGCATAGGTTCCATGAGTTATCATATGATGAATGCTATGATCATATTTTCCAATTTATATAATATCATGGGAGATGGTTTCAATAGACACTTATCATTTTTTCATTATGACACGATTTATTGGAATTCCTATTATTATTATACAAACTTTTCTATATCCATCTTCATATTATCCTACCATATTTTTTTCAATCATATATATATATATATATCAATGAATTTGAGATATGTATGATAAAGATAATTTTATAACTCACAATTATATCCTTTTAATCTCAATGTAGATTTTATCCCTTAAAATCTTCATCAATTCTGAGGTTGTGATTTTATATCTACTCAGAGTAGTTTCCAAATTATTTTCCTTCAAAATATGATAATGTATTGGAATATAATAACACTTGAGAATCCAAAAATTAACTTATTTTGTTAATATAAATGTATTCTTTTTTTGAATTTATACTTTAGGTTTTTAAGATTTGAATTTATGTTACGTATTTCTCATTATAGATAATGTCACCAAATCATCATCATAAAGGTCACAATTTTGTAGTATTGATCATGCATTTGGAAGTTCGTTTCATGGATCATTAAATTGTACGATGAAAATGATAACAAATTTCCATCTTTTGTGACAACATAATCGATTCACATTTTGATGCATCACATTAGATTATATTTATTTTCCCAATAGTGGTTATTTTGATTAAATGAATAATTATTAACAACATCATTAGCACTGTAAATTTTTCATCAAATTAATGGGCCCAAAAAAAATTACATATTTTTAACCAATTTTAGTGAGAATAAGAATCTATACAATATTACAATAAATTAATGATATTTCACATATTATTAAAGAAAACTATGGAATTTTATCATTGATGTTGGTTTATTCCATCCTTTAATAACATTTATTTATTAAGTATCCACATATATCCTATTATTGGTGACAAAATTATGATGTTATATCACATTTTTAATTAATAATTTTGATTCAGAACTGAAACAATAATTTATGGGATCGAATTGAAAATTATATGATAAACACATCAATATATTCCATTATAATGGGAATTCCATCATGGAGAATCCATTAATTTGTCTCAATAATTTGAGATATAATTAATTAAATAGATTAAAATAACATTAATTCATTAGATGATGATTCAAAAGGTTATTCATCCTCCTCCTTATAAATGTATATAATCGTATACATATTCATGGTGTGAAGGGTTAATTATTTCCCCCATAAATTTATATTGGCTCTATAAATGAAAAGGTAATATATAAATAGTAAATAATTAAATTCCACTATGTTGACTATCACATGTTTTTTCATGTAATTTCATCACTCAAATTTGGTGTTGGATGGGTTGTATACATGGTATATAATAGTTGATCATTTATCATTCATCATGGATAACCCAACATCAATATATTAAGGTGGTGTTAGAATAGTTATACTATATAGGCTCTATATGAAAAAAAAATTTATCATTGGATGATAAAAATTTCATTCACTATTAGATTCTGGTTATAAATATATACTTCATATAAATGTTGATTTGGGGAAAAAATTAACTAATGAACATATAAACAGAAAATTTTAACACTAGAGGTATATCTAAAAAATGACATATCTTCTTTAACATATGAATTCTTTGGTATCAATGTATTTTATAAATGATCCATTTGAATTTATAAAATGGTATTTTAATTTTTTTATCCTAAAAAAGTGGCATCACATGATTATTATTTTGTCAATTTCAATCCCCATGTGTTTTCATACCACGTGTGTATCAAGGCCCATTTTCTCACCCCAGATGATGATCGAGTCAATCTCAATGCACTATTTTTAGGGTTAATAACCATAGGTACAACTATTATAGATTCTCATCAACTTTTAGTGTTAATATATGAATTTATTTTCATGGAAAATAGACACATATTACATAAAATATATAGGTATTATTTAGTCATATACCTAGGGTTTTTCATTAGAGTTTTTGAATCATAATCTAAAGTAAAACTATACATTCCTTTGATATAAACTCTGAGAAGCCTTTTCATTTTTTTAATTTATTTTCAGAATTCTTACATAATGGTACACAATATAAATTCATAGTAGATCATTATTCATTTGGTCCTTTATAAATTAACTACACGGGAAAATAAATTCAAACATAAATTCAACATCATTATTCAAAACATCCTTAAAATGATCAGAAAATTAAAATGTTATTCTAAAATTTCACGGTATAATGTGGGGACATTCATAAGAAAGTGGTGAGCTATAAATCATAATAAGTGAATATTTAAATTATATTATTTGGTATTGTTTTATATTTGAGTGAATAATCATATTATAGTATCATAAGTTGTCTTATATTTTTAATCATGATCAATGTTTTATTATATAACATGATAGTATGAATGAAACTTCTGAATTTCAAAACAATGAATAACAAGACATTCTAAATAGAAGTCATATATAACAACCATGAATACATAGAAAAGTATTCATAGCATAAAATCACGTGAACTATTTATTTAATTACTTGAGATAAATACACTAAAAATGCATTTGAGGGATTTATAAATTTGTGTCCACATGTCACTCTAAAATCACATACACACAAAAATTTTCCACACAGATTAAAAAACACAAGGATGCATTTATTCAATTAGAACCCTGATATTATAGAGTAAGTGTTATATGAATTTAAATACCCATTTAGTTATTGATATTTAACATTATTTTAAGACGGTTTAGTTGAAATGGAAATCGGTGTTCACTACATGAATATTTGTATTGGAAAATGAAATGGAGAATTTCATTAGTATAATAAGTGTAAATAATGGTTTATATAATGGTTAATGAGAGATAATGTTGTCACTAATTATGTGGGAATGATGACGAAGGTATGATGGATGTGTATTATCATATCCAAACTTTAACAATATTTTAAAACAAATCTTGAAATAATTAATGTTCTTAATTAAAATAGATAAGGAGGTGATCCCTTACATCCTCACTGTAATAGATTAGATAAATTATCAAACAAGATGAGAACAATTATAGTAATTTTATTTTATAAATGAATAAAATAATTTTAATGCAAAGGATAATGAAAATATATATCTAGAATGGAAAATAAGATATAAGAATTCATTAATTTATGAAGAAAATTATAAATTCTTTGATAAAGCTTCTTAAAATACTAGGTTAACCTATGGAGGAACCTTGATAGGGAAAAGGTAGAGTAACTAAATTCTCTACGTGTTTTAGTGAATATTAATTGATTTTTATTCCATTTATAATAAACAATAGAGGAGAACACATTATGATTAGTTCATCAAAAATATCAAACCATCACATGAGTTATCCCATTTTTTTAACAATAAAAATAATGGATTTCATTATATTATAATACTATAAAATTATATAATTAAAATAATACCAGTAGATATATTGAAGGGAGTCATTACTGTAATTAATTGATTTAAAAAAATAATATTAAATATATGTTTTGGGGGATTCATAAATGGTTGTTATAAATTATAAAATATCATTAAACTAACATCATTTTAAAAGGGGAACAAATTTTTTATCTTCTCTTATACTTTTTGTATTCATTTAATCACATCTATGACATAATGATACGATAATTCATTTCATATATTTATACAATATTTAGTTGTATAAAGAAAATTATTCCACCTTATAATGTTATGAAAAATATGTTGATGGACAATACAAACATACTAATTTCAAATTAAATAATTATTTTTCTAAAATAAATATCCACATATGGGAAATTAAAAAATAAAAACATAAATCCCAATATATAATAAATAAAATTTCTCGATAATAATTTTTTTGAAACCCACTAAAATTTATATTTGAATTCATGAATTTATATTGTAAAAGAATATTATTTTAAAATATAAATTGTATATAAAATTCATAAATTTATTCAAAATAGTGTCTTCATTAAAAAAATACATTTCCAAAAAATAAATTTTTTGTTTCATCATATCATAATATAATTTTTATGAAAATCATTTTATAATCATAATATAATCAATATTAAAAAGTGATAAATGTAATTGTTATTTTTTTTTTGAAATTTTTTTTAAAAAATAATATTAGGCTCACAATAAATAGTCCATTATTACAACACAAAACTCCCAAAGTGTATTGTGTGTCATGGTGATATTTTAATGGGGTGCTTCGATGAAAATGGATTGGTCTGTGATCTCTATGATAATCAAATTCTCCCATAAATGATTTCTATCATGATTTAGCTGTGAAATCTCATCTTCAAATTACTCAAGGGAAAATCCTAAATATTATCTTCTCATTGATGATCTGATATATTGTATTCAAAGGATAAAATTGTGTTGGTCCATGATATAACATCCTAGGTCTAGCTGAATTGGAATCTATCATACAACATAATATACTAATATAAATGGTCATTATACAGAGGATATATTATAAATTGTTAATGATTAATGCTGGTTTAAATATAATATAATATAGATACCAAAAATAACCAATATATTTCGTGTTCCTTCCATATATATTACATGATAATGAACTAATTCTTACAAAAATGGTATTTCATTTATAAAATATTAGGTTGTTACATGGATAGACCATAGAGAATAATTCACTAATCACCTAAGGACTAAGGTGAGGTGTTTCTAGTACTAGAAGTTGAACTATAAATAGATAACACTCTTGTATTGAGTACCAAACTATTTACTGGTTCCTCTATAAGAGTATTATTTTGACATATGATGGAGATATCATTTTGGGGAGGTTTTATATGAAATATATATATATATATAATAAGGTTCTTATAATGCATCATAATAAAAATTTGAGGATAATTATCCTTGAAAGTTTCACTATTTTATGATACAAAGAGTCGGTTGACGGATAATTTGTTTTAGTTACGCATCATATATATTAATGGAATGTAAATTTTTGAAGAGTTGGTATACAAGCTACATCATGTGTTGTGGACATCATATAATGACCTTACATTTGGAGATGATCAGGGGTATGAGTCTACTACATGGTGGATACTAGAATCATCCAATAAACATCTATTATTTCAAGAATTTGATCTCTCTACATAAGCTACATAGGTTTTACTATTAGATTTTTATCATCAATTATGTTATAAGCATTCCATTTAATTGATTCTCAATTAATACAGTCATCTTTGGACGAGGAGAGGGTTTGAGCACGATTAAAATATGTCTTCCTTGTCAAAATATTCTAACAGAAATCCACAATGAGAGATGTTTTATGATCCTCCTCCTATATAACCTTGGAATTATGATGGGATTTTCCTAAATTGTTGGTGGTAGAAATCTAACCATGGATCCTATATACTGATATAATATGTTTATTGGCTTTGTATAATGGGGAATGAAATTTCTATGTATCAATTTCAAAATCAAGCTATCGTACCTTGATGAGGGCAGGAATTTGGTCCTGACCATTGAATTGCATTGTAATATTCTATTTTAATTTCACTAACATGAAAGTGATATTTTCATGAGATGATTATAATACTTGATTGATAGACCACAATCAGAAATAGAATATGAGACCAGTCTTATGCCTCTTCCATAACTATTATATACCGATAATGATCATAGATGAATGAAATAATATGTTTTTACTCTGGAGTATACACATGTTCATTTCGATCAAGGTGATATACTATTCTGGATGATTTTATATGGGTATGTTCATGTCCCTATAAATTTACTAGTGAAGGAATATTCTTGGAGTGTTCCTCAATCATTTCTACTATGTATTGGATGTATAAAAATGTAGTTTTATGAATATAGGAATGCATTTGACAAGACTCCAAGATATAGTAGAACACATATTCGAATGATTTTTGGAGATAATCACACTTTAATCTTTATTCTGCCTTTCGAATATGATGATGGGGTTTTTTTGGGATAAGGAAATGTTCCACACCCATTTAATTTGCTATAATACTAGGATTGGATTTATCTAGGTGAGTAGAAATGTTACGATTATATATATCCAACTAGAATATACATACATGATTCATTTTTAGAGTTCGGGATATGAGACTTCTCCCATATACATGCATTATGTAATAGACAACGTTAAATTTTTAGTTTCTATGTATAAGTATCCAAGGGGTTTATCTATTGTGTAATAAAATTGGTAGGTGGTGTGGTACATTGGAAGGATGGTGATCGTGATGATGGTTGAAAATTTCACTACTAGGATGATATTAAACTAGGATGGACTTATATTGAACACCATGATAAACAATCTTATGTTAAGGAAGACATTAAGTAATGGGGTTTTTTATAGGCTCCCTAAGAAGTTAGAAGGTGTGATTGGAATCACTAGTTTCACCGTAGAATTCATTAATCAATGAGGGGTTATGAAATTTAGTGCCTAGATACCTCTACATGTAATCTCATGGGTTGTGATCGAACAATGTTAGTGTTATCATATTAAATTCATGTTATATTCTTGATGTTTATGGAATTGGGTGTCTAACATTTTTTGAGATCTATGGTGGTTGTTAGATAACAAGTAGTTCTAGAATATTTTTTATGGATGATTACATGTTCTTGGGATAGGAATTTGATTATGAAAATAGTATATGTAGTCCTAAGGGATACAAGGAACATGTTCACTAAATATTTCATTGTGAAAAGTATTAAACATTATAAATTATCAATTCATGGTTACCACATTTTTTATTACTGTTTTTAGTTTCTCCATATTTAATCCATATGATTCACAAAAAAATTACTTATTTTTTAGTAAACTGAGTTACATTTAATTTTTGATAGAATCAACTATTTTCATCCATCTCGTTTTTTAAGTAGGCATAAATCCAAATGGGTAAATGTTAGGGAACCTCATCGTTTTAAATATTGAATGATTCATTCCGGGATCACTATAATGTTTTCATTAAAGGTGCTGGAAAATTTAAGGACACAACATGAACACGTCAAATAATAATTATGTGTTTGTTTACTAGTATACATTATTCAAATTTTATTCATTTTGTTCATCATTTACATTTATAGTGAAAACTCAAAAAAAAACTCATATATATATACCTATAAGGAGCCATGTGAATAATTTCCAAAGGAAGAATGTCCTTTGTTGTTTCAATCCCAATGAAACATAGGAGCATGCATTGGTCGATTGAATGGGTGGTTAGTCCTGCCACAACCTGTTGGTGGGAATAATTGGCTTCCCTTACACAATCATAGATATTTATGGTTTTTCAATGAATCATTTAGAAATTCACATATGGGGAACATTTATATAGTTAATATGATCAAGTATGTGTTTCCTTTACATGTATGAGTGTGTTCAAATAATGAGACCATATCTATATATCAATGATTCCCCATATGTCTCCAATTATTTCCAAATAATGAGATACATGTTATGCTTTGATTCCTTATGGATATGAAATGTGGAGAATACTATCTTTGAGGTTGGAAATTAATGGTTTGAGATTGGTATTGATCCTCTAGGAGGATTTATATGTTTCCTATGAGGTCATGAATCCAAAAATCCAAATGTTCACTTATTAACGAACTATATATATTATTATTATGGAACAATTTCAGTATATGATGGAATATCAGCAATCAGTTTGGATCACTGGACTTAGGGAGTCATCCTATATTTAATATTTATAATATAAATCATATTCCTCATGGTTCACATTTGGGGTTCAGTCACTATGTATGACTATGTATATGAGTAGGTTTTAAAGAATGTTGTTTCCATAAATATGGCACATGTATTGTGGGAGTGGTATGATTTTTCAATATCCTCAATCTCACATGTTTCATTCTTGATACGAGAAAAAACAAAAATAAGGAATAATATGCAATGCATATCGGTGTGAGAGTTACACATTGAGGGAACACTAATGGAATATTATTAGAAAACATCTGATGGATATAATACAACTAAAGAAGGTATGGTATCTATGTTCTGTATGAGTCTTATTGATTTTGATGGAATCCAGTATATCACACTAATAATAGAAAATTTAGTCCATATAGTACACATTTGTTCCTAATAAACTGATGGATATGGAAATAATGTATACACTTATGAGGGGTGATCTATTAGCTAGAGTAAATTAATTGATGTGGGATATATTAAATGATGGATTCCCTTGTAATATGTTTAAACTATATCCTCTCATTGAAACTGAGTATGTACAATAAAATGTATGGTGAGTGCCCAAATATTTTACAAGGACTCTATTAAAGTATGTGTAATGTACTAGGTTTCATGAGTTTTTAACTCTGTTCCAATATGGTAATTTTCCACAATAGAGGGTACTCACCAATATACTTTAGCATGATGGTTCACATGGATCATTGGGACATATCCATGTAATCCTACATAATATGGAGGAAATGTCTAACGATGTCATCGAATCATGTCTGAGGTTGTTTTTCTAAGAAGACTGATATGTCTATGAATATATTTCTGACACATGTAAGGATATCTATATTAAAGGGATGATATATTCTAGGATGTTTTATTAAGAATTGTTAATAAAATCACGTGAACCACATATGTATTATTGATGGATGTCAATTTTTTAGGATTTAAGGATGACATCCCTTCACATTATACATAGTGACATATACATGGGCCGTAATGTGATCAGAGATGATACACACAATTTCTTTCACATGATTTGACTAATATTCTAGGGGAATTTCATATTAAGAATACTAAATTATCCAATTATTATCACAGAAATCACTAAAATGTAATGGGTATTTCATGTAACGTTGTTGAAATGTTAATAGGATGTCTCACAAAAATTTAATACACATATATTTTTCATCGCATCAATGATAGTAAAGATCTTACAGATCATCTAATGATCAATGAATATATCATGAATAATTACATGAACCCATAATAAGAAAACATTTTTATCATATTTCACCTGATTCTTTTTTATATTAATATTTTTTTCATTTGATTGACCCAATAAGTCTTAGTAATTTACCTACTATGTTATTTCATGATCAATTCAACACCCTAACTTTTCATTCATATTATTCGATTTAAAAGATAGAGACCATTTCAAAGCACAATTAACTAGGCACACAAAGAGAATAATAATACTTCATAATCCCTTATGAAACACTTCAAAAAAATTTAGTGGTGGAGTCTTAATATCTTACTAAATTTATTACTATAATTTCTTCTCTTTCCCCCATCCCTCTATGTATGTTTCTCATATGTTATGGGGGATGTTATGGGAATCTCCACCCCATAACTACCTCAAATTATATTGGGATTATGTATCATATAATGGATTGAGTCAGTAGAGATAATAAATCATGTTCTTCTCATGATTGAGCTGTATGATGTTATTGATTTCATCCGTCTATCACTTGATAAATAATAACTACATGATCACCCCATCATCACACAATTTCATAATCCAATTTCATGTTAGGGTGTCACCTCATGACCAAATTGACATGACATTGATCCCATGAAATATCAGGTCGTCATATTGGAGATACTTGTTGAGATTAGGTCACATGGGAGAGTTCCTTCACAAAATAATTCAACCTATTATTTGTCCATTAATAGATCCAGGTTGTCATGTTTAATGGTATTTTTGATATCCTGAATAAAAATAAAAACGCCTACACATGATCAACGCATGGATAATGAAAATCTTGTATGACCATTATGTGAAACATTTTTTAACATTTATTTCATATGGATTATCTCATTTTCGAAGTTATGTGTTCACAAGAACACATTATTTTTTCCCACGAATTTTTGCACCAACATGTCAAATGATTATGAAGACTTTTCCCAGATATTATTGTTATTAAGGAGACTCATTTGATAGTATTGATTTTATTTTGTGGGATATTATTATGTGGATTAACATTATTAGTCAATTGATGACAGAGAGTGTGTATCTGTATCTTGTGATGTTCAAATTTACTTGTGATCTAGGGTATTGTTGATGGTCATGGGATTTGAATGACCTATAATATATATTTCATTTTTTGTAATTATTATTACATCATTTTTAGTTGGAATCAAATACAAGTTCATTGAGTTCTTATTGAACCCAAAATTTGTGGATTATTATATAGGGAATCAAAAGAATCCAATTAGAATAAAGGATTTCATAAATTCATTTGTAGAAGGTTCTTTCTAAAAATATAAAATAGAGAGGAGTTATAAACATTTAAATTAATAAATTATATGATTGTTTTTATCATTAAAATATCTACCCCCATTATTTTAGATGGTTTTGGTAATTTTCTATTAAATTTTCAAGACATGAAAAAATTGGATTCATACTAAAATAAAGATTTTTTTTGATATTCTTGAATTAATAACCAATCATCCTTTCGCCACATAATTTTTGTTATCAACTATAACCATAGTAAAAATGTAAGACATAAATTATCCTTGAAAATAGATGTTTTGTTGTTATATTTCACTTATAACCCTTTTCTATGAGTTTTTGGTTTCATAACACCAATTTTTATATCTAAAAATCTGTATTATATATTATTTATTGATCTAAAATTTATTTTCCTTTATTGAATTACATGTATTCTTCATATAATTTAGTCATTTATTATCCTGATACACATATTTTCAACTCTTTAATAATCTCCTAGTTTACTTGAGAATGCTTCTGCGGTGCTTCTTCCATAATTTAAAACATTTTGGAAGTCAGGTATTTTTTATTCCATGATATTTATATATTCATCCTCATAATGAAAAAATAATTTTACAATTTTTATCTAAAATAGAATTGAGTCCAATGAGAATATACAATATTCATATCTGTTATGATAGAAGGAAATACAATATATTCATTGAGACTGAGGTCAAGAATTACTAAATATTTTCTGTACACTAATTTATCCTAATAAATAAGCAATATACCTTGATTTCGGTGCTGATGAAAAAATAGGAGACATACCCTGAAATCCATGAGGTGATTTACTCATGTTCAATAATAGAATCATATTCATTTTTCATTATATTTATGTACTTCTCTACAAGTTAAGTATTTTATTTTAAGGAAAATATTTATTGAAATATAATTTCATGAATCCTTCGCCTAATCTGGAATCAATATCAACATCAGGTTCTATGTTCTTGATTAGTTTCCACCACTTCTTGTTTTCCCATTAAATATGAAAAACCATTGGTAAAAATTTACCTTACCCTAATAACTGTTGTGTAGAGAATATCATATCAGTATATTTAATCAATTTATCCCTGATGAGGTGATCAAAAGATCAATTAAATCTTAGAGTCCTTTGATTCATAATTTATTGTTCTAAAAAAATTCATAAGCAAAGTATGGTTTTCAACATTATTCAAGTTAGTATTAACATCATGAGACATCTTGGTTATAACATCCATTGAATTTACATATTCCACGCCCATATGGTTAGAAATATCAAAATGGAAATCATAACATTTCAAAATACAATAGTTGTTTGAACGATTTCTTTGATTTACACATTTATATAAAATAAAAAACAAAGTGATGCGAATACTTTATGTTGTAAAAAATTGAATCTATGAACATAGAATGAATAACTTATAAATGGAATATAAATATTTTATTTTGAGTATGTAGGTATCAATTTTTGTTATCCATAGATATTTTCATATAATTATTTTCAATGAACAATACATTTATGTCATTTATATTAGTTCATAAATTGTTTCAGAATTTCCAAATGAATATCACTCTAGAGTGTCAAACTTGGTGTGCTGCAATGCCTCAATATTGTGTTCTAGGTGAGGATTATGTTATTACCCAGTGCACTATTTCTTATGATACTAACACTAGGTACAACTGTTCTATATCCATATCCACATGTATTACGTAGCCTGATGTGTAATTTCATTGAAATAACTCCCTCTATAATTCCCATAAAATTATTTGATATATCACTATTCTTAGAGACACCCCAATTATTATAACTTCTATCTTCAAATACTATTCCCCAAAACAAAAAAATGTTACTCTGATATAAAAATATTTATAATCAATCATTTTTACACAATATTATATTATTTTCAATATATATATATATACATAATATATACATCATAAATATCATGAGAACTAACATATTTGGAAGACTTGGCTAACAATTTATCAGGATGAAACTAAAATAAAGTATTATTATTTAATTATTCAAAATTAGCTCATATCCACCATTGAGATCCTAAAACTAAATATGATAACATGGGGAATACATAATAGAAATTTTTGAACTATAAAACCTTGTCAAGGAAGAATCATGATATCAATGCACAACATGCATGTCAAAAAGAAAAAACATGGAATCCTCAAAGTGAGGGAATATGATGTCAGGAACCATTCCCTGAGGCCCATATCATGACTAACCAATGCCCTCCTTCCATAGGCCAGGGGATATTGACTAGAACCAAAGATTCAACTCCCTAAAAATAGGGAAGGCATTGCCTTTATAAAACATAAACACACACAACCAGAGTTCAAGCGGAAGTAAACACTATGTAAAGCAGTATAACATGCGTGCTGAAAGTACAAAGGGGCAGGAAATACAAGCCCAACAGAAAGGTACAACTTCAACTGAAATAAATTACAACTCAAAAGCCAAATAGATGAATGGTGAAGAAGCTCCTGGATCATCCTTCGGGTTCCTACCTGAAGGGTAGGTATATATGTCCTCATCAGCACTCCACATCCATCGGTCTGCTCCGTGTGATATCACGATGAGTGTCCACCTTCGGGTACCATCCAGTGCTCAAACACTCTGCCTTGGTCAGCATTGTCCATTGTTTTCATCCAACACAATGAGGTGAAGGCATAACCCTTGCAGTGGTGAGTATAACGATACTCAGTAGGGACCCTGAGACCCTCAAGGTCTCACAAAATACAACAATGATAAAACACAAAGAAGGGTCTCAACAGATAACCTTTACATAGGTATATGCCTATAGATATACCTATGTAATCAAGTAACCCATATCTATCATGAGGAAAACACAATGGTCAGTGACTCAAATCAAACCATGATTTTCATTATCGAAAACATGACTGTTGGAGTACTCCTCCTCTATCGAGTATTGTGGCCCTGTTGCGACTCCGAGGAATTACTCACACACCTTAGACTACTGAGGTACTTATCCTGTCGAGTACCGCATGTCTGCTGTGAAACAGGGCTCTCCGTCCACTGTGGGTCTGCTGCCCAACCGGGCGCTCCCCCTAATATCCGTCAGAGGTACTCCTCATATCGAGAACCTCAGTTCTGCTGCCAAACCAGGTGCTCCATCTATTGTGGGTCTGCCGCCAAACTGGGCGCTCCGTCCGCCGTGGGTCTGCCGCCAAACTGGGTGCTCTGTCCGCTGGGCTAGTCGAATCACTCCGAGTCGAATAGGTCAAACAATCATTAGGTCTAGAGCTACTAGTTCTCCACACATTGTCTGCTTTTCTCCGGGAGGATCTTCTCCATGATCTACGGGTCGATACTTCAAGTGTCACGAAGTCTTAGGTGGAATTATCTCAAAGGACCTCCATGTCAAAGGGGTCTCAACGCAATAGAAAATGCGTCAATCGGACGCCCAGTCTATGAGTTATCTTCTTTTTTTGTTCGAGGGGCCCGGTTGGATTTTGGGTGCATTCCAACCCGTCCATACTCTAAACTCATCCGAACTCTATATGAAGTATTCCAAAAGGATTGTCTCATCAATAGGAATCCAACGTAGTTGATGACACGTCAATTGAACTTTTGGTTCTTATGTTGTAAGTGTTTCCGCTTCGAGGGCCTCATTGGTTGCGGGTTCAAACCAACCCTTCTACTTTTCAAATATCAAGAAAAACACTCATAGAGTATCAAAAAGGACCGTCTCGTCACGAGGGTCCCTGTGCCGCAGACGACACATCGATCAGACAGGCAGTCTTAAATTTATTCCCATTTTAGTGAAAATGGGCCAGGCCTGATAAGACTAGTGGGCATGCGGGTCAGGTCAACCCGGTTTTGGCGAGTCTGTCCCGAAAGAGGGTAGAACCATCCAATCGATTCATGCTAGCCATCCCGGCTTGGCAGAGCCCGGCTGGCCGCGACTCTGCCGGTAGGCCGAGCGGCTTGGCCCGGGTGGCCGAGCGGTTTGAGGGGGGGTGTGGCCCCCCACTTTCCCGAACCAGATGTGCCAAGCGGCGCTGCCCTCCTGTCGGACCAGCCGAATCTAGATTGTCTACCCGACGCAAGAGGCCCGCTCGGGTGGGCCTCAGTCCTGCTGCGTGGAACCATCGGGTGTCGCAGGTCCTTCACCCGGCTGGCCGACGAGCCGACCGGTTCACCGCTAAAGCAGCCCGCAGAATGCGGGCCGCGGTCCTCTACAGCGCGTCGCCCTTCTGGCACCATGGTCTCTTTTGTACGACTGGCTTAGCCAGCCAGTTCATCATCGGCCGAGCGGCCCGTGGTTGGGGGCCACGGTTCTTCGCACGCGGCCGGCCCACGGCCACTGCCTCCATTCTCCACCACCTCCCATTGAGAATTAATAAAAAAAAGAAATGGAATAGGGTAATCATGCCGTGTTTTATCATCTCACGCCCTCCATGTTAGGTGGTAACAATCATCCATAGACAATCCAAAACATTTAACGACGAACAATAACAATTTTAATCAAATAAAATTGAACATAAACCCCCTACCTTGAAATTGACGTCGCACGACGTCGAACCGCAGAAGATGAGAGTCGCGGTAGTCGGGCCTCACAGATGAACGGTTTCGCTCTGTCAACATCGGAGGAAGAGTCGGCGGTGGTGGCGACATTCCCCATGGCGGTGTCTCCTCCCTTGATAGGGAGGATTAAGAATATTGAAGAAGTTTCATAACGACCTTGGGGTCATGGAGAAATCTTCGTGTCATGGAGTTTTCATTGTCAATAGAGGACGATGTTCTTCATGGAAGAACAAAGCTCCTCTAATTCTCCAAGGGTTCCTCCCACAATATTTTCTATGGAAAATATTATGAAAGAGTTCACCAATTTTAATTAATCGCCAAGAAATTCAAATTAATTCCAGGGAGATGTGCCAATTTAATCGATAAGGTTGTTAATTACATTTGTTGGAATCATTAATGTTTGGGAGGTGGAAAGATCTGAAACTAATTAAGGTGAGATTTATAAGGATTAATAAGGGGGTTTCATGGGGGTTTAATAGAGTTAAAGGATGAGTTTAAGGGTTAGGGGTTCTTGCGGGCCCCATTACCCTTAGTCATATCCCCCCCTGTGAAGTAAGGTTGGGTTTGGGCCCCACCTCCATCTTCCCTTTGGAGGAATTAACTTCCACTTAAAAATAAAATGTAACACAAAAATTTATTTAAGACATAATGAATCCCCAAATTTGAACTACCACATACGACAAAATGCAACTGCGATAAAGGTCCCCCTTTGAGAAAACTGCCATTGTGAGTTAATCGGTACCCTTAGATTTCAATTCCGAGATCTGGTTCAAATGATAGAAAAACCTGCACGTACGTTTTAGACCTTAGCAAAACAAAACATCAGAAATTGATTCTGAGAACACCGGGCCTCAGAATCTAGTTCCCTCAGAAACTACAGGTAGTAAAATTAAATACTATTTATGAAAAAAAATTCCTTGAAATTTCCAGGTATTTACATTACCACCACCTCAGGGATGTACATCATCGTAAAGCTACAACACAAACAAGGGAAACTAAAGGGGGGGGGGTACTGCACACTTATCAGAGCCTTCCGCTTGAATGAGCTCACCTAGACGTTCTCATGCTGCCAGCGAATGCGAACTAGATGAATCGACCATCCCCGTAGGACCCTCTCTTATCGATCCTCTATCTCCCCTGGGACCTCTGTGAAAGTCGCCTCGTCATCGATGTCCATCTCCCCAAGGTCGATAATATGGGACATGTTTTCCACATATCTCCTCAGGTGATATACGTTGAAGACATCACGCACCTGGTGTAACTGAGGTGGAAGGTCCAGATGGTAAGCCACATCACCCACTCTTCTGAAAATCTTGAGGAGTGACTAATGATAGACTGCGCCATCCCTATCCACAATGGATATCACCAACGCGGATAGCTGCTCTTTCACCTCTCCTAGATGCTGAATGCCTGAACTTTTGCTGAGAGCATCTGCTACTATGTTACCCTTTCTAGGATTATAGACTATATCGAAGTCATAGTCCTGGAGGAACTCAATCCATCATCGCTATCTCAGGATCAGGTCCTTCTGAGAGAGGATACACCTAAGACTATTGAGATTAGAGTGAACCATAACTCGTTCGCTCATCGAACTATGGGTGTGACTAGCCATTTGTAATGAACTTGAATACACCCTTTTTCGCTTATGTCCTACAAGAGCTGCAAAGATTTCTCCCTTGCCGAAAAGAGAAATTCGGTCTCATCCCCCGGATGAACCACATTCTTTTCCTAATAGAGTAAATCCTGACATAAACGGTACTATTTCATGCCATGGACAACGTCGTATGTCCTCGACCCTACTACCCAGATATCCAACCATTACTCTCACCTCCAAGGGTCGAGTCACAATGTCTTCAGCAGTGTGTGGTCACTAGGTCTCCTCCAGTAGGAATCTCGAATGTGAGGGTCAAGTCAACAGTTTTAATCGGATCCTCTAAGTATTATCCACACAAAAGGCAGAAAGGAAAATGCCCCAAAGAAAATTGTCTTTTATTATTGCAGATCCAAGTACAAACACACATAACTACCACAATAAACAAAATCAATGAACCTAGAAGAATCATAATCGAAGGCTTCCAAGTCTAAAGCTAGTCCTACTCCTGTCTACATGCTGCTTGACCAGCTCCTCTACCATGTCCGCATGCTCCTGGCGTACCTCCATGGTCGAACCTCTGCCTCAGCCTCAAATGCCACTCTACTGACTACTGCTCATCTGATGGACGGGTCAGTACGTTTCGAGCCAAGTGACTTTGCTCGCCGCATGCATAGAATAGCCTTCTCCTCGTATGGTCGGCTCTGTTTCGGGTTCCCCATACAAATCGAACCTGTATTCCGAGGTCACCCACCTGATGGCCGGGTCTGCTTGGACCTCTACGTCATCTATCTACTACCAACTACAGTAGACTCCGCTAAGGTCAGAAAGCCATGCGGATAGAGCAGTAGCTCTTGAGCCGACATAGAGGGTAGAGTCACTAGTACAAACTCCACCCTGAGAACAGCCTCAAAATATAGCCAAGTGAGGGTTTCCTCATCGTAAAAATCGTGCATCAGGCTCCACCACCTCTCAACCACTCCCTGAAAGAGACTAACAGGTAGCTACACCATCAAGTCAATGGGTGTCCCAACTGTGTGGAAAACTCATGCTACAACCTCCATCCAGTACCCGATAGTCTGAAAATCTGTCTCGCCTCGAAAAATCAGAGGCCTCTATTGTAGTAACCCATGCAATGTACTCAAACGTCACACAACCTCGGCTACTAGGTATAGTGGAAACAATATCCCAACAGTTAGTGGTACCACTAGTGTCTCCGCTGTGATGTTCCCCTGCACCATGGCCTCGCTTCTCGGTGGGCTACCATCATGATCTCCACTCAGAACCCACGTTGACTGAATGGGTGAAGACATCCTGAAAAATAAACAGCTTCTCCACGATCAAAAGATTATACCTGGTGAGCTGACTTGATTGGAGCTGAAAAAAATGAAAACATTGGATACACACACGCAATCAGTGTTTTCGTGCACTAATTTTGAAATCAATATTTAGGGTCCTGGTGTACAGATACGTTGGCTGCCACACCAGCATTAGACTCCTTGAACTGAAAACCACACATGGTACTCTTAACAATATTTCTTCACAGAAAGAATGATTAGAGTACTGAGTTATGCGGTTGAACCGACTCCTCTGATACTAATTTTCTAGGACCCGTTCCCCGGGGCCCATATCATGACTACCCCAAGCCCGCCTTCAATAGGCTAGGGGATGGAGACATCACCAAAGGTATAACTCCCTAAAAACAGGGAATGCATTGCCTTTATATAACGTAATCACACACAACAGGAGTACAAGCTGAGTCAAACACTAAGTAAAGCATTTTAACAAGCGTGTTGAATGTACAAAGGGACCAGAAATACAATCCAAACAGAAAGATACAGGTTCAACTGAATGAAAGTTCAACTGAAAAAAAACATCTGAATAGTGAAGCAGCTCCTGGATCATCCTCTAGGTTCCTAGCAAAACGGTAGGTACAGATGTCCTCCTCAGCACTCCGCGTCTATCGGTCCTCTTTGTGTGATGTCACGCCATGTGTCCACCTCCGGGTACCGTCCAGTCCTCGTACACTCTGCCTCAGTCAGCACTGTCCATCGTCTGCATCCAACACAATGAGGTGCGAGCATAGCACGTGCAGGGGTGAGGGTAACGATACTCACTGGGGACCCCGAGACCCTCAAGGTCTCACAAAATATAATAATGATACACCAAAAAGAGAGATCCCAATAGATAACCTTTACATAGGTATATTCCCATTTTAGTGAAAATGGGCCAGGCCCGTTAAGCCCAGTGGGCTGGCGGGTCGGGTCGGCCCGATGATTCGCGCTGTCTGACCCAAGGGGCGAGGCCAGGCCCGAGGGCACACAGCCTGGCATGACACGACACATCCCGACCCGGCGTGGTGCAGCCCAGAAGAGCGCGGCCCGGCCCGGCTCGGCCGGCCGGCCACGGCTCGACCGACTGGATGAGCGGTCCCAGGGGAGGCGCGACCCCCCGCTTTCCCGAACCGGCGGCGCCAAGTGGCACTGCACTTCTTTCTGGATGGCCGAAGCTGGACGGTCTTCCTAGTGCAAGATGCCTGCTAAGGTGGGTCGCGGTGCTGCGGTGCGGCACCTTCAGGTGCCCCAGCTCCTTCACCTGGCCGGCCAACGATCCGGTCGGTTCGCTGCCAAAGCGGGCTGCGAAATGCGGGCTGTGGTCCTCCACAGCGCGACACCCTTGTGGCACCACAGTCTCATTGGTCCGACCGACTTAGCCAACTGGTTATTCATCGCCCGAGGGGCACTCGGTTGTGGTCCACAGTTCGTCGCACGTGTCCAGTGCACAGACATCGCCACCATTCGCCACCACCTCCCTTTGTGAATTAATTAAACAACAGACATCAGAGGGTTGTCCGGCCATGTTTGTTTGGCCCACGCCCTCTGCATTATGCGGTAACAATTGGACATAGACAATCCAAAACATTTAATGAAGAACAAGAAAAATTATAATCAAATAAAATTGAACATAAACCCTCTACCTTGAAATTCACGTCGCACGTCGTCGAGCCGTGGAAGACGAGTGTCGCGGTAGTCGGGCGTCATAGAAGAATGATGCCACTCCATCAACATCGGAGGAAGATCCAACATCATTGTTGAAATTCCCCATGGAGGTGTCTCCTCCCTTGACACAGAGGAAGAAGAATATTGAAGATGTTTCTTAACATCCTTCGAGTCGTGGAGCGGTCTTCGAGTCATGGAGTGTTCATTGCCGAGAGTGGATGATGTTCTTCATGGAATAACGACGCTCCTTTAATTCTCCAAAGGTTCCTACTAGAATATTTGATAAGGAAAATATTATGAATGACTTCTCCAATTTTAATGAATATCCAAGTAATTCAAATTAATTCAAATCAGATGTGCCCATTTAGTTAATAAGGATATTAATTACATTAGTTCAAATCATTAATGTTTGGGAGGTGGATAGATCACAAACTAATTAAGGGTATTGTTATAAGGATTAATAAGGGGGTTTCAGGAGTGTTTAAGGGAGATAAAGGAGGAGTTGAATGGTTAGGGGTTCATGTGGGACCCACCACCCTTAGTCATATCCTCCCATGGGAGGTTAGGTGGGGTGTGGGCCCCACCTATAACTTCACTTTGGAAGAATTAACTTCCACTTAAAAATAAATTGTAACACAACAATTTATTTATGAATTAACGAATCCCTAAATATTTACTACCATATATGACAAAACGCAACTGCGGTAAAGGTCCCCCTAAGCGAAAACCGGCACTGCAAGTTCATCGATGCCCTCAGATTTCAATTTCGAGCTCCGGTTCAAAAGATAGAAAAACCCTCAGGTACGAATACTAAACGAACCCGAACAAAACATCCGAAATTGATTCCGGGCACACTGGGCCTCAGAATCAGGTGTTGTCAGAAACATCTGACTCATAAAATTCCAAAGAATTTAATAAAAAATTTGCCTTGAAATTTCCAGGTTTTACATATTAATCATAATGTTGGGGAATTAAGTAATGAAAATTGGATCAAAATATCTAGTGAATGATGTAATGTGATATAAATATATTACATAACATAAACATTAGTTAGGAAAAACAACCATGATAATATCACATGGTGTACATAGTCACGTAAGGGATTAGGTTGACTACCTAATTCTGTATAAAATGTTTCTATAGATATAAATATTATTCTTGGGATTCGAAAAATATCTTGTAAAAACATCAAAACAATGAAATAATTATTATTTCTATAGAGGGAAATAAATTATCAGGCTTTACGAAAAACATTACCCGTGTAAGTAAATGGGTTTCACATGAGAAAAGAAAATCTGGAATGTGTTTCCCAATCAAATAAATGGAGAACAATCAAAGCATATATGTGATATATATGTGTATATATATATTAATAATTTATAACTATTTATAACATAAAAAATATTTTTTCATTGAGATAGATAGAGGATGGTCATAACCCCAATTAAAAGGGTTCATTAGAGAGATCCCATTACATATGCTGATGAATAGTTCTTCACATGCACCTAACATTGACATTAATAAAATTAGGATATTTAATTACATAATTTAGACCAATTTACATTTATATTGGACTAATATAATTTTATTATTTTCATTTATATCCATTGATATGTGATATAATGTTGAATTTATTTTTTCCAAAATTGTTTGTTTCATAGTTTAATGATCAGATCACATGTGAGTAAATGATGATGTTCTTATGAAAATGGACCACAAGAGCTGATATAAAATGAAATTGAATTTAAATACATCCAAAATATTATGTATACCCAAATTAAATTTTATTCTTACATATAGTTGACTCATTACATAAATAATTACTATTAGTTATATTATATTTGTGGTTTTATCGACCAACAAGAACAAGCTTAATTTTTTGTAATATATTTTAAAATAAATTTGTTACACAATGTGAATAAATATTTAATATATTAAATAATTTTATTTTAAAACATTTTATATATGGTAAATCATTATATTGATTTGTTAGTGGAAAAAAGAAAACTCATCATCCATGTATTTGGTGAACCAACATAATATGGAAAATAATTTAATTTTTTAGAATAAGTGGGGATCTGAAAGGGGTAGATAATTGATTTAAATATTAAAAAAATGTTTCATAATATATATTAAACATGATTTATTATATAATTTTGGATTAGGGGAGGTGAGGTGAAGGTAGATAATGAAATTAATTTCAAGGTAATTATAGAATATTACCTCCTTAAATTTTCCTCCTATAAATTATCCTTAGACCACTTAGAATAGGACTTTATGTGAGAAAATAATTAATAGGAAATGTGGGTGAGGTTTTGGATGTTATTTGGGAAGATATTTTTCAAGCGCTATTTCTTATAAGCTGCGAGATTAAGTGATAAAAATGGGTTGTATTTGTATGGCGAGAGGATGGGTCTTTCTGAATATTACTATTTCTAAATTCATATTATTAAGGGCCATTAGATTCCTAATATCCTATAAATAATCCTTATTTTATTAATTATTAAAAAAATTCCATTTTCTGTTATGGATATATATTTTTTCATGTTCATTATGAAAATTATATTATTGATATTATGTTATATTATTATATTTTTTATCGTGAGTGTGGTTATTTATGGTTGATCAAGAACATCCAAATATTAATATTATAGTAACATTATTTTTTAGTGTTATACCCTTTTAATATGATCAATTTTTATTGGTATATTATTTTATAAAAAAAATTAAATTACAAATAATTTATAGTGGGTATTTTAATGTGATGTATGTGCACTATAATACATTACTAAATGAAGCGATCATAAGAAGGAAAATTCCATTGTAAAAAATTCATGTTACATATAAAAAAATATATATAAAAACTATTATAAATCATAAAGAGGTCATTTAATTCTTTAAATTTCATCCCATAATATTTTCTCATCATCATTATAAAGGAGATAATCATAATAAAGAGATATAACTGCAAAAAACATTACTTCTTTTTTATTATCATTGTGTAATTTTCTTGTACCTAATATTCATTTAATAATATTAATATAATAAAACAAGAATAATTAATATTTTTCCCAATTATTTTTAATAATGCACAAAATTTAGCCACCCACCCATTTTCAATTAATATTAACGAAAACAATAATCATCAACTATGCTATCAATTTCGTACACAATGTAATGTGTTTTGATTTACATCACCAAAATATAAGTCCTATCATATAACAGAATTTAAATTATGATAATTATATATTTAAGATTTATTTTATTTTCAAATAATAAATTGTATTACTCATTTTATTTGCTCTCTGTAAAATATAATCATAAAAAATTTATACATGTAGAGTACCTCTGTAACATCCCAGGTAATTAAAGAATAAATAATTTTCATATTTATTAATATTTACGAATTAAATATTAATTTTAATTAAAAGGGGTTTCTACGTTCGATAGCGTACTCGATACGCAACGATGAGTTTCTTTGAAAACTTACGTTGCACACAAGTAATAAAATAATATTATTTTAAATGTTAGTTAACGAGTAGCCGTTGTACTGGCGGGAATGGATAGAAATAACTAAAATATGATTATATATGTTTTTAAATGTTTTTACATTTACCAAATAAAAGATAATGGCTTAAAATACGGAAAGAGTTCAATTTTAGGCATTTATACCTTAATTTTCACGAAAGGTCCACTTATCACCTTTTGACGGAGAACCGTCATTAAATATAGTTTTGATCGATCTTATAAATTCTATCAGACCAAATATAACTCTTCTTTAGAATCGGGACATCAAAATTTACTTTGTGTAAATTTTTGGTACCTTTCTGATAAAGTTCATTTTTTTAATGAATAGTGTAAAATGTTGTATTTTAATTCAAAAACTCTATTTAATCTAATTTATTTATATGATTAGATTATCTTTTGAATTGGTTTTAAAGTTCAATTAGAAAATATTTTTACCATTAAATCCAATAATGGTCGTTGGAATTAATTTCACTTTGAAATCGGACTTAAACTAGTGTCAATCTTTTGATACTTATTGTTTCATAAAAACACGCTATTTGCTCTGACAGCGGGAATTAATTATTAAATTAATTAATGTGACTTATATGTTTTTAATTTTGTAAAATAGACTTCATTTTTGATTTCGTAATATCAAATATAGCTTAGGGTGAATTTTTGGTAATTTTCTGAAAAACTTCAATTTTTGATGAATAGTGAAACCACTAAGTGGTACTTATAAAGACTGATTTTCCGTTTAAATGAAATTTTGCCATCATTGTGTTTTGAATATCAAAAATCCGACATAAATGGTTGTCATTATGAAGTAAAATGTGGTTCAATGAGATTATAATAATTTTTTGGTTAATAGTAACTTATTAAGTTCTTAATCGCCATTAGTGGTAATGAGTGTAGTTTAAGGTATAAATAATGATTTAATAATATGAAATGACCTTGACACATGTCCGAACCTTATTGGCTGTGTAATGGCCGACCACGAAAAGCCATGGGTCAACTTAGGGACCCCATGGAGACATTTTGGTTGGGAAATGACATAAATAACTTTTTATTTAATGTTAAAGTAAAAAATGACACAAACAAGAGATGTTTTACCAAAACAATTTTTAAATGGGGATATACAAGTCAGATTTTTGATTATAAATATTCATTGGAAAGATAAAAATATTTCCTACATCATAGTATTTTTTTATAATTTTTAGACATTAAATAAATTAAATTTTTTATGACATAATAATGATGCAGCGATGCAATCATTATTTGACGATTTAAATAAAATGGAAAGATAATGTAAAATCTATGAACTACACATGTCCAAAACTTATTGGATGGGTGGATTTATAACCCTTATCACCTTATCCAAGAATTATTTCAATGTGGGACTTTTTAAAACCGATACACATTTTCAAATAAATTAATATTTCTTTACTTTCCAAAAGTGCCCCTCCTCTCCTCTTATAAAAGGCCCCCACCTCTACCTCATTTCACACACTCCTCAAGCCATTGGCTAGGCCAACCCCTGACCATTTACTCTCTCCACATCCCTGTCCTCATCCTATAGGATTCCCTTTGGGCATAATCCTTTCAATGGAAGCCTTTAGGATCAAATCAAAAGGAGTTACACTTTTAAAGGTAATTCATTCTCTCTTGTTCATTTGTTTTATTTTGCTTCTCCAACCCTATAAACTCTTTTTATTTACTTCATTTGTAACAACAACAGTATCTTCAATATACTATGATGTTGTTATAAGATTTATTTGATCTACACTCTCACACAACTACATCAAATGGTTAAAGAACATACGGTTTCCGTGGATGGCGAAATTCTGCCTCCCGAAACGATGATTGTTCAATACTCATTTAACACCTTCAAGGGTGGCCATTATGATGTATCTATTTTTATATATGATATATAATATGTTTATTTTTTCTTTAAGCTTCTGTATTTTTCATTTTGGGAATACGTTTATGGTTTTCATTATGGGTAAACACGATATCTTCCTTTAAGGAAGTGCGGACTACCACCCCCTCAAAGTGATGTGATTCGTTAATGCCATATGTGGGACGAGTAAAGGATGGATTTAAAGTTATTATATATGGTGTTATACTGGAATTATAATATAACTCTATATCATTATTATTTATTTCCATTAAATTATGAGATAGAAATGAAAGTAGCGTTCATGCGTACGTACGGCTTACCATCTCCATGAACGGTGCATTTCATTTCTTATCCCCAAATGTAATGTACTATTAAAAGTACATGTATATAATGGATATATATAATTAATTATATATATAAATGATGAATATAATTCTGGAATTAAAATATACATACCTCTCATTTAGTTTTAATTCCATTAATATGACAAAGAAATGAAAGTAGCGTTCATGCGTACGTACGGCTTACCGTCTCCATGAACGGTGCATTTCATTTCTTACCTCTAAATGATTATGTAATATTATAAATACATTTATATGCTGGATATATATGATATATATGATATCCAAATCAGGAATTTTATTCTGGATATAAATAACTTTTGACCACACGAACAACATGTAATTGTAAGAAGTCCACTTTCGACTTAAGAACCAAATATTGACAAAACAAACATTATTAACTTAAATGGTTACATAATGTTTATAACATGGCAATGAGTGATATAAAATTAATAATGAACTTTAAAAAGGTTCTTAATCAAGTATATATTAACTCAAGTTTATTATTCAGGACGTTAAAGAACGATCGAGTCATGTCAGACCCGAGGTAAGGGAACTTCTTAACCCAATTTCCATTCTTTGGGTTAATCTCCTACTTTAAAATTACGTCATGATATTATTATGTCCTATCTTGTATTTGTACTTTAATTATGTGTAATTATAGTGAATACAAATAATAGATCTATTTTATTTAAAAAAATGATCTTTGTAAGGGACTTCGTCTCAATCTCCTTTCATTGAGGCATATTTTTTTTTTACACAACTTTCTTTTATACGGTGTATAAAACCCTTTGACTTTTACTTTTATACAAAAGGAATCTTTTTCTACAAAGCGTTTTAATAAACGACAAAAAGCAATGTTTTTTTAACGTACGCGGTGACAACGACCTTTTCCGCCGCCGCGAGTATTATTTGGTCTTTGGCTTTCTCAACAAGCCGTAATGTTTTTAGAATAAAATAAACACCATATACTCTTTTATGTATTTTGGTATTGAAAATGGTTTTGAAAAAGGATTCTATTATGTCAATATATTTATGATATATTGTGATTGAAATGTGGAAATGTTATCATTCCTTTATATTGGTTTTATGTTTTATGATTTTATATTGGTACTTGGACATTTTAACGGGTGGTTACGTTATAAACCATATGACAGGTGGTGCCGTGAATACCCGGACGGGTGGTTACGTTATAACCTCCAATGCATTGGGTATGGAAGTCGGCCGTATGGCTATTCCATTAAGTATGTATGGAAATTGGACGTATGGCTATTCCATTAAGTGATATGTGTGGAAGTGGACCGTATGGTTATTCCACTTAAGTATGTTTATGTCCCAAGTTACCTTTATAAATGTTATGTGTTATTTTTATGGATTTTATGGTAATCCATTGGTTACAAAAAGGTAAGTAATGATACTTTATTCAGTGAAGAGTTTTTACAACTTCATGAAGGTGAAGGTATTACTTTGATAGAGTATACTTGGTTTACTAGATTTTGAAAAACTAACAGTTTTCATTCTTTGTGTATCCCTTACTGAGCTTTTTATGCTCACCCCAAGTTTTTTTTGAAATGTTTTTCACAGGACTTAATGTGGAATAAGGTCAAGGATGGGATCAAGGGAATGCCATGCTATATAAAACACGGAACTAGACATGTTTCTTTTAAGAGTTTTTTATTTATTTATGGAAATTTAGTAGAAGTGACTACTTTGTAATCTTTTGAGATGTAATAGTTATGTTCTAATTCTCTAAAACTCTAAACCTGAAAAGATCCTCAACGTGTGATCTTGTGATAACTCAAGATTATGTAAGGTTTAAGGCCGGTGCCATATAGTTGGTATCAATGGTCGGTTTAGACAACATTAGGAGTTAGAAAAGTGTTAAATTATAATATGATTGAAATGATATAGCATTTATGGATTACCATGTTTCTTTGCCTAAGATATTTCTGTGTTGAGAATGGTTTTCCGCAGAGGAAACAAAGAAGCTATGTTGGGACGACATCAGGAGGAAGATAACCATCCAAATCAGTAACCTGAGATGGTCGTAATCGGAACTGAACAATTTGTTGCAGTGATGGCACAATTGACTCATGCTATAAATGGTGGTGGTATCCATGCACGAGATCAACCAGATCAACCGCAGAGGAACATGTCAGTGGTGGAACATTTCATGAGGCAACATCCCCCATCATTCAGAGGATCATCTGACCCTGTTCATGCTGAAGGGTGGATTAAAGCACTGGAGAAGATTTTTGATGTCATGGGGTGTTCTAAACATCAAAAGGGTAGTCTTGCTGTTTACGGTTTTGAAGGTGAAGCTGATCAGTGGTGGTCGATGGTGAAAAATATAAGGGATAGTGATGAGATTGAGGATCTTCACTGGGACGAATTCAAAGGTATGTTTCTTGAGAAATATTTTCCTAAGGTGGTTCGTCTTAGGATGGAAAAACAGTTCCTATAATTGATGCAGGAGGATGATTCAGTGGCTGCTTATAAAGAAAAGTTCACTCGATTGGCAAGGTATGCTCCAAACTTCATACGAGATCTTGATAGTAAAATAAACCGTTTTTACTCAGGGTTAAATCCAAAGTATCGAAGGGCTTTAGCTTCTCGTGAGTTCAAAAGTTATGAAAAACTTGTTCGATTAGCCGAGATGGTAGAAATGGAGTTTGTCGATGATCATGTGTTCTATGACAAACAACATAATAAGAGGTCTAGTTGGCAGGCATAGGGGAAGAATTCATCAAAGAAGCAAGGAGGTAAGAAAACCAAATATCCATCCTGTGAGATGTGTGGTAAAATGCATCCTGGAGAATGTTTATCCAAGTCTGGTAAGTTCTTTCGGTGTGGTAAGTCTAGTCATATTGCTCGTAACTGTAAGGAATATGGTCAAGAAGGAAATGAAAAGCCAATGGTAAGATGTTTTAAGTGTAATGAAATGGGTCATTATGCAAAAGAGTGTCCAACGAAGAACTCAACTGGGGGAATGCAGCCAGACTACAAGCAGAAAGGGGTGGTGAAATCCTTTGCAAAACTTCAACAGATGTTGGGCCATCGAATGAAGTGGTATCAGCTCCAGGGAGCTCAGTATTTTTCGAAGATTGACTTGAGGTCAGGGTACCATCAGTTGAAAGTAAAAGAAGCAGACGTTCCGAAGACTGTGTTCCGTACTAGATATGGCCATTATGAATTTGTAGTTATGCCTTTTGGGTTAACCAATGCACCTGCTGTATTCATGGACCTTATGAATAAAATTTTCCATGAGTTCTTGGATAAGTTTGTGTTTGTGTTTTGAGGTTTGGGAAGAGGTTATGTGTTTCTTGTGATTCACAGTTGAAGAATGAGTTGTTATGTGAGGCTCATAGTTCCCCGTTTTCAGTTCATCCTGGCAGTACTAAGATGTACAGAGATCTGCGGGAGTATTACTGTTGGGATGGAATGAAAAGAGATATTACTGATTTTACTGTGAAGTGTTTGACATGTCAACAGGTTAAAGTAGAGCGGCAGTTACCGAAAGGGATGCTTCAGCCTTTACCAGTGCCAGAGTGGAAATGGGAGAATATATCCATGGACTTTGTTGTGGGATTACCGAAGACATCTTGAGGTAATAATGCAATCTGGGTTATTGTTGATCGCTTGACCAAATCTGCTCATTTCCTTGCTATACAAGATACTTATTCCCTAGATCAACTTTCTCGTTTGTATCTTAAAGAGATAGTCAGGTTAAATGGAGTTCCTCTCTCCATTGTATCGGATCGTGATCCCAGGATTACTTCAAACTTTTGGAAAGGCCTTCAGAAGTCGTTGGGTACAGAATTAAATTTTAGTAGAGCTTTTCATCCTCAATCAGATGGGCAGTCAGAACGAACAATCCAGACATTGGAGGATATGCTACGAGCTTGTTCTACGGATTATCAGGGAAGTTGGGACCAACATCTTTCTTTGGTTGAGTTTTCTTATAATAACAGTTTTCATTCCAGTATACAGACAGCACCATTTCAGGCATTATATGGGAAGCAGTGTCAAACTCCAGCTTTCTGGGATGAAGTGGGTGAAAGGAAGCTGATGGGACCAGAATTGGTAGAAGAGATGTCAAAAAAAGTTCAGTTGATTCAGAAGCACATGTGAACAGCTCAGAGCAGACATAAGAGTTATGCGGATAACCGGAGGAAGGATCTATCTTTCGAGGTAGGTGATCATGTTTTTCTCAAAGTCTCACCATGGAAAAGTGTGATGAGATTTGGTAAGAAAGGAAAGCTGAGTCCAAGATTCATTGGACCATATGAAGTTCTGGAGAGAGTTGGATCAGTTGCATACCGAGTGGCTTTACCTCCGAGTTTATCTCAGGTACACAATGTTTTTCATGTTTCAATGTTGAGGAAGTATATGCCAGATCCATCTCATGTATTGAGTCCATAGGTAGTTCAGCTGGAAGAGAACCTATCTTATGAGGAACAACCGGTCCAGATTCTTGACCACAGGGAGCAAGTGTTACGGAATAAGGTGATTCATCAGGTAAAGGTTTTGTGGAAAAACCATGTGATTGAATAGGCAACGTGGGAATCTGAAAATTCTATGAGGGATAAATACCCCCACTTATTTTGATAAGTGAATAAAATTGCGAGGACGCAATTCCCGAAAGGGGGGAAGGATGTAACATCCCAGGTAATTAAAGAATAAATAATTTTCATATTTATTAATATTTATGAATTAAATATTAATTTTAATTAAAAGGGGTTTCTACGTTCGATAGCGTACTCGATACGCAACGATGAGTTTATTTGAAAACTTACGTTGCACACAAGTAATAAAATAATATTATTTTAAATGTTAGTTAACGAGTAGTCGTTGTACTGGAGGGAATGGATATAAATAACTAAAATATGATTATATATGTTTTTAAATGTTTTTACATTTACCCAATAAAAGATAAAGGCTTAAAATACAGAAAGAGTTCAATTTTAGGCATTTATACCCTAATTTTCACGAAAGGTCCACTTATCACCTTTTGACGGAGAACCGTCATTAAATATAGTTTGATCGATCTTATAAATTCTATTGGACCAAATATAACTCTTCTTTAGAATCGGGATATCAAAATTTACTTTGTGTAAATTTTTGGTACCTTTCTGATAAAGTTCATTTTTTTAATGAATAGTGTAAAATGTTGTATTTTAATTCAAAACCGCTTTTTAATATAATTTATTTATATGATTAGATTATCTTTAGAATTTTTTTTAAAGTGAAATTAGAAAATATTTTACCACTAAATCCAATAGTGGTCGTTGGAATTAATTTCACTTTGAAATCGGACTTAAACTAGTGTCAATCTTTTGATACTTATTGTTTCATAAAAGCACGCTATTTTCTCTGACAGCGGGAATTAATTATTAAATTAATTAATGTGACTTATATGTTTTTAATTTTGTAAAATAGACTTCATTTTTGAATTCGTAATATCAAATATAGCTTAGGGTGAATATTTGGTAATTTTCTGAAAAACTTCAATTTTTGATGAATAGTGAAACCACTATGTGGTACTTATAAAGGCTGATTTTCCGTTTAAATGAAATTTTGCCATCATTGTGTTTTGAATATCAAAAATACGACATACATGGTTGTCATTAAGAAGTAAAATGTGGTTCAATGAGATTATAATAATTTTTTGGTGAATAGTAACTTATTAAGTTCTTAATCGCCATTAGTGGTAATTAGTGTAGTTTAAGGTATAAATAATGCTTTAATAATATGAAATGACCTAGACACATGTCCCAACCTTATTGGTTGTGTCATGGCCGAGCAAGAAAAGCCATGGGTCAACTTGGGGACCCCATGGAGACATTTTGGTTGGGAAATGACATAAATAACCTTTTATTTAATGTTAACGTAAAAATGACACAAACAAGAGATGTTTTACTAAAACAATTTTTAAATGGAGATATACAAGTCAGATTTTTTATTATAAATAGTCATTGGAAAGATAAAAATATTTCCTACATCATAGTTTTTTTTATAATTTTTAGACATTAAATAAATTAAATTATGTATGACATAATAATGATGCAGCGATGACATCATTATTTGACGATTTAAATAAAATGGAAAGATAATGTAAAATCTATGAACTACACATGTCCAAAACTTATTGGCTGGATGTATTTCGAACCCTTATCACCTTATCCACGAATTATTTCAATGTGGGACCTTTTAAAACCGAAACACATTTTCAAATAAAGTAATATTTCTTTACTTTCCAAAAGTGCCACTCCTCTCCTCTTATAAAAGGCCCCAAACTCTACCTCATTTCACACACTCCTCAAGCCTTTGGCTCGGCCAACCCCTGCCCATTTTTTCTCTCCACATCCCTCCCCTCATCCTAGAGGATTCACTTTGGCCAGAATTCTTTCAAAGGAAGCCTTTAGGCTCAAATCAAAAGGAGTTACACTTTTAAAGGTAATTCATTCTCTCTTGTTCATTTGTTTTATTTGGCTTCTCCAACCCTCTAAACTCTATTTATTTACTTATTTTGTAACAACATCAGTATCTTCAATATAATAGGATGTTGTTATAAGATTTATTCGACCTACACTCTCACACAACTACATCAAATGGTTAAAGAACATAAGGTTTCCGTGGATGGCGAAATTCTGCCTCCCGAAACGATGATTGTTCAATAATCATTTAACACCTTCAAGGGTGGCCATTATGATGTCACTATTTTTATATATGATATATAATATGTTTATTTTTTCTTTAAGATTCTGTATTTTTCATTTTGGGCATACCTTTATGGTTTCCATTATGGGTAAACACGATATCTTCATTTAAGGAAGTGCGGACTACCGCCACCTCAATGTGATGTGATTCGTTAATGCCATATGTGGGACGTGTAAATGATGGATTTAAAGTTATTATATATGATGTTATACTGGAATTATAATATACCTCTATATCATTATTATTTCTTTCCATTAAAGTATGAGATAGAAATGAAAGTAGCGTTCATGCGTACGTACGACTTACCGTCTCGATGAACGGTGCATTTCATTTCTTATCACCAAATGTAATGTACTATTAAAAGTACATGTATATAATGGATATATATAATTAATGATATATCTAAATGATGAATATATTTCTAAAATTAAAATATACATACCTCTCATTTAGTTTTAATTCCATTAATATGACAAAGAAATGAAAGTAGCGTTCATGCGTACGTACGGCTTACCGTCTCCATGAATGGTGCATTTCATTTCTTACCTCTAAATGATTATGTAATATTATAAATACATGTATATTCTGGATATATATGATATATATGATATCCAATTCAGGAATTTAATTCTGGATATAAAGAACTTTTTACCACACGAACAACATGTAATTGTAAGAAGTCCACTTTCGACTTAAGAACCAAATATTGACAAAACAAACATTATTAACTAAAATGGTTACATAATGTTTATAACATGGAAATGTGTGATATAAAAGGAATAATGAACATTAACAAGTTTCTTAATCATGTATAAATTAACTCAAGTTTATTATTCAGGACATTAAAGAACGATCGAGTCAAGTCGGACCCGAGGTAAGGGAACTTCTTAACCCAATTTCCATTCTTTGGGTTAATCTCCTACTTTAAAATTACGTCATGATATTATTATGTCCTATCTTGTATTTTTACTATCATTATTTGTAATTATAGTGAATACAAATAATAGATCTATTTTATTTAAAAAATGATCTTTGTAAGGGACTTCATCTCAATCTCCTTTCATTGAGGCATATTTCGTTTTATAGACAACTTTCTTTTATACGGTGTATAAACCCCTTTGACTTTTACTTTTATACAAAAGGAATCTATTTCTACGAAGTGTTTTACGAAACGGCAAAAATGAATGTTTTTTTAACGTGCGCGGTGACAACGACCTTTTCCGCAGCCGCGAGTATTATTTGGTCTTTGGATTTCTCAACAAGCCGTAATGTTTTTAGAATAAAATAAATACCATATACTTTTTTTATGTATTTTGGTATTGAAAATGGTTTTGAAAAAGGATTCTATTATGTCAATATATTTATGATATATTGTGATTGAAATGTGGAAATTTTATCATTCCTTTATATTGGTTTTATGTTTTATGATTTTATATTGGTATTTGGAAATTTTAACGGGTGGTTACATTATAAACCATATGACGAGTGGTGCCGTGAATACCAGGACGGGTGGTTACGTTATAACCTCCAATGCATTGGGTATGGAAGTCAGCTGTATGGCTATTCCATTATGTATGTATGGAAATTGGCCGTATGGCTATTCCATTAAGTGATATGTGTGGAAGTGGACCGTATGGTTATTCCACTTAAGTATGTTTATGTCCCAAGTTACCTTTATAAATGTTATGTGTTATTTTTATGGATTTTATGGTAATCCTTTGGATACAAAAAAGTATGTAATGATACATTATTCAGTGAAGAGTTTTTACAACTTCATGAAGGTGAAGGTATTACTTTGATAGAGTATACATGGTTTACTAGATTTTGAAAAACTAACAGTTTTCATTCTTTGTGTATCCCTTACTGAGCTTTTTATACTCACCCCAAGTTTTTTTTTGAAATGTTTTTCACAGGACTTAATGTGGAATAAGGTCAAGGATGGGATCAGGGGAATGTTATGCTATATAAAACATGGAACTAGACATGTTTCATTTAAGAGTTTTTTATTTATTTATGGAAACATAGTAGAAGTGACTACGTTGTAATCCTTTGAGATGTAATAGTTATGTTCTAATTCTCTAAAACTCTAACCTGAAAAGAACCTCAACGTGTGATCTTGTGATAACTCATGATTAAGTAATGTTTAAGGTCGGTGCCTTATAGTTGGTATCAAAGGTCGGTTTAGACAACTTTAGGAGTTAGAAAAGTGTTAAATTATAATATGATTGAAATGATATAGCATTTATGGATTAACATGTTGCTTCGCCTAAGATATTTCTGTGTTCAGAATGGTTTTCCGCAGAGGAAACAAAGCAGCTATGTTGGGACGACATCAGGAGGAAGATAACCTTCCAAATCAGCAACCTAAGATGGTCGGAATCAGAACTGAAAGTTTGTTGCAGTGATGGCACAGTTGACTCAGGCTATAAATGTTGGTGGTATCCATGCACGAGATCAGCCAGATCAACCGCAGAGGAACATGTCAGCGGTGGAACATTTCATGAGGCAACATCCCCCATCATTCAGAGGATCATCTGACCCTGTGCAAGCTGAAGGGTGGATTAAAGCACTGGAGAAGATTTTTGATGTCATGGGGTGTTCAGAACAACAAAAGGTTAGTCTTGCTGTTTACGGTTTTGAAGGTGAAGCTGATCAGTGGTGGTCGATGGGGAAAAATATAAGGGATAGTGATGAGATTGAGGATCTTCACTGGGACGAATTCAAAGGAATGTTTCTTGAGAAATGTTTTCCTATGGTGGTTCGTCTTAGGATGGAAAAATTTCCTAGAATTGATGCAGGAGGATGATTCAGTGGCTGCTTATGAATAAAAGTTCACTCGATTGACAAGGTATGCTCCAAACTTCATACGAGATCTTGATAGTAAAATAAACCGTTTTTACTCAAGGTTAAAGCCAAAGTATCGAAGGGCTTTAGCTTCTAGTGAGTTCAAAAGTTTTGAAAAACTTGTTCGATGTTCCGAGAAGGTAGAAATGGATTTTGCCGATGATCAGGTGTTCTATGACAAACAATAGAATAAGAGGTCTAGTTGGCAGGCCAAGGGGAAGAATTCATCAATGAAGCAAGGAGGTAAGAAAACCAAATATCCATCTCGTGAGATGTGTGGTAAAATGCATCCTGGAGAATGTTTATCCAAGTCTGGTAAGTGCTTTCAGTGTGGTAAGTCTGGTCATATTGCTCGTAACTGTAAGGGAGATGATCAATAAGGAAATGAAAAGCCAATGGTAAGATGTTTTAAGTGTAATGAAATGGGTCATTATGCAAACGAGTGTCCAACGAAGAAATCAACTGGGGGAATGCAGCCAGACTACAAGCAGAAAGGGGTGGTGAAATCCTTTGCAACAACTTCAGCAGATGTTGGGCCATCGAATGAAGTGGTATCAGCTCCTGGGAGCTCAGTATTTTTCGAAGATTGACTTGAGGTCGGGGTACCATCAGTTGAAAGTAAAAGAAGCAGACGTTCCGAAGACTGCGTTCCGTACTAGATATGGCCATTATGAATTTGTAGTTATGCCTTTTGGGTTAACCAATGCACCTGCTGTATTCAAGGAACTTATGAATAAAATTTTACATGAGTTCTTGGATAAGTTTGTGTTTGTGTTTTGAGGTTTGGGAAGAGGTTATATGTGCCTTGTGATTCACAGTTGAAGAATGAGTTGTTATGTGAGGCTCATAGTTCCCCGTTTTCAGTTCATCCTGGCAGTACTAAGATGTACAGAGATCTGCGGGAGTATTACTGGTGGGATGGAATGAAAAGAGATATTGCTGATTTTACTGTGAAGTGTTTGACATGTCAATAGGTTAAAGCAGAGCGGCAGTTACCGAAAGGGATGCTTCAGCCTTTACCAGTGCCAGAGTGGAAATGGGAGAATATATCCATGGAATTTGTTGTGGGATTACCAAGGACATCTTGAGGTAATAATGCAATCTGGGTTATTGTTGATCGCTTGACCAAATCTGCTCATTTCCTTGCTATACAAGATACTTATTCCCTAGATCAACTTTCTCGTTTGTATCTTAAAGAGATAGTCAGGTTACATGGAGTTCCTCTCTCCATTTTATCGGATCGTGATCCCAGGATTACTTCTGACTTTTGGAAAGGCCTTCAGAAGTCATTGGGTACAGAATTAAATTTTAGTAGAGCTTTTCATCTTCAATAAGATGGGAAGTCAGAACGAACAATCCAGACATTGGAGGATATTCTACAAGCTTGTTCTACGGATTATCCGGGAAGTTGGGACCAACATCTTTCTTTGGTTGAGTTTTCTTATAATAATAGTTTTTATTCCAGTATACAGACAGCACCATTTCAGGCATTATACGGGAAGCAGTGTCGAACTCCAGCTTTCTGGGATGAAGTGGGTGAAAGGAAGCTGATGGGACCAGAATTGGAAGAAGAGATGTCAGAAAAAGTTTAGTTGATTCAGAAGCACATGAGAACAGCTCAGAGCAGGCATAATAGTTATGCGGATAACCGGAGGAAGGATCTATCTTTCGAGGTAGGTGATCATGTTTTTCTCAAAGTCTCACCATGGAAAAGTGTGATGAGATTTGGTAAGAAAGGAAAGCTGAGTCCAAGGTTCAATGGACCATATGAAATTCTGGAGAGAGTTGGATCAGTTGCATACCGAGTGGCTTTACCTCCGAGTTTATCTCAGGTACACAATGTTTTTCATGTTTCAATGTTGAGGAAGTATATGCCAGATCCATCTCATGTTTTGAGTCCAGAGGTAGTTCAGCTGGAAGAGAACCTATCTTATGAGGAACAACCGGTCCAGATTCTTGACTACAGGGAGCAAGTGTTACAGAATAAGGTGATTCATTAGGTAAAGGTTTTGTGGAAAAACCATGTGATTGAAGAGGCAACGTGGGAATCTGAAAATGCTATGAGGGATAAATACCCCCACTTATTTAGATAAGTGAATAAAATTGCGAGGACGCAATTCCCGAAACGGGGGAAGGATGTAACATCCCAGGTAATTAAAGAATAAATAATTTTCATATTTATTAATATTTACGAATTAAATATTAATTTTAATTAAAATGGCTTTCTACGTTCGATAGCGTACTCGATACGCAACGATGAGTTTCTTTGAAAACTTACGTTGCACACAAGTAATAAAATAATATTATTTTAAATGTTAGTTAACGAGTAGCCGTTGTACTGGCGGGAATGGATAGAAATAACTAAAATATTATTATATATGTTTTAAATTTTTTTACATTTATCCAATAAAAGATAATGTCTTAAAATACGGAAAGAGTTCAATTTTAGGCATTTATACCCTAATTTTCACGAAAGGTCCACTTATCACCTTTTGACGGAGAACCGTCATTAAATATAGTTTTGATCAATCTTATAAATTCTATTGGACCAAATATAACTCTTCTTTAGAATCGGGACATCAAAATTTACTTTGTGTAAATTTTTGGTACCTTTCTGATAAAGTTCATTTTTTTAATGAATAGTGTAAAATGTTGTATTTTAATTCAAAACCGCTTTTTAATCTAATTTATTTATATGATTAGATTATCTTTTGAATTGGTGTTAAAGTGAAATTAGAAAATATTTTTACCATTAAATCCAATAGTGGTCGTTGGAATTAATTTCACTTTGAAATCGGACTTAAACTAGTGTCAATCTTTTGATACTTATTGTTTCATAAAAATACGCTATTTGCTCTGACAGCGGGAATTAATTATTAAATTAATTAATGTGAATTATATGTTTTGAATTTTGTAAAATAGACTTCATTTTTGAATTCGTAATATCAAATATAGCTTAGGGTGAATTTTTGGTAATTTTCTGAAAAACTTCAATTTTTGATGAATAGTGAAACCACTAAGTGGTACTTATAAAGACTGATTTTCCGTTTAAATGAAATTTTGCCATCATTGTGTTTTGAATATCACAAATCCGACATACATGGTTGTCATTAAGAAGTAAAATGTGGTTCAATGAGATTATAATAATTTTTTTGGTGAATAGTAACATATTAAGTTCTTAATCGCCAATAGTGGTAATTAGTGTAGTTTAAGGTATAAATAATGCTTTAATAATATGAAATGACCTAGACACATGTCCCAACCTTATTTGTTGTGTCATGGCCGACCAAGACAAGCCATGGGTCAACTTGGGGACCACATGGAAACATTTTGGTTGGGAAATGACATAAATAACTTTTTATTTAATGTTAAAGTAAAAATGACACAAACAAGAGATGTTTTACTAAAACAATTTTTAAATGGGGATATACAAGTCAGATTTTTGATTATAAATAGTCATTGGAAAGATAAAAATATTTCCTATATCATAGTATTTGTTTTATAATTTTTAGACATTAAATAAATTAAATTATTTATGACATAATAATGATGCAGCGATGACATCATTAGTTGACGATTTAAATAAAATTGAAAGATAATGTAAACTCTATGAACTAAAAATGTCCAAAACTTATTGGATGGGTGTATTTAGAACCTTTATCACCTTATCCACGAATTATTAAAATGTGGGACCTTTTAAAACCGAAATACATTTTCAAATAAAGTAATATTTCTTTACTTTCCAAAAGTGCCCCTCCTCTCCTCTTATAAAAGGCCCCCACCTATACCTCATTTCACACACTCCTAAAGCCTTTGGCTCGGCCAACCAATGCCCATTTACTCTCTCCACATCCCTCTCCTCATCCTAGAGGATTCCCTTTGGGCAGAATCCTTTCAAAGGAAGCCTTTAGGCTCAAATCAAAAAGAGTTACACTTTTAAAGGTAATTCATTCTCTCTTGTTCATTTGTTTTATTTTGCTTCTCCAACCCTCTAAAATCTTTTTATTTACTTCTTTTGTAACAACACCAGTATATTCAATATACTAGGATGTTGTTATAAGATTTATTCGAGCTACACTCTCACACAACTACATCAAATGGTTAAAGAACATACAGTTTCCGTGGATGGTGAAATTCTGCCTCCCGAAACGATGATTGTTCAATACTCATTTAACACCTTCAAGGGTGGCCATTATGATGTCCCTATTTTTATATATGATATATAATATGTTTATTTTTTTTAAGCTTCTTTATTTTTTATTTTGGGCATACCTTTATGGTTTCCATTATGGGTAAACACGATATCTTCATTTAAGGAAGTACGGAGTACCGCCACCTCAAAGTGATGTGATTCGTTAATGCCATATGTGGGACGTGTAAATGATGGATTTAAAGTTATTATATATGATTTTATACTGGAATTATAATATACCTCTATATCATTATTATTTCTTTCCATTAAAGTATGAGATAGAAATGAAAGTAGCGTTCATGCGTACGTATGGCTTACCGTCTCCATGAACTGTGTATTTCATTTCTTATCCCCAAATGTAATGTACTATTAAAAGTACATGTATATAATGGATATATATAATTAATGATATATCTAAATGATGAATATAATTCTGGAAATAAAATATGCATACCTATCATTTAGTTTTAATTCCATTAATATGACAAAGAATTGAAAGTAGCGTTCATGCGTACGTACGGCTTACCGTCTCCATGAACGGTGCATTTCATTTCTTACCTCTAAATGATTATATAATATTATAAATACATGTATATGCTGGATATATATGATATATATGATATCCAAATCCGGAATTTCATTCTGGATATAAAGAACTTTTGACCACACGAACAACATGTAATTGTAAGAAGTCCACTTTCGACTTAAGAACCAAATATTGACAAAACAAACATTATTAACTTAAATGGTTACATAATGTTTATAACATTGAAATGAGTGATATAAAAGGAATAATGAACTTTAAAAAGGTTATTAATCAAGTATAAATTAACTCAAGTTTATTATTCAGGACGTTAAAGAACGATCGAGTCAAGTCGGACCCGAGGTAAGGGAACTTCTTAACCCAATTTCCATTCTTTGGGTTAATCTCCGACTTTAAAATTACGTCATGATATTATTATGTCCTATCTTGTATTTTACTTTCATTATGTGTAATTATAGTGAATACAAATAATAGATCTATTTTATTTAAAAAAATGATCTTTGTAAGGGACTTCGTCTCAATCTCCTTTTACTGAGGCATATTTCGTTTTATACACAACTTTCTTTTATACGGTGTATAAACCCCTTTGACTTTTACTTTTATAAAAAAGTAATATTTTTCTACGAAGCATTTTACTAAATGAAAAAAGGAATGTTTTTTTAACGTACGCGGTGACAACGACCTTTTCCGCCGCCGCGAGTATTATTTGGTCTTTGGCTTTCTCAACAAGCCGTAATGTTTTTAGAATAAAATAAATACCATATACTCTTTTATGTATTTTGGTATTGAAAATGGTTTTGAAAAAGGATTCTATTATGTCAATATATTTATGATATATTGTGATTGAAATGTGGAAATGTTATCATTCCTTTATATTGGTTTTATGTTTTATGATTTTATATTGGTACTTGGACATTTTAACTGGTGGTTACGTTATAAACCATATGACGGGTGGTGCCGTGAATACCAGGACGGGTGGTTACGTTATAACCTCCAATGCATTGGGTATGGAAGTCAGCCGTATGGCTATTCCATTAAGTATGTATGGAAATTGGCCGTATGGCTATTCCATTAAGTGATATGTGTGGAAGTGGACCATATAGTTATTCTACTTAAGTATGTTTATGTCCCAAGTTACCTTTATAAATGTTATGTGTTCTTTTTATGGATTTTATGGTAATCCATTGGTTACAAAAAGGTATGTAATGATACATTATTCAGTGATGAGTTTTTACAACATCATGAAGGTGAAGGTATTACTTTGATAGAGTATACATGGTTTACTTGATTTTGAAAAACTAACAGTTTTCATTCTTTGTGTATCCCTTACTGAGCTTTTTATGCTCACCCCAAGTTTTTTTTGAAATGTTTTTCACAGGACTTAATGTGGAATAAGTTCAAGGATGGGATCAAGGGAATGTCATGCTATATAAAACATGGAACTAAACATGTTTCTTTTAAGAGTTTTTTATTTATTTATAGAAACTTAGTAGAAGTAACTAATTTGTAATCTTTTGAGATGTAATAGTTATGTTCTAATTCTCTAAAACTCTAAACCTGAAAAGATCCTCAACGTGTAATCTTGTCATAACTCAAGATTAAGTAAGGTTTAAGGTCGGGGCCTTATAACCTCTTTATGGAAAAAATGATATCTATTTACATTTTATTACCAAAATACATTTATTTTTATAAGAGTATTTTTGATGGAAAAATAGAATTTTTATGATATCATTATTGTTTTATTATGAACCATTGAATGTCCTAACAAAGATATGATCACCAAATTATTATCATGTATTCAATAAGTTAAAATAACCACACTAATGGGAAAATACTTAATTAATAATATTAAATTTATTATTATACATTAGATGATATTATAATTCCATTATTATTTTTATATAATACCCTTAAAAACACCTTATTATAATATTTTTCAATTTTTTAATGATATAACAACAAGATACTCTTATAATAATAAATATAATTATATGATCTGGATTGGGTCATTTTGACAACCTACCTGAAAAATGATATAAAATTATATCATGGATAATTATTATGACATCTGATTACTATTTTTTGTTAATCCAAAACCCACTCGTGTTAAATTGTCAATATAATATGTGGATTAAATATTTTAACATCGAAAAATTAAAAAATGCGTTAAATGCATCAAATACGAGTTAACATCTTGGAATATTCAATATAATTTTTTTTTGGAATATAACACTGAGATAGAGATTGATTCTATGGGCCACAAAGTCATGGTGAAGGCAGAATAAAAATATTATTTTTATAATATAAAACACTTTTTTATTCAATATAATTAAATAACTCAAAAACAATGTGTCGTATGAGAAATATGAGACCACTACTAGGTTTGGAATTATGAGTTAACTCTTAGAGGGGAATACCATTCAATGGATTCAGATGTTTGAATACATCTTTCATGAGATAAATGATTAAATAATATTAAATATATTTTTTAATTAAAAATAATTAAATATCTTTTAAATAGTTCATTGTATTGGAAATACAATTCCACTGATATTTACTTAATGAGGTGTTTACCCGAGACAAAGTATAAAATTTGTAGGGGTCGTAAATTTGGATTTCTCCCTCAAGAAAATAACGTTCTCAAAATGTAATTAATTATTAATATATTTTTAATATATTTATTAATTAATATTTCTCAAACTATGTTCTATATCAGAATCTTGAGAACACTGTTGGGTCCAAAATGGGGTGTTTTCTCTATGTGGGGTACAACATTTATGCGAATCAAGTGTTTGGAAAAATAGCAATCAATAAAACTCTTTTTACTTATAAATAATTATGTATTAAATTTTTTAATATATAATTAATTAATTTCTCTCAAATGGTGCAACATATTTTTAATATGAGACAACTACTAGGCCAAGAACGTGGTGTATACAGTATGTGAAGTATAAATTTAATATGGAATGGTATTTTGGTTATGTGGATAATTAAATAATGATACTCCATAAATAATTTAAATTATTAAATTGTTATTTTATTATTAAAATAGATTATAATGGTATTAAGATGTCACACCATAATGGTCGATGAGACACCGTATTAAAAGCCTCTGTTTCATAACCATTTTAATCTATTTTGGTGGCAACACCATTAATGGAAAATTTATAAACTCAATCCTTAATATAATATTGAATCATAGATTAAATGGGTGTTTTATATTTTATGTTTTTAATGGATGTTTTTTATTCAAATGCTAATGTTGACATAAATTAGGTAAAATTAATGATAAATAGAATAATTGTTATTATTATTATTATTTATGAAAAATAGTATTAATAGTGGAAAATATGAATGTGATTCTACAATATATTTTTTTCTCATTATTAGTATTATTATTATGAGATATTCAATAATAGTATTAATTTATGATATTATTGCGTTGTTTTACATGGATTATTTCATTCATAAATCCCTCATACGGTGTCTGATTAAATTTTTGTTTGTGGAAGAGTGACCATGGAGTTGAAGAGGTCATTTCATGAACAATTTTGAATATTTAATATCGTCTCATGGTGTAGGTCCATGAAGATACCAATATGATGATGTATTTGGCAATTGTATTTAAAAGGAGATATTAATAATAAATTTGGACACTTTAGATTTTCATATTTAATTGGGGAGTTTTTGAATTCTATCAGAATATTTTATGTTTTGTTGCTGTGTGTGAGTTTTGAATTGGTATGCTTAGTGTGAGGGTTACACATTGTGAATACCCTTTACATGATGAAAATATTTTCTTCAAATTGGTTGTTTATTCATTACCACATGGTTTCCACCTTTACGAATATTTGGATTTTCATGCTGTTAATGAGCATACATGTTGTGTAATTGCCAAACATTAGAGGTGTGATACAATTTTGATGTGTCATCATCATTACAATACATAACACTTTGACGTCATCTATGAGCATGATTTTTTTTGATTCTATCCTATACTATTAATCTTTTACCGACCCTAGTTACACCCTAGTAAATTTTGGAGTCTTCCACCCCTTTTGGAAACATTCAATTGGTGATCGATTGTTATAGTTTTCGCATTCGATTGTTTGGAAAGCGTTCTTCGTCGTAATTTCTTTTTCTCCTTTTCTCCCCTTTTTAGATTTCATGGGATCAACCTAAATTTGATGGAACTATAATTTTATATGATGGATATCACTTCTTGGTTGATTTTCTAGGTATTATACAACTTATGTCATTTTTAACGAGTTTCGTTGTGATTGTCGATTTTTGGAAAAAAGTTATGTGGTGCCATCCCAAATTCCAATAATTGATTATTACTAAATTGTTTTAAATAATTCAATTATTGAATTAAATTTAATTGCACATTAATTCTTTCAATAATATTGATAATAACCATATTATAGATAATTGAGATATTTGAAACTGTTTTGGCAATGAAATTTGGAAAACCCCTAATTACAAGGAATTGGGGTGTGTTTATGGAAATTGGATTATTTAAATGTTTCGTTTCATTGAAATTAATTCAAATAATTTATTTAATTTAAATTTGGAAAACTATTTTAAAAACTATTTGAATTAGTTTTTCATGGATTTAATAATTATAAAAATGGTATGAAATTATTTGACAAAAAAATTATTTTATCTTTTAAAAAATTGTTGTATTTAAAACAAATTTGGGATTTAAAAGGAAAAATTTTAATTTTGAAATTGAATAATGGAATTTAATTTTATTTTAAGAAGCTGTTAAATAAATTTTATATAATGTAAGAGAGAATTCATGCATGAGGGAGTATGTGAGTTATTTTGATACACTCAACACTATCACATCATTCAAAGACATACATATGGCAAGGGACATCCTCAACAGGCGGGTGATGAGTCACTAGTATCCAGTGTATAGGGGATGTATGCATACTAATTTTTTTAGATCATATCGAGATTGTATAATCCTATATCTCTTTAATATTATTGCAACTTTTGGTATATGGCCAAATTTCTCTCTCTTTTATTTTTATTTGATATTTAAATATATATCGATGGTTTAAAAGTTCCTTACATGAATTTTTTAGAATTTTGTAAATTATTTTATGCGAATATTGTGTTTAATGTATTTTTTTTAGGAATATACCATATCTTGTAAATCAAATCATGTACTTAAAAAATTATTTTCTATCATTTGGAATCTATATTTCATATTTTTTTAATGATTCTTAATGAATTGGAAAACCTGATTATTTTGAAAATTTAAATTGTTTATTAAGATGATATATAATTGAAAATAATTATGGAATATTTAATGGTATCCTACTTGGATTAGTCTCACACCCCACTTATGCCTTTAGGTGTTAGTAGACTTTCAAATTCATGGTCAATGAAAAGGGAAGGGAACTCTTAGAGGTCGATCTAGACGCAGTGCTTTAGACTTGGTGAGTTATGTCCCAAGGGACCTTAGGGTTTTATTTCACATTTTAGTATATGGGTTTTGGAACATTGGGATTTTATTCCCTTTTTTATTCTGGTGTGTTACTCCCAATGGAGTCTTCTTCAGTTATAAAAACTAGATGGCTTCATTACATTCACATTGTCAGTGAAAAAATTGTTTACCCATACATTTTGTATGATTCCAGGTACTAGTCGCAAACCCATGTAGATCTGTAATGCCCATTAGGCCATATTATGACAGACGCATTTATCGGGTTACAAGGTTACCTAGGGTAGTTCATTATAATTAAAAAACATTAATTTAAAGTATAATAATATATTGATATGCGAATAATTATTTATAATGGATGAGGAATTGATAGATAATATTTAACTCATTAATTATAAACCATGATTAGTATAATGAAAATCATAAAAAAATGTTCAATACTTATATCATATTATAAGACGAAGATAAAATTAGTCATAAAATGAAAATTATATATTGTAACCAATTTTAGTAAATCTCTTATATTCTGTTTAATAAAAAATTAATGATGTTTTTTATAAAGATTATTGAATATTGAAACTACTCTTATAGAATTAATACAAATGGTAAAACACTATAAACACCTAATGTGGGAAAACTGGATGAATCTAAATGATATACCAGTAGATAATGTTTGTGAATGATAATTTTAAATATAAATATGTTATATGATAGTAATGGTATTTTAAATTATAATATTTATTTCTATATCACAAGATGTTAGAGTGCATTAAACTATACATGGAAACATTCCACCTATTTTGCCTCCAATAATTCATCTTTGAGACACATGTTATTTTCTGCAATTAATTTTTTTTAAATGGTGTATATACATACAATTGGAAAATTAATTTAATTTATAATTATTATCCTTTTTTTCCTTCAACATAAATTTTAGCAAATATTTATTTCAATGAATTATTATTATATTTCACTAGAAATAAGTTCCAGTTTCTTCATTTCAAATATGAATCAATTTAGACAAGTTTGTGATACATAATATATATTTTATTCAATGTTGTAAAAAACCACTATTTTCATTTTTTACGATGATACTCATATGATTCATTATATTAATTTTTTTAATGTTAATTTTCTCATGGGGTCGGTATTCGAATGTTGCAATTATTGCATGGGTTTTCATGTTATAAATTTGATATTTATTCCATAATCACTATTCTTTTCTTTTGTATTTATTTATTATTCTATTATAACCAATGAATATTTAATAAAGTAGTAAACATTCTCATTGATTGAAATAATGGTCACAATAAAGTATTCTTTCTTGATGATTTTAATGTTTTAGTATATTATAATTTTATTAAGAATTATTCTTATTTACTATAATGGAAGTTTCATTAATGTCTATATTTTTAACATCCAGTAATTTTTTTCATGTATATAGTAGAATTAAAATATTTTTTATCTCCATTGATACTATTTATTAAAATAATTTCATTTTATATTAATGGAATCATTATCATTTTTCTTGATTTGTTTTTGTGCTTTTTTATTCAAAATGATCAAATGGTTTTTTTCATACATTCAAATGAAATCACATTATCATAGATTACACATTTTCATTATTAATATACTATGTCTTTTTAGATGTTTCATTTATAAATATTTTTTTTAAAACTAAAATTCTTAAAATTATATTCAAATCCCATTTGAAAACTAAATATCCTTTTAAATTATAAGTTATTAAAAATTATTTTAATTGTTAATGTCTTCAATGTATCATAAATTCACCATTTTAAAACCTTATATAGTTTTCAGGTATAAATTACAAGGATTAACTTAAATATTCATGTTTTATAGTGTCTTCACTATTCATTTTTACTATAGATTATTTATATTGAAGAATGTTTCATTTCCTAAACAATATATTATTGCTTTCAAACATATTTTCATTCACAATATAAATTCATTTTAGATTAATTTTCTAGTTATTATTTTAATTTTTTTTTAAACTTTTTTTTGTCCACTCTACCTACCCTATATGGTTATTCATACCTATAGTTAGTATTTTTTTCGCCCCATATGCTTTATTTTGATATGATTTATTTTATAATTTATGTATTTTTATTTTCTATGGTTTATTATGTTAATTTTATGTGATTCATGGAATGGTTTGAAAATTCTATTATTTTTTTAGGGATTCATTATGATATGGTGAATGGTTTACATTAAATGGGAATCCATATGATATGAATATGTGTCTTGATGGATTTATAACTTCATATAATGAACTAGGAAAGTTCTTATATCTCAGGATGCACAATATTTTATATTAACAAGTTATTGACTAACTCAGATCACTATTTGTGATCATGATGGATTACTAATCTACCCATAATGTTTCATTTTAATATTTAAGTGGATTTAAATTTACGCTCATGTTACTATTTTTTATGTAATCATCAACCCTATTATTTTATTATATTTTTATGGGTCTCTTTTAGGGGTTATTTGGGAGAAATGATGATTATTTTTTATGGAATATATGCATTGAACGGTTTCCCTAGTGTCTTCAAAAACTATGCACCCAACAATAAAAAACCATTCACACATTGGGATGTGGGGAATTCATGGCTAGGGAATGGTTATTTACACTATTCACCCACCTTGTAAAAAACATGAACCCATTATCAATGTGATTCTTTTTGGCATATAGTTTTGGAAATGGTGTAGCGCTTCCTAGTTAACCTTACAAACACAATTGTTTTCCCGAATGTTCTATTGAAAATTTAGGAACACTCTTTTTATATAATAATGACCCCAAATATATTGTGATTGCTTTACAAGATCCTTGGGGCTTTGATGAATAATGTATTGCTCCTCCAAAGCACATCCCATGTGGATGAATGAATAGAGATCCTCATTAGAAACCTCTCCAACATGTGATCATATACCATTCCATCTCCCATACTCTCTCTTTGTTTCCTCCATAGATTTTATTAGATAGTAATGTTGTTTATGGATCTATATTTCTATGATTTTGTTATTGAATCATTGTTATATTTATAGATATTTTTTTTCATAATTTATTGTCAGAGAATCCATTTGTAGGTGTTCATATATCATACTGTTTCTAAAGGTAGGTTCTTCCATTATGAAATTCCATCTAATATACTTATATTTAATAAAAAACAAATTTATTTTAATTTATTTATTATTGATATTGAGAAAAACCCAAATTCCAATAGAATTGGAATTTGGGGTGTTTTTTTTGGGAAATTTATCGAAATTATTAATAGGTTGACAATTATCTTATGAAAATGTTTTAAAATGATTTTTAAAAACCTATTATTGGATTTTTATTGAATAAGATTGATATTATGATATCACGTGATATGTATTTGTAATTGGATTGGTATACTGATATTAGAAAGTGGGACATCTAAAATTTTATGATGATTTTATTTTAAATTATTGAATGATAGTTTGATTGATTGACTTATTTTAATTATTCATAATGTTGGAGTGGTCATAAATTTCCCATTAATGTTATTATATTAAATTTTTCTTTAATTTTTATTGGATTCCTTAAATGGTAGTGTATGTAATTTTCCCTTAGGTGGGAGTGGATGCAATCTTCTCGTAAGTGGTAGTGGTTGTAATTAATAAAAATAAATTGAATGGATGTATATATTACATGATGATGTACTCAAATATGAATTGTTATGATTATTTAGATATATATTTTATTGAAAATAATTTTATACCAAATCCTTCTTTATATATATAAAGTGTAATATATAAAATTATTGTTAAGACATTGTTTGAAATAATTAGTTCTCTTTATTTGATAAGAATAATTTTACATAAATATGAAATTTTAATTACATGCATGATTTTTTAAAAATATAAATCATTATTTGTTATATTTGTTATGGTATCATAAAATGGACCACTATGTGAGTGAATACTAATCATTCAGATAATGCCATAACTTTTTCTTTAGGATTTGGTAGATTTTCTACATCTAGTTTAAAGGGAAAGCTCTCCTTATAGGTGGGTGATGTTATTGACCCCTTGGGAATTGAGTTTTGATACCTACAGTATATATGGGTTTCATCTCATCTGTTTTGAGTTCATTGTGAATTAATGATTTTTATTTTATATATCATTTTCATTATTGGTTCGGTAATACCTTTGATGTTTTTACTATACCAATATGTAACTTTTTATTATATTGTTTTTATTGAAAATTTATTCATAATATTATCTTGAATAATTCTAGGACCTTTCAAATAACAGGGGGATCATGATCACACTTCTATATATGATGGTTCTACATTTCATATCAGGTACTAGGGTATCTGGGATAGTTCATGACTATATTGAATCAGAGTTATAGGTGAAGAATATTGCATTGAAGTCATTATCAAGTTTTGAGAATGTTTCGGGATATAGGATGGAATTGTGATTGAGTGGAGGTCAAAATATCATCTTAATGATCATTAATTCAAAATGGGTGGTTTGGTATTGGTGTCTTGAGGATTAATTCTAGTATTTATCATACTTTTTAGTTGGATTGGTTGAATTCCAAATCATGATTTGTAATGTGACGGGGTCATTTTTCCCCATTCCTTATGGTTGACTGTGGAGCTATGTTTACTTTTTATGTATTTAATGTTTTATTCTGATATATGGTATCATATTTCCTCTAGAACGGAATATGAATAATATTCCAAAGGAATTTTATGATGGAATGTTAATATAAAATCCTCTAAAAGAATATAATTGAGATGAAGTTTTTCTGTTTGCTATCCAAGGACTGGGATAGGAAACTGCACTAATTTATGTTTAGGTTTCGACTATGGAACCAATGAGTGATCAATCATAGAATATTTATAAGGAGTTACCTCACAAAATAACGATTAGTGATCAAAAAACTAATAATCATCAAGAGGCCACAGATTGGTTGAGAAAGATTGAACTTTTGGTTGTGTTCTTGGAAACCCCAAATGTAATCATGTTGCAATTTTTCATATTTATGATGGAAGTACCTATAAAAAGATTTTGGTACTCGATGGTGATTGAATAGATGAATGAGGGTTTATAATGGAAGGAAATTAATGTTAGATTCATTTTCCCCTAATTTCTAGAGTACATTGTGGAAACTAATTCTATGGAGTTTTTTAACTCATACCGGATGACATTATCATGAAATTGTATGAGAAATGACTATTTGAACATGTAATGTCTCCACATTAGATAATATTCAACATGGAGATGATCTATTTATCATATTATATGGGAATGAAATATGTTTTTTATTTTAAGGATTTATTACTGAAGCTCTACTCTAATGCTAATTTTATGGACATGGTGTATATGGTTGAAATTTATTTGGATTTTATATAAAGTTTAATGGGAGTACTGTATTCTTTTAATAGAATTTGTCTTAGTTACCATAAATGTATGAAACTATGGATTGTTTCATATGGTGGACATATATAATACAGTTCTTCTAGACCCCCTAAAGTTCATGGAATAGGGCCGTTGATATTCTCTATGTGTGGAAAGTCCATTAATTTGAAACAGGTTTTCATTAAGTCAGCCATTATTAGAAGATGTTGTGGAAATAGAAGAAACATGAAAAGGTTCTTTCATATTTCATCACCTCTAATTACTGTCACATGATTAGAAGAACCAAAAATTATTTTTTTAAGATAATACCTCCTAATCCAAGGGGATCTACAAATAGTGTTTCCTGACTGAAGCTTCTTCACATAGAGGATGTGACTCTAGAGGAATAATATTGATGTTCAGTTACTATGAAAGGTAACATCATTATCACTTCTTGATTAAGGACATATTAATCTGAAACATGTTAATCCCTATTTATTATATTAATACATATTGTGAATCTTATAAAATAAAATACAATGGCTGTTTATTTTGTGTTGGATAATATAACATCCATCAGAATGAAAATAGAGGATGGTCAACATTGTAATTCCTTTTTTTATCCCGATCAAAGATATATATTAATTGGTATTTTTAATTCCTCAAAATGGAACATGATGTCAATTTTATGATTTATTGGATTATTTATAACAAATACTGAATTGATTGTTTTCTCTGATGGTTAACCATTACTACACCCATTGGGACATGTCATGTCATTCAGGGAGAGTGCTACCTACAGTTGAGTATAGACAAACCTTATTATATAGGGAAGGGAAAAGTAATATAACTATTAACTATTTATATAGTGTTATATTCATTATCTAGGAATCTCCCACTAGTTTTTATTAGCTTTTCTAATGTCTTTAAATCTTACTTCTTTGGGATGCCTTTGGTATAGTAGGTGGTGTAATATATTGATCGCGTGGCTGGTACTCCACTAGTATCTATTCATTCATATCGTAAGAATCCATAAAAAATTTAAGTTTTTAATAACCTATTTGATGATCATTTAGAGAATTCATATATATGTTTGAGTGTGTAAACTTGGGAGGAGCCTTTTCCCATTGCTAAAAAGAAGATGGAACGGTTCTTCTTTGTCTTGATTATTGAAAAATCAACTATGTTATAATATATAAAAAGTATATTCTTCTATTAATTGATGAACTATTGGACCAATTAAAAAGGGGGAATTAGTTTTCAGCGATATCGTTTCAATATAGTTATCACCAATTTAGATTAAACCCCATATTACATCCATAAAATCATTTTTAATGAAGGTATTTCCATTATGAGGGTCTTTTCATGCCATTTATTCTATACAATGATCCTATATTATATATGGAATTTATTATAATTATATTACACAACTATCTTGATATATTGTGGTTGTCTTTGTATATTAAATCCCTTATTATTCAATTCCTGTGGAGGATCATGTGCATCATCTAAGAAATTTTTTTATCATTGATAATAATTTATCATCATTATTCCATAATATGAAAATGGGATTTCATGATTTGATAAGTGAAGTACTTGGGAGAAATTTTATATATATATTATATTTCATTTGTTCTCCAAAAGGTGAAATCTGTTATGACATGGGAAAAACCACATAATGTTTTCATGATTCCAAGATTCATTGAAATAGATGGACATTATAGGTGGTTCGACAATGATTTCTTGTAGCTGGAATATTAAATTACTAATATCAATCAAAAGGGGGTGAAGTATTTTTGGGAAGATAATTGTCAATGTTATTATTGTGAGAGGAAATTTATTTTGACTACTATTCTATTGTTGACACACCTAGATGATATGTAGGCATATCTAGTCATCTCTAGTGCATCAGGATTATTATTGGGATGTTTTTACATACATGGAGATCCATTAATATGTTTTGGATATCAGGTTCATATGGAACATTATAATAACTATCCAAACCATGAAATTGATCTTGAATCTCTAATTCATGAACATAATAGTTGGATGAATAAACATTTTGTAGAATGGTTTAAACTTTATTCAGAATATAATATAGGGACTTATATCATCTCTAAAAAAATAATTGGACCATTCCAAATGTATTAGGTGGAGTAAATGTCGACATTATATTTAAACATCACCATTACCAAGAGGAAATGGAATTTTATTTCTAATGAATGTAGATGGGATCTCCCAACATAGGGAATTAAAAAATAATTATAACAATGGAACATTATTGGACATTTTTCGTAGTTGAATATATTTTGTTTTTGAACAATGGATGAAGTTATTTTGAATAGTGTTCCATTGACGTCCTCTCTTATTCGGATGGTTGATCAGGAATACCATTTCTGAGTTGTAACTCATATTAGAGGGTATTATATTTTCCTAGAATCAGTACATTGTACATTTTCAATTGAGAAATATTATGATTGGGGATTTGTGTAATTACAAGATAGTTGTTCAACCATTAACCAAAATGATTTTTAAGACATGTGGCTTGATTGTGGTGGTCAAGTATGGTATTGAGAATTATTATTTTTCTCCTCATTGTCATACATTCCAACATTTCATAGATGAGAACTAGAGACCTTTGGGACTCAATTATATACAAGTAGTTCCCCATTGGATGGAATATTATATTCATGTGGACATTGTGGTATGTTTTCTAGATATTAAGGGAACGTTGATTTCAATACCTGTTGTAATTGGTCAGTAAACCAAATCATCTCATATTATACTCATTCATGACATAGCCAATGTGGAGGAGAATGAAATTCTATATGATTGGGATATTGCTAAATTAAATAGTGTTCTAGATGCTATTGGATATAATTGGAATCCCAATATTACTTATATATTTTAGAGAGACAATCTATAGGCACCACAAACATAGGTTCATTTGAGTACATAATATAATCCATAGACATATAAAAATAAAAAACGGGTATATAATTTTTTGAGGATATTCATTATTCATGTATCCTAAATTTTTGTGGATATTTTGAAGACCATTTAAGACTAGTTACCATTATGTATAAAAATAGTTACCAGGCCATGATTGGAATGTCTCCTTTTTATGAGTTCCATGGTTAAACATGTAAATATATGTTTTGTTAGCTGGATATCCATGAACATTCGTTGGTTGTACCGATATTTTTTTAAAAAAATATTGGGATGATTATATTGATTCATTAATGAATATTGGTTTAATGGATATAGATTAAATATTTTTTTGATCATCCTCACAAACAGTTTTAATTATTAGTTAGTGGCAATGTTTTTTTGACTGTTTTAACCTATTGGGTGTCATGAAAACAAGGGAGGAATGCGAATATCTATACTAATTTTATTTAATATTTTTATTATTTTGAGAAACTGGGGTACGTGGATCAATATTTTGGACATAAGCCATTATTAATTTTGTTAAAAACATTTTCCATGTGTTGTAGCTATGAATGTATCTATCATATCCCTATATTTTTTATGTGATCATGATATTTTTGTAGAGTGATATTTATCCATGACTAAGAATACAATATGTATTCTATATTTTGTATATATGGTACATCACGAGAGTTTGTTTCCATTGTTAAGTGTTCCATGGAAGCATGGTTACCAATGATACATGGGATACAAATGCACTGATGAAATAAAAAATTCATAGCTTTCTTACATGGACCTTTTTATTTAAAAACATAAACTGTGGTGGTGGTGGTAGTGGGGAGGGTATAATATCATAATATTATATTCCCTATATTATTCGACCATATATTTTATAAATGTTTTCTTGGGTCTAGTTTATGCATTTATAAGGTACGGTTTTTATTTATTTAAATATATCATGGTCAGTGTGTGGTTGGGGATTGATTTTCCCAAAATATGCACCAACCTTGTGTAAACTGTGAGCCCCATAGATAGAGGGGAATTTATGTATGGTGAATAATTTCCCAAATAATATACACATCTAGTATAAAATGGGAACCCCATTATATGAGTGCACAGGGTGGAATTATATTTGGGGAATTTGTGATACCTCTTTAAGATAAGAATGAATAGGTTGATGTTTATTATCTAAAATTATTTTAAATATATTCACAACATACTTTTTGACATCAAATAGAAGATAACTTCTATTGAATGAATTACCATGGACCTTCGGGATCTCAAGAACCATTTTGAGATCCTCCAAACCCCATCCCAGGTTGATAGTTGTGTGGTTCTCCCCATCTAGTCCATCTACAGAAGGTGATATTCTAATATTACTTCTCCCCCACTCTCTCTATCTTTACTCCATAGGTTAATTTAAATCATAAAGTTTTTTGTGAATCTAAAAATAATTTATTTGTATTTTCAATCTAGGTTGCATTTTTAGATCTCAGTTTTTATTTTTTTTCATTCTCAAATTACTCTATTGTTGTTTTGATTTGATATTTCCATTCAATTATGATCGTTATATTGATATTTTTTTTTAATAAAACCTAGTTTCTATTTTTTTGGATAGTATTTTATTTTAATTGAATATTAAAAAACCAATTTGATGAAAATTTGAAATTTAATTTATTTGTTATGGATTTTAGAAAAAAAAACTATTTTCAATGGAATTGTAATTCATTGTGTGTATTGGAAATTAATCGAAATTTGAAATTGATTTAATTTTTTTCTTAATAATATCCCAAAAATTTATTTGATTAAAAATATTATTGGTTTTATTTTGAAATGTCAGGAAATTTTTAGAGTCTGTGATTTGGATTTGAAATTGGTATGGTATATTGAAATGAAAATTATGGAAAATGTATTATAAATGATGCTTTGATTTGAAATAATTGATGCCAATTTGATTTTTTCTTTGACTTTAATATCCACTTATGTGAGATTATATTTTATTTCCACTATAGTGGGAGTGGATGTAACATTCACTTTGGTGGGAGTGGATTTAATTTCCCCATATGTGGGATTGTAAGTAATATTCCATTTATGTGAGAGTCAAGGTAATTTTCCATTTCATCCAAGTCGATGAAATTAATTAACCCTGTAATGTGTGTGTATTTTAATTAGTATTGTATTATTTTATGAAGTTTATTTATTAAATAGATATGTATAGAATTTATTTTAATGGTATTTTTCTATCCCTGATGATTTATATAATCCAGGTTTAGAAAATGCATTGTTTAGCCATTTTTTAATGATTATATTTTCGGTATTGAATTGGAAATTTGGATTTAAATATGTAATTCTGAATCAATGTATGTTTTGTTTAATAACTGAGGAATTATTTGGTATATTAATTAATGAAAATTATTATGAAGAACATTGTGGGATCCTACTATTCTTTTATCTCACACCATATGTTTTCCTTAAGGCATTTTTATATGTTATACTACCTTGTTATAATAATGGTATAGCTACACTCAGAGGAGGTGGATATTCTTGGACCATTTGTATTGGAGTGTCGATACCTTAAATAGTTTTTCAATTTCTCTTTATTTTGATAGTATTTTATGACATTCAATTTTGATATTTATATACATCATTGATTCATGGTTCTGTTCTCCAATTGGTTTTTTTATAGTGATATGTATGTGATTCTTCTTTTGTTCTTGGGGTGAAATGCTTCCCCGGTTAAAATTATATGATTCCAAGTGGGCCTCGTAAACTATTGGGGATCCGGAAAGCCCTTTGAACTTCATTGAGGATGGTTCATGTATCCATGTACTAGTGTATTCTAGATGGTTTGTTAGATTTTACATTTTAATTGATATAAATTCTTATGTTTATGATTTTCCATCATTTTCATGATATATATCATTCTACTAAATGAAATCATGATAACACATGATTATAAATTTACATAACACTATTATGTTAAGATAACAATTTTTTTACATTTTATTTGAGTTAGCCAGAGCTTTTCCACACCCTTAATATTCTAATGATTGTCTTATGATTCATTATAATTTTCTTTCATTACCATATAATTTCTTATGAACACATATTAATGTATTTATTTCTCTCTCATGATCTCGCTTGTGTTCATGATCAGGAACATTATAATTTGATTTTTCCTTATTTGGAATATATTTGATTCCCTTATATATATTACTATTCCCCAGGTTATGAAGATTATTTTATTTTGTTAGTTATATTGGAAATGGTCTAGCGCGGCATAAATATGGGAAAAGTTTTTGAACTACAGTAACAAATTTTATTGTGTGTTATCACAAAGACACCAATCCTTTTAATAATTAGGATATGTAACTATTTATGAGATGATATAATTAAATCTTGAGATTAATTTATTATATTATATTGGGATATTATAGGCATATAATGTTACCCTTTGAAAGTCAATTGAATCTAGAAAATCTATCTATGGGGAAAAAATAAATGTGACTGGACAACCAAAATCCAACCTTATAATATTCATGGATGTTGAATATTAATTTATTGGACAATATAGAGAGGATTTAATGATCCTTGCAACTAGAATACACATTTAATACTGTAATTCGAATATAGAAGTTGATGGATAATAGGACTTTATAAAATCAATTGGAGACATTGATAATAATATAGTTTATAATATATTGTAACATTTAATCTAGATATAAGTACTAATCTTATAAATATTTATTTTATATATGAATTATGAGTAAAATATATTTTTATATGTGATAGATTATTGATAATGAAAATCTATTAAATGTTATTAATTTCCATGAAAATAAATGTTTTTACAATGGATAATGTGATATGAATGGAAATTTCATTTGAGAAGGTCCAAAATACATTTTTAGATACATTCAGAAGAGTATAATTAATGGTATCTCATAATTGAAAAATTAATGATTAACGTATTTTTTATATCATAATATTTTCATAAATGTTCAATGTGTTTTGAGGAAAACGTCATGGCATCAATTATTTCACATGTATTATAATATTGTAGAATATTACAATGAAAAATTAAAGAGGGAAATAGTTTACAAAAAAATCACAATGAATAAATGTAAGTAGAATGATTTATTATGATATATCTATACCAGACATTTTTTATACATATCAAAAAATTACATAAGTTTTACTTTAAAGTATAAAATAAATAATATAGAGAAAATGCATCTTTTTCATTTTGGTATGGTATTGAATGTTAATAAGAACAGAAGGGAATATTATTCTGTAGTTATTATCAGGAAAATGATGAAATGCATCAAAAAAAGTTCATTAAAATGTATCAAATCAAAGGAAAAATCCCAAAACATTTCAACGAAAAGTGGAAAAGGACCATACATGAGACTAATTTCATCCCATGATTTCTTATATGTATATTTTATATAAAATTCGGTGAATTGAAGTATAAAAATTTGAGGATTTTGAAAAGTGTTTATTTATAATTGTATCTATACTTCATGATTTTTTGATACGTAACAAATATGAGTTGTTTGAATATAAATATGTTCAATGTGTATGCAAATAAATGATACATGATGTAAGGTAAATTCTCTAAACTGATCAAAATGTTTGATTTCAAATCCTACAGTGAAAAGTAATCATCTATTAGATTATTGGTTTATTAATTCAAGTTGAACATTTATTTGGTATTCAAAAAACATCAAACCAATGTGTTCATTCTATATAATGATTTTTTATTCCTATTTGGAATGAATTATGTTTCTAGTGTCTTATACAGATCATATTTTTTAGTAATTCTTTAAACATGATTAATATAATAATAATATGAATTTTTTTCTTAAATATACCAGTCATGGGAAGATGAATCCTAGTATAATAAAATTAGAATTAATTTTTATTATTTTACACTATGTGTGCATTAGTCTCCTAGGTTCAATGAGACTCATGTTTTATTGAAACATTTAATTGTATAGTTTGAGAAATAGAATCCTATTTATATAAGTTTATTTTATAAAATTGTCAGAATTTGATTAGATAATGACTATGAACTGATACATAGAGGAGCTATTCGTGAATTCAAAGGATTTGTGATATTACATTAATTGTTTAGCTGATGAAAAATTGATGATATTTTTATATTAAGAAATGATATTGGATCCCCTAAATAGGACAACCGAATAATATCATATTTATGTATTGATCGATAAAAATATACAATTTTTTATACCTAAACATATATCACTCAATGAACATTAGTCCCATGATGTTCGAAAAATGAGCATAGATGATGACACATACATGAATAAATTGACAATAAAAATATATCTTGAATGAATTTCAAAAATCAAATTTTCTTATACTCATCTGATCAATGATGTATATATATAGGGGATTAATGATGAGTTTTTTGAATCGTACAAAATCATTCTTTTATCATGTTGTGTATTAAAAAAGAGTAGTTAGACCATTAATATATTGAAACTATAATGAAAAATGTATATCATATGTGTTATAAAAAATACTAGTCCATTATGTAAAATATCATGTCTTATTTATGAAAATTATTTTATAAGGCTATGACAACCAACAAACACACAAAATGATATTAAAAAATTAAATACCACTTAATTTTCCAATTAATTTTTTGGATATTATAGAAATCTTTATGATAAATATGTAATATTAAAGATAATAATAATATATCTATAAAAGGGTGAATATCAAAATTTTAGTTAATGGGATCAAAATTGAATAGGGTCAAAATTGGAATTTTCATACACTGGAAGATGAAATATGATTAGGTTTGAAAAAGGGATTGTGGGAATGAATTTTCCCCTTGAAATATACATCATAAGAATGATAAAACCAATGTGAGGTGGTCATATTATCAACATGTCAATGTGACATATTTTTTATTAATAAAAATGATAATTTCATCCAAAAAAATTATGATTATAAAACTGATATATGATTATCATTTTCTTAATAATTCATAAAAAGAGAATCCATCTACCAAAATTAATTTATTATTTTAGTCATTTTTCTAATTGATCTAATTCCACTAGTAACTATTAAAGAGAAACTATAAATTTATGATAAATATATTATATTAATTAATATTTTTATTTATTTTTATTAAAACATAAATCCATATGAATTCAATATTGCATTGAAAAATTCATTGATCATAATATTTAATAGAAAAATGTTAATTAATATTACATACTCACACAATCGTTCAGGTAGGAACATTAATTTAAATTTGGTTTTTGTGAATTTTCTTATTGTTCATAGTTGATCAATTTGATTCATTAGAAAATACTAATTTCTTATGTTTTCTAGGAGAAAGGAGAGAGTTCCTCTCCTATTCCTAGAAGATATGTGGTCTTTACGATCCATGGAAATTAAGTAGAAAAACTTATGTAGCTATAATGTCTTTGAGAGTTAAACAATCTAATTGGTGAAGGACAATAATATTCTGGATGAAGGACATCAGTAGGGTTTTCATACAACATTCCAGTTAGACAACCATTTAGGACACTAAAAATTTTCTGAAAATGGGAATCCCAAAATCTTTCTAATGTAGTTCTTAGAGTCCTTTGAATAATTGATGGTTTCACCAGCTTGCCGCTGGGATCCATCACCAAGAAGGTGATTGAGTTTTGTGTGAGGAATGGTACTAAAGTATCATTAAATAATTTAACATAAAATATATGTTAATACAATATTAATATTAATAAAAATATAATTCAATATCCATTATCATTGAGACTCCCTCAAGGGGAATTTGACTGTGTTTCTTAATGGATTGATGGGTTTGATTTATAATTGGATATCTTAAGGTGAATTGAATAGAGTATTTAATTTAAATTAATCTATTATCATATATCAAATTCTATAATAGTTGTGGATTCTTATATAGTTTAATGATATTAATCGTTATTTATTTTTCTATGGTTCTTGGATAATATTTTGATCTACAATTTTAATTAACGTCTGAATGGGTATTGATATATTATTTGTGGATCATGAATTTTACAATAAAGGTGATATGTTATACAATTCAATTAATTAAATTTCAAAATATTTATTCATTATTAATTTTTAAAATATTTCTTATAAATTTTGAGCACATTATTTCTATTTTTTTTATAAATGATTTTGATGTGGAAAGGGGTCCATGATGAAATAGAATTGAAAATGGTTGTTAAAATGAGGTATTTATTTTAGTACAACTATCCTGAATTTCATTGAATTACTTTGAGGATAATTTTGTTTATTTCAACTAAGATTATAGTTCATGAAATTTTTATGACATGAAATTAAATCAATTGGTTTGATATTCACAAGTATTTAATTTCAAAATATTCATGTCAGTTTCTCAATTGTAATTGAATATTTTGACTAATGAAATTGGTGATGATGTAAAGGACTGATTAAAATCATTTGAGATTGATTGAATTGAATGATATCATCATATATGAATTGTTTTACATGATTCACATTGGATATTGGGTAGATATGTGTAATAAAAACATTATTATAATGAATTACCTATACCTTGAAATGGATTAATTAAAAAAATTATTTATAAACATATTTTTTCTATGTATTTAAATATTTGTGGTCTTCTTTTATTTGGAATGTGTTTTAGAACTATGGAAGTGTGATCACTGGTAGATCTATTTCTCAAATATGTGTCATAAACCATATAATAACATAAACATAAGACACATGACCATTACACTATTATTATAATGATCTACACATTCTAGTTTCATAATATAAAAATTTTTCACACATTTTTTGATGAAGTTATTTATACATACATTTTATTAAGGAAAATAGTTGTATTAACAATTTTATACTATCCATTTATTTTTTTGTAAAAATAATTATTTAATATAAATTTTGGAAATATTAACAATCCATGATTTAATTATATTAAGAATATTGGTTTATTAGTTATGGAGTAATTATGGAATACTTGGATTGACCATTCTAGAATTTTTTATACACAACCTACCTTTTTATTTTATTTTTATTTTTAGGATCTCTTGTACTATGACCATTCCATAGGAATGAATCTCCTATAGATATTGGGTGTTCGTAACAATAGGGCCCTATGGGTTTGTGGTGAATGATAGAGCATCAGATTCACTTTCTAGGAGGAGATCTTCTTATGACGTATATTATAAATACTTTATGAATTGGGTTGTCAATTTGTCATTAGGTATTGTTTTTATAGCCTATATCTATTTTAATCTTGTTGAATGTATTTATATACAAACCATTTAATGATTCTTATCTTTTTAATTTACTTATTTTGGTATCTTTTTGTTAAAATATATCAATCTTGTTTGTTATTGATTCTTAAGAATTAGTCATCAGTCAATGGGAACAAGAATGGTGATTGGGTAATGAAAAATCCCATTTAGGTACTATTATGTTTGGATATCTAGGTCAGTTTTCCATAAATTAGGTTTACTGTATTTATTGTGCTTTTATGGACATCATTATGTGTTTCGGGATGTGATGGTGGAGAATAAAGAGGATTTTAAGGATATTAGTGTTATGATATTGGTGATTTCTAGAAAAAAAATACTCATTAGAAAAATTAAGATACAATGCTTTTTTTGGAAATGTGTTTGTTTGGACGTGACTGTTCGTAATCTATAATTTGAACCAATATCAATTTGTGATTTTTATTTCGATTGATATTTCTGACATTTAATAATTTTGTATCAATTGAATATATTATCTTCATAACATATTAATGATGTTTAGCTACAAACCACATAGTTATAATTTGAAAAATATCAGTTCGTAGAAGATAATGAGATAATGATAAAGAGACAACTATTTGATTAGTACCTTGTATATTTCTCCATGAATGTGTCCAATAGTCTATAAAACATTGTTGCACAAATTCCTAGTCATGATGTAGATGATTCACCAGGGATGACAGATTGAATATATTCATCAAATTTGATTCTTCATTTGAAACCACCATTATTACTAGGTACCAAATATCCCCTAGATTTATAATATTAGTTAGAAAATATTGTCACACTCTTTATGTTTTTAGAGAATGAATATTTGGTTATGCATAAATCTTCCATCATAAAAAATCACAGGAATATATGGAGATGGTTAGATGATATTATTTTGGAAACAATGAATGCAGAATTGATGTGAAAATAAGAACCATATCTAATATATAAATTATTATAATACTATATTTTATATGCAATGTATATGGAGTTTTTCAACATTGATCTTGCTAAACTGGTAGTCGCCCATTAAACTCATAATTTTTCTAAACTCTCTCAATATTCTCCTAATGTGGTGTCAACTGAGAATTAGATTGATTAATGATTTTATATGTATCATTTATCAGATATCTAATTGCAAGAATTTTTTTCAAATCATAACACTTATGGTGATGTCATTGATAAAGAATTTATAGTGGGAATTTAAAGGGATGGTATGTCACGGTTGATTAAAGTTTCACCAACAAGTAGTGTAGGATTATAAGGTTCCTATAATAAAAAGGAAAAAATAAATGAATTTCATGGTGGAAATTATACCGTCTCTCTTCAATATTAATCTTTGGTTTAAATTTTGATAGTAAATGGTTAATTTCCACTAACTTATATTCAATGTGGATATTTTGGGAACTCTTAGCAAGCATACTTGGAGACACTCATGATTAGTAGAATTTATGGATTCCAAAGTCACATACAGATATTTCCTTATGTTTTCAATAATTCCACATAGTGTTATATGATCAATTGTACCATTATTATATTTGGTTTAGATAGATGCTTCGTAAAAAATGATTTTAACCACATTCATTTTGAAAATATATTATTTACACAATGGATGAGTTTCTTATGAAAACTAATGATAGTCATACGCTAGTGAGTAACACCATTACCATAGTCTCTACATTAGTGACCACTTTATTTTCAAATGGTTCCCCTTATTCTTTCGTATCTACCTTCCCTATGTAATAGTTTTAGTTTTCTAAAGAGAACATACCACGTGTTATAGAAACATACACACCTCTCTAGATGAAGAGATAATCGATTCTATATTACCCCACAAATAATTTCTCCTTATAAAAAGTTGATATCATCAATGACATTATGGCTCTTGAATAGAATCCTATAATTGATATCCTCATATGGATTTTTTGGATTCTTATAATGTCTAGATAGATTGTTACATTTTCTATTTCATATTAATTGATCTTTATATTGATTTATGTGTTTTAAATGTGAATAAGACCCAAGGTTTATAATATGTTCATTCAACAAATTGTCTAAACTCTGGATTGAAAAATATATTCTTTTCCAAGACGCTTGACTCAAATATTAAATTAAGCATTAAAAATGAATGATCAACTATTTTTTGATTAATACCACATATCTCTTACACTAAATTTATTAATTTTTAACATTTTAATGGGTTGATGTAGTTTTGTAATACCGATCATTGGTACAATAAACATTAACAGATGTTCGAGGAATTAGATATAAGTTTTCCACATTCACGAGCTTCTATATACACTATGAGTTTATTATTATTACATATTGTACAAAAAAATCACATAATACATTAAATAAATTGCTGAACATGGTTATCCACTATTTCCTTGATTTTGGTTTGTTGTTATTCATTTATGACATATTTTTTTAATCTAAATTAAATAGGGATATCATGTATTATTTGACATTAGTCATGTTAATCTTGATAAATAACAAACTAAATTCCATGATTAAAAAATACATTTTGGTTTTGGTTATTTTATGATCACAGTGATCTCGGTATCATATGATATTAATTTAGTTGACCATAATCATGTAAAATATTTAATGGTTTAGGGATAACTATAGAATATCATTTAGATTCCAAGCCACTTACATTTTAAGGTAATTATGTCAAATTCATAAATATTTCATTAATGATGTTTCATTACTGACCAACCTTACCCCAAAATAATTGATTGACATTTGGAATTTGAAATAATAGGTCACATTTAAAGAGTTGATATGATGATTTTCATCAACTATACAGTACAATTTTAAAAGGCTAGGTAGGGAAATCTATTTTTTTTGTGGCACAACAAGTATATGATTGTTTTTTGCTCTCTTGAATAGTTATCATATGTTGGAATATTTATATTTTCATCCTTAACCTTAGAATAAGAAATAACTAAAATCCATAATAAAATCACAAGTATGGTTTACACCATTAAGAGTTAGAGGCATTACCATATTAGATTATATTTTACAATATATTCCACTATATGAATTGTGAGTTAAATATTAATGCATAAATCATTTAATATGTGTTAGTGGGAATGAGTGGAGTACTTGAAATCTATTGAAATTGATATTTCTAACACCACTAGAATATGGATCACTATTTATTATTATCTATATCAGAACCTCCAATCATAGTATGTTAATGAATCATTCAAATATTGTAAACCATGTATCTCTATTAAAATAATTATTTTGGCGCTATGAGGAGGATACAAAGGTTGTGATGGTGAGTTTGTATTATACTTCATATCATGTAAACAAATATATTCTACAAAAAACATATTGTTAGATATTTTTCATTAATTTTTTATTTTATATATTGTATGGAGGTGATTAGTGAATGGTTTATAACTTCTAATGATACCATATTCTTCAGGAACAACAATGTCATTCCATCACCTATGGGAAAATCTATGATGAATGATTTTACTCATTCCTTATAGAGGATATACCAGGACAGAAAAAATACATTTTATTATACATGGATTCAGTTAAATTATCCATGTGTGCTATGATACATTGTTTTTAGTTTCCCTCACTTCTATATACATCAAAATATTATGATTCATAATTAGAATCAATTATTTGTGATTCCACAACATCATATGAAGACCATAAGTTGTATGTGACCTCAGTGGAAATCATTTATAGGTTTCCACATAATACATGAGGGAATAATTTGAAATACATATCGATTGAACGATTCACTAAATCACCCCAACTTAATCTAATTCCCGATCCACCCAAGGTAAGGGTGTGAGAAATAAATATTTCAAAAGATTAATATATATCATGGAGTTACATCTTCTTGTATTCTGTAGGGATCACCAGTTTTATTCACTTTTGGAATATTACTCTAGGAGAAAATGAGATCCATAGTACTATGAATAAATCCATATAATATTAATATATAATTTTATACATAAATGGATATATGGATACAATAATATGCTATTAATACTATTTCCTTGAATTTAGAAGATATTTAGATTTCTATTGTGGAATTGCTGATTTCTCATCTACTAATAGTTCATAGTGATGCATTGTAATGTAACTATTTCATACGTTTTATGGTTTACCTTGTAAATATATGTTTTTTTGGAATGATTTTGGGGGAACATCCCAAATGGGATGTAGTTTTTTAGAGGAGATGATAACAAGGATTCAAGGATTTGATCATCAGATTATAAAAGTTCTGAGTTTGTATGATATTTGTACCAATCATTTTTTACACCCATTGGTGTCAAAAAATGAAGACCATGTATTTTTTATAATATCAACTCAATTGGGTGGTTCATGGATTTTAATTCTAGGTATGTTATCACCTAAATAATTGGGATCATTTTATGTTATTAGGAATAATTGAATTTTGACATAGTTTTTATATTTAACAAACAATTTGGCATCAATACCTTATTCTTTCATATATAATTTTCAACGATGTTTAATTTAGACCCATATCTTGTTTATAGTTGGAATGACATTGAAAGTCACGTCAATTAGTTTTTTATTGAGAAGATTTTATGGAATAGCAATTACAAATTTAATATTATCCATAGAAAATATATACTTTCTGTTTGTGTGCTACTAAAATATTGTCATGATTATCATTAGACGGGAAAAACTGAGACATTGATGAGAGATAAATGGACAGAAGTCTATAAAATTGAGTATTCATGATAAGACATCAGTGGTCTGAATGCATTTATAGTGGGGATATTTATAATGTCCTGAAATCGTCTATGATGTTATAACCTTAATTTAAAATGGATTTTCATGATTTTCATATTGATATATAGTTAACTGATCTAATTATTCGGTTTATAGGATTGACTAATATTTTCAATGTCCTAATATAATGTTCCATTTAATATTTAATAAAGCAATTGGTGTTTATGTGGTTTCTCAATGGGTGAGGAAATGTATTTTTCCAAAATGGAAAGAAGTGGTGAATTTGATGGATATATATGCATACATAAATGACAATGAATGGATGGAAGTAGGTATTGTGACCCAAGATTCCCATATTTATTGATAAATATGAAATTTCTTATTTAATTTTGAATGAAACAAATATGAAAAAAATTACCAGTTTTTGTAGAGAAATGTTTCATTTAAATTATCAATTGAATCATATAATAGATTGTTAAATTAATTGAATTGTTATTATTATAGAACAATCATTCCTTCATCAATCTATTTATGAAGTATCTTTTAACATTTACTATAAGTATTAAAAATCAACACATTTGGAAAATGAAATGAATATTTCATTGAATTTTTTTAAAAATTTAAAAATTATAAAAAAAACAATTTAAATATCATCAAAAAGTAATAAAAATAAATCGTGATGCATTATACATAAATCATGGAGCTAATAGAAAATTTTACCAAATTTATAGTAGAACATATTCAGTTTTCTTGATGTGATCTTGATTACATAAGGTGGGGAAAATTAAATGAAAACATGTATTCTCCAGAAATAGCTAGATAAGGAAAAAAATATTTTTTAGAAGGATCATATAATTTCATAATTAAAAAATTCTATCATAGAAAAATATTTTTAAAATGAGATTAAAAAAGTCCATTACATGAGGTCTTTTTATTCCTCATATGCATTTAGTTCTACACCTATAGGGTATGAATTCAGTTTTACCCTTACTATGGAAATGAAAAATTTTATATCAAGAATACCAAATCCAGTATTTCATGAATGAGATTTTTAATATAATAATATTCTAGGTCTTGGTCATGGTAGGTAGATTAATGATATATAAATAAAATATATAAGGTTTATCCATTTATAATATAGTAAAAGGATTATTTTACCTTAAATTTACACATGTTTTAGGGTGCAAGAGGTTTCTTATAGTACGACATGAGTTATTGAATCCATATAGACCTAGGAAGAATGATTATGACACTCAAGGATGTTGGAGGGTTTGGATATGAAGTTTCATACTTTAAGGTCGATTTTAATTTGGAAAACTCAATTCTAATTCAACCATGTGAATGTATTTAATTAAATTATATTACATAGAAATATTATAGTGGAATGAATTATTGAATAAAATTCAATCTTATGTCTTCACTATGTATTCATTGTATACTTTTTTTATAAAATTTTAAATCCCGAAATCAACAAGTATTCAAAAAATCAGTTAATTTCAAATCAATATTCACTAATTTAACCCATAAAAAATTCCATGTTTAATCACCAATGCAATTGTAAGATCAGTTCCATGATCCCTCCAAGGAATTAGATTGTACCATCACTGAAAAAGAATAGTTTTTAATGCTGAAAATTATGGAAACGATTAATTAACTCATCCAATTTAAATCGTAAAATAATGAACTAATTTAAGAACTTAAGATCCTAAAATGAAATTAAATTCACCCCATGAAACTATATAATATAAAAACATATAATTTTGTGACTACAATGATGATAATCTATAACTGAAAGTAATTAGTTGACATAAAGAATCAATATTGAACCTGTGAAAGAAACGAAACAATGATCAATCCACAATAGTGTTGAAAATATAAAAAAATATGATTTAATGAGAATCACTCCTTAGGAAAATTGTATAAATATGATTTTAATAAGAGTAAAGGAAATTATGAAGAAGGAGAAGATGGATGATTAATTTATAACTAATTTTATTGAAATCAAACTTAAATGGGAGTAAACAAACATGTAATTTTAAAATGTGATTAAAACATTACAATTGAAACAATAACATTCACCCACAAAATCCCTAAACCACTATATCCTTATATATGAATATTAGGAGACTCCATTCAACCACCAAATAATATATTCCCTCCCAATAAATTAAAACAATCAATAGGTTGGTGAGAATAAAAAACTATATGTTTCAAAGTTGACCAAAAAATAGGACCAAAAGTGTCCCCCACCACCCAATTTGAGTGAAAATAAGGCGTTGAATATGGAAGAATCATTGATGGTTTTAGAAGATAAAATCATTCATCATTGAATTATCTAATATCAATCCAAATTTAATAAAATTTGGATTAGGATTTTTCATTATAGGATGAAAATGGTGGGATGATTTTGTCGTCCCTAAAATTATCCCCACAAATTAAACCTCAGGTTGGGATACCAATATCTCCTCGAAAATATTATAATTAGATATAGCCATAGTTTAACAGAAATATACCCATAATTTTATGTTTTTAACGATAAAATATTTTCTTCATTGGGCATGATTTGTGAGATCCACTTCTATTTTATGGTCTTAAGTACCATTATGCCTTTTCTAGAACGTTTTGTATACATTTCCAAAAATATCCATCATCACTTAGGATTCAACCAACTTTCCTAAAAGATTAAATTTTCATATAAATCAGATTTATAATATCCCAAATCAATAAATTAAAATAATGAATATAATTTTTTATAGAATCATCTTATTAATTAGGTAATAATTGGCTCTTAAAACATAAATTGCACAATGATGTGAAATGTTGTTCAATTTATGAAATTCAGTATAATTTGTGTTAATGTATATTGATATTAATAAATATTCCGATATAATTAATGCATATTAGAATATTTAAGTGTATAATATTCCCCAAATTGATTTATTCTAGAAATAATAATCAAGTGCCTAAAAATATAATGTATAATTCCATTTTCCTGAAAATTTTATATACAATTATCATCAAAGAAAATAAATCAAAAAATTCTTGAAACCAATAAAAATGAATCTACCCAATATAGGTAGATGATAATATCCCAACCCAGTGACCATTAATTTTATAAAAAAAATTAACACATTTCATCCAATTTCAATTAATCATGATGATATGTTGGATTCATGTGATGTATACATTCTTTGGGGTGATTAATGGATTGATTTGAACTCTGGAAGGAATATGGTTTATTTTGAAATATTAAAACTAATTCATATACTAAATATCACACATAAATTTTATATTATAAAAATGAAAACCCCTAAGGTTTACCATAATCATAAAACATAAACAATCATAAATATAACTAAATAAATAAAAGTAAGAGTTGAGTAGCATTCCAAAAAGCGCTTAATTCAAAGCCTCTAAATCGACAAGGAACAACCAAATTATCTAACAGAAAGTTTCAACATTTTATATATTTTTTTCCTACATATAATATATTTATATATATTCATGGCTTATAATTTGTTTAATGTAAAATCCCATTTTCTACAATGAGTGGGAATATACCTGGAATATCATTATTGATTGATCTAGTTTGTTTTGTTTTATTGCCTACACCTCAAGGATTAGTCATCCATTATTGGTTTTAAGAGAATTATAAATGAATACAAATGGTCTCCATTATCACCTATGATGTTATAATTGAGTGGGGAAGGAATTACAATGACATTGAGTTTGGATTAATTGATGTTTCCAAAATAAGAATAGAAATTTGTATAAAAATAATTTTCTTCTCCAATTCATTCAAAAGAATTACTTCATTATGAAATAATGTTTCAACCCCCATGTATTTAACATCAATGTTAGGTGTTTCTAAATACTCAATGTTGATGATTATTTGTAAATTTTATTACTTAAAAAAATAATGGAGAAATATTTAGGACACTCAATACATGATGTCCCATTCTCCTCAATGAAATTCAAAAAATCAATTTCATTCCAATTTAAACTCATATTAATAGTCTCATCAATTTCCATGGGATTACTTTCAACATTCTCTAATAAAATAAATTTATTATCTAGCTCTTTTTTTCATATTTTAATGTCTGTTCATCAACATTTCCCTCGAGAATTAAATCATTTAATTTTTTGGGAACCATTTGTTAAGCTCTTTCATTATATTACACACTAATAGAAATTTTCACGTCATATAGTTATTCAACTGCTTTTTTTATGTAATATGGTTCTTCTATTGGTGATGAGGAATATAAATCCTTAGTGGAAATTGGTTCTATAATTATTTCAATTCATATTTTTTTAACTCCTATTGATGAAACCTCACAATTCATTATCACCATTTGTTAACATAGTGTATCATATAATGTTTTTTTGATCATTATAGAAAATTGTTTATCAAAATGGTCTATTCCTTGAGGAAAATTATATTGATTTAATTTCACAAGAGTAAATATAGATAGGCCATTTTGGGATTGGAATTCATTATAGCATGGATTGTTTGTGATGTATATGATTTAAAACATTATTGCCCATTTATTTTTTGATTATCCCCCAAATAGAAACTAGGATGGTCATTCTATAAAAAAATTTATGTGGGGTAGTCAATATATGGAGAGGATCCCCTTTTTAGGGATTTTTCAAAAAAAAATTACATAAGAGTTAAATTGATGGCGGGAAGAGAGTTGTGGGAGTGAGAAGAGAGAATTTGAGATGAGATAATAGAAATGGGGTGAGAAAAAAATGATAGAATATAAGGTATATAATTGGGTCTCTGAAAATGGAAACATACATTGGGAACACTAAAATTTACAAAATATATATAGTGTATGCATCCCCATATAGTTTATCTTCCTATATCAATTAAATAGGTATTTATGTAGAATCCTTTAGATACATAAGGGTGTTACAGGGTTTTGTTGCAATGTTTCTGACATTGAGGTTGATTTTAATTTTGATAATTGGATACTAACATGCCTAGTTAAAGGTATTGAATTATATAATGAAATAATGAAATATTTTAATATAATTAATTAAAGAATACATGCTGATCCTAATGTGTAACTAGGTATTTGTCGGATGTATCTGTATTTGTGGAAAATTTAAAATCACAACTTCAGGAATTATTAATAAAAATTAATTACCCAACATAATTAACTAGTTTAACCCTTAAAAATTTACACGGATAATACCTTAATCATGTATATGATAAATTTTAGGATCCTTCCAATGAATTGGATCATACTAGCCACCAAGATGTTTCGTAGTTAAATTTCGAAATGATGGTAAATAATAATTAACTCATCAAATTGGAATAATAAAATAGGGAACTAATTTTCTAATTTATGATAATAAAATAAAATTAAATACACATAATGAAAATGTAACACCGCAAGCTTCCATGGTATGCTTCTCTTTGAATAAAACCATAGCGTGTGTTGTACGTAACTTCGAGTTCTAACACACGCCACAACCAATCAAACATTCCGTTAAGAGTAGTAATACCCAATTTTTGAAATTTTATAAATATAATATTTCAATATGTACTTCATTTTTGTATTTGGAATATCGAAATTATCTTAGGGTAAAAGTTTGGTATTTTTCTGAAAACATTCAATTTTTGATGAATAGTGAAAAACACTAAGTTATAGTTTAAAACCAAATTTATATTTAAATAATTATTTATTTTATTTAAATATATTTTAGGTCATAATAGATACGTAATACCTATATATGTTCAATGTAATTAATTGGAGTCTGTTTATAATAATTTTAGATATATAAAAATTTTATTGAACTTTTCACTGACTTTTACCCATCTCCTCGGAGAATTTGAAAATTCACATAAAACATAATTTTACGGCTTCTGCAAGTGAAATTTAAAAAATCTAAAAGAAATGGTTAATATCAAGGGGATAAATGTTGTTCAATAAGATAAAAATAAATGTTGGTGAATAGTAACCTTTTACTTTTATTTACCACAGTTAAAAGTAAATAGGGTAATTAAGGGTAAAAATGATATTATTATTACCCAAAGACAAGTCCTAATTCTATTTTCTAAGTATAATTCGACCAAAAACAATCATAGGAATAAAATATGAACCTTTCTGTCGACTTGGATTAGATTAGAAAATTTATTATTATATAATTCAATGAAGAGTTATAAGATTTAAAATCAAGGTTTAATAACTAAAACATTTTTAATATAGTGTTATACAGAATATAAATTTGATTACAAGTATTCATTAGAATGATAAAACAATTTCATACATAATGGTATTTTATTTATAATTTTGAGACATTAAATAGTTTAATTTATTTATGACCCAATGGTGATGCAGTAATTACCTAATTAATGAAATATTAAAATAATTGATAATATAAATACTCAAATAAGTGAAATTTGATACTTTTTATGAATTACACTAATTTTATAGGATACTAGTACATGGTATTATGGATTTAATTAAGTTTTATCGAAGTAATCATGATGTTATGATTTTCAAAAAAATTAAATACCAAATAGTGTAAAAATTGACATAAAAGAGTTTTTAAAACAAATATTATATTATTAATGCTATTCAATTCATAAAAACATAATGATCTGCCAAGAGACTTATATAATTATAGTTGTATCATTAATGAACCACTTGGGTTTCTGATGGATGTATATAGTATGTTTATTAACCATATAATATAAAATCACAAAGAGACATGGGAAATATGAAACTAATTAACTATGAGTTAAAGCTAAATGATATGGTTAATATAGTTACCCAAAACTATCTAAAACCTATTAGTTGGGTGGTGTTTGACCCATCCCCACCATATACTCAAAATAAGTCACTTTGGAGAAATTAGAAACCGAATATTAATTTGTTATAAAATAATATTTCTAGCTTTTCATAAGGTGCCTCTCTCCCCTCTTATAAAAAGGCACTCCCCCTTCACTCAATTTCACACCATCAAAACCATTTGGCTCGGCCCACCCCAGCGCAAATATCCTCCCAAATTCCCTCGCTTTATCCTATAGGCCTTAGTATGTTTATAAAGACAACCTGAAAAGCCCTTTTGATCAAATCAAACAGAAGAACCCAAAGAAGTGGTAATGTTTTCACCACCATCTGTTGAGTTCTTTTCTTCTTCAACTTCTTCTTTCATTGTTAATTACATTCAAAAATAATAACTCTACTATCTCCTATATACTTTTATGTTATTATATTTATGGTATGACCATATTCAGTATTCTATCCTTCCATTGAAGGACATGTCACCATATGTGCGTATGTACGGCTTACCGTCTCCACGTCGTGGTGTAATTGTTATTATATACATTATTATTTGGATGGGTATAATAATGATGTGTAATTGATATAAATAATAAATATAATATGATAATTATTCGGTATATATGATATACCATTCAATTATATAATATTTTAATATCAAAAGAAGGATATTGTCGCTCGTGCGTACGTACGGACTACCGTCCCCACGAACGCAATGAGATTCATTCTCCATCGTATCCATTCAAAAATAATTTTCATTTGATAGTTAAAAATAATGTTTATTGACTTATTATAATTCTGGATATGAATAATATACAATGTATTTATAACAAACACATCTTACGTAACAAATAATGTAATTGAAAACGATTCAGTTAACACCTGAAACAACGATAATAGAAAGATATTATTAACAAAGAAATGTTAAAAGATCATATATGATATCATATTAATGTATATGATTATTTTAAAATATAATAACAATTATTTCACCATTATACAGAATATTTCCTTACCCTCAACCAAGGAAAAGTACAAGGTAACGTTTTATTTCACAATCTCTTCATTATCCGAGGCTGTTTATACGTAATTATTTTTTGGGACCTCTATATCATCCACATCCATGTTTCTTAAAAATGAATTTCAAATCATTTATACTATTATAAAGACTGTGGTTTAATGTTATTTAGACCCTTATTGACTTTTTATAAGTTGTTTGTAAGGGAATCCTTCCGTCGTTTCTCAAACAACAGCCTTTTTAACCCTTTCGACAGAATTTAGGTAAGAATGTATTTTTTTAACTTATACGGCCGGTAGAGCTATTTTCCGCTGTTATAAAATCATCAAAGATTCCTTTACAATAATATAAGAATATTTTCAAATTATATTTTTTCTTTTATAATTAGGTTTGTTTTAAATGATTTCAAAAAATATATAGTTCTCTCAAATAGTTCTGATTTCATCTATATCAATATCCTTCGATGGATTTTAAGATAATTTGATGTCGATTTATTATTATACAAAACTTCCATATTGTATTGAAGGTTTTGTGATATGTTTGTCTGTGGATGTGTTATTTTTATACCATTCATGGTTTATGGAAAATGTGATGACATTTTGTATGTTAATTTTAATACAAATGTTTTTGTTATATATAAACCTATTCATATGAGGAATGTATTGGACTTAATAAGTGACGGGTGGAGCCCGCTATAGCTCCTCGATGCATCGGTAGGTCTCATGAGACAAACTAGTGTCTTGTCACAAAGCCTTGACAATATCTTATTTGTAGACATGGCACAAGGCCTTGACTATGTGGTTATGATGTTCTGCCATTATGCATTCAATCAGTATGAAAGTGGTTTTTGATATTGAATGGGATTATTTGACTTTTAGAATATCCATGTGAATAATTAAATGGAATTATTTCATTTTATTTCTTCCATATTATGTTGAAGTTCACGTTTAAAAGGCTTTTGTTTTAGTTATACATTGTCTTAAATTTTTATGCTTCCTTATAAAATTTCCCGCTATATTTTTATCCTTAATGGGATTTTGAGCTCACCCCATTCTATTTATTATTTTTACCAGGATGTGAAGAAGTATTTTATGAATGACCTGGAGGGATATTATAAGTGGATTTGAGTGTTGAGAAAATATGTTTTCTATTTTTCACTTTATGATGTAATGTAAAATTTATGAATGTATCTAGTGTTTCCAAGGATACTAAACTAATCGGTCTTTCGAGACTTGATCTTTTGTGATCATGCAAATGTTAATTAATAATGAACTGACTCTAGGTAACTGGGGTCGGGGAATTATAGTTGGAATCAAAGTAACTTTAGTACAAACCTTGGAAAGTAGATTTAGATAAACTCTGATTAGAGAACATAGCCATAAGAGAGACTTTGAGGATTAGTATAGAAGAACATCCTAAAATTTTAGTCTTGAGAGATTTTGTGATTTTCCAAACAAATACATCCATGTATAGATATGAGAAGGTAGAGGCGGCTCTGACACATATGTACCTAGAGGTAAAGCACGAAAACACCTCTTTGAGTAAGACTCGAATGGGAACTGGTGCACGACAACGGGCCTTGCTGCACTCTGGTTACGAAACTCCTGGGGGATATGCTTAGGATAATTTTCATTTTCATTACAAACCATTATGAATGGTATATGAGTATATACTTCCTCAAATAAAACATTTTTTTGATTATAGACTATATCCATAAACTGTTTAATTTATGTTTAGTGTTTTATAGTTTGGATTCAGGTATTGCGATTCATAAACTATTCTAGTGTATGCCATTTTTTAGAAGTGGGTCCATGTGGATGAAATGGAAACCATATCAATGCACACAATCCATGTAGGGATTTTCCTCCTGCTCAAGATAATTATAGTGGAGCTGGTGATGCAACTGGTGCTGATCAGCTAATCACCATACTCGGAAAACTCACTCAGGTTTTGAATACTTTTCTTACCTGTACGGAGAACCCAGATCAACAGTGTGGAGGATCAATGTTATATCGCTTCATGAGGAAGAAACCAACAACATTCCACGGTAGTACAAATCCACTAGTATTTGAGAAATTGATAAATTCCATAGAGAAAATAATCTATGCCTTGGGTACTAGCGAAAGGGAAAAAGTTGTCATGGCAGTTTACCACCTCACTGGAGATGTTGATTAATGGTGGTCATTGATTCAAAACACGAATGAAGATAATGAAGTATCAAATATGGAATGGAGGGTGTTTAAAGAAATTTTCTTAGAAAAATAATTTCCTCATGACCATCGTGTGGATATAGAAATACAATTTCTGAGTTTGAGACAAAAGGAGGATGAGAATGTCGCAAAGTATGAGGCTAACATTACAAGGTTAGCAAGTTATGCTACAGATTATATATGTAACCCAAGAAGTAAGATTGATCTTTTCTTTGATGGTTTAAACCATTTCTTCGTGGATCATTAGTCTCACAATCTGTCTCATAATACGATGATATTGTCTCATGTGCTATCATGATAAAGAAACAATTCTCTAAGTCTTATGACTTTAAAATGCAAGAGAAGAAGTGATCTGCTGATCACCCTGGAAATGAAAATAAGGGGAAGAAGGGAAAAGAAGATTATCCATCCTGCAGTAAATGTGGGAAGAAACACCCAGGTACTTTCTTGAAAGGAATTGGAGTCTGTTATAAGTGTGGCAAAAAGGCCACCAAGCTCATGATTTCAAGTGGAAGAAAGCTGATCTCTACGTGGAATACTATAATGATAGTGAATTGGAGAATTATGCAAATGAATTCCCTAAGACTCCAGGGAACATACCTCAGAAAAGGCCAAGGGATCAAGGAAAATAATATGCTATCACTACTGCTAAGGTAGAAGTTCTCAAATACATGGTGGAAGGTAATTTAATAGTTTCCTCAAGATTATCCAATGCTTAATTTGATTATGGATCATCGCATTGTTTCAAATCTTCCCAATTTTCTATGAAAATTAGATATTTCCAATTTGATTTAACAGGGGAGTTGTCAGTTAAAACACTTAAGGGAAGTATCATTGCTACAATGTTATGTGATTTAGTTCCCATTATAGAATATAAGTGTTCTTTATCTACTGATCTCATCGTCATACCCATTATTGAATTTGATATAATCCTTGGTATCGATTGGATTTCGAACCATGATGCAAAAAATTATTATAAAAAGAAGGAGGTTACAATTTTTTATTATGATGATAACGAACTTCTTATCATTAGAGCCGAATCGTCACCACTTGATACTTATCTAGATCCACCCCCAATAGCTCAACAAAATTCAATTATTGGGGTGGAAGAGAATTAAATAACTATGGGCGAGGAAATGAATGTTCAAATATATGATGTACCTATTGTGAAAGAATATGTAGATGTGTTTCCATAAGATTTACCAGGACATATTCCAAAACAAGAAATTGAGTTTTCCATTGATTTAATTCCTGGTTCGAGGCCCATATCAGAGAAACCTTAGAGAATGGCTGCTGTGGAATTAGATGAACAATAGAAACAACTAGAGGAATTGAGTAATAAGTGATTTATTCACCCTTGTGTTTCTCCATGGGGAGCCTCTGTCCTTTTTGTTAAAAATAGAGATGGACCTATGAGGTTATGTATCGACTACATGAAAATTTATTCTATAACAATAAAGAACTAGTATCACATACCTAACATTGATGATTTATTTGACCAACTTCTTGGAGCTCAATACTTTTCAATGATTGAACATCGATCTAGATACAATAATTTGTGTGTGAATATGGAAGACATTTTGAAGAAAGCATTTCAAACTAGGTATAGGCATTATGAGATTACAGAAATGCCTGAATTCATGGATCTAATGAATAGTGATTTCAATGAATATATCGACGATTTTTTTGTTGTATTTACTGATGATATCTTGGTTTATTCCAAAACATACGAAATTTATGGAAATCACTTAAGGATTATCCTGAAGACCATGAGAAGACATGATTTATATGGGTAGTTTAGCAAGTGTGAATTCTAGCTTCATGAGATTTATTTTCCTGTCCATATTGTCTCAAAATATGGAATCTCCATTGGTCATTCAAAGACAAGATCAATCCACGAATGGCTAGAACCACCGATAATAACTGAGGTATGTAGTTTTATTGGGTTAGCTGGTTATTATCGATGTTTCATCATGAATTTCGCCTGATTGGCTAACCCATTAACAAAGCTCACACGTAAAGGATTTAAATTTTTTTGGGCAAAAGAGTGTGACGAATGCTTTGAAGAACTGAAGAGAAGATTAGTCAACTCTCCTATTTTGACTCTACCTTCGAGAAATGATGGGATTGATATTTATAGTGATGCATCAAAAAAAAGGACTTGGTTGTGTCCTTATGCAGAATGATAGGGTTATTACCTATGCATCACAACAGCTGAAAATTAATGAGAAAAACTATAATTCTCATTATGTTGAGTTAGAAGCTTTAATATTTTATTTGAATATTTGGAGACACTATCTCTCTGGTGAGAAATGTGAGTTTTATACTGATCACAAGAGTTTGAAGTATATTTTCTCACAGAATGAACTCAACATGAGGTAAAGGAGAAGGCTTGAACTACTCAAGGATTATGATTTCATGATACACTACCACCATGGGAATAAAAATAATGTCGCATATGCTTTGAGTATAAAATATCATGGAGTTTTGAACAAGATGAGAGTTGAAAGGGATCCTATTTTCATAGACCTAGTAAATATGGATATAGGGATCACCATAGAAGGTGAAACATCAATTCTTTTTCAAATGGTTTCCAATCCATCTTTACTAGAAAGGGTAAAGTGTTCTCATACTGATGATGAAGAGTTACAAAAGAAGATTAATGATGTGGATGATGGTAGATTTAGAAAATTTGTGTATGAAGATGGAATTTTGAAATTTGGGAAGAGACATTGTGTTCCCGATATACCTGATCTAAAAAGGGAATTTTGGATGATGCTCATAGTTCCAATTTCTCTATACACCAAGGGGGAACCATAATTTACAAGGATTTAATGGAACATTATTTGTGAGACATCATGAATAGGGAGATCACTGATTTTGTCTCAAGATGTATGGTTTGTCACCAAGTGAAAGCTGGAAGGAAACAACCTGGAAGAGTCATGCAACCACTTCCCATACCAGAGTGGAAATGAGATAATATCACGATGGACTTTGTCAGGGACTACCAAAGTGTCTTAGAAGGAAGGATGCTATATGGGTCATTGTTGATAGTCTTACCAAATCTGCACATTCTCTTTCTATAAGATAAGATCTACGACTTGACATCTAGCATAACAATATATGAATGATGTTGTGAGATGTCATGGAGTACCCCTATCAATTGTTTCTGATCGTAATCCACATTTAACATCATGATTCTTGAAGAGTATTCAGAAGGCCTTTGATACTGAACTTCATTTGAGCCCTGCTTACCACCCCCAAACTGATGGACACTCAGAACGAACTATTTAATCCTTATAAAACATGTTGAGATCTTTCTCACTTGACATTCAGGGTATGCAGGATAAATATTTACCTATGGTGGAATTTTCCTACAATAGTAGCTTACATTAAAGTATTCATATGGCACCATATGTAGCGTTCTGCAGAAATAGATGTCACACACCAACATGTTGGGCTGACGATGGTGAAAGAAAACTCGTAGGCCCAGAACTGGTGAAGGAAACGATAGAAAAGGGGAAGGTAATCCCATACCACATCAAATCAGCTCAAAGTTTGTAGAAGAATTATGACTACAACCGAATGAAGGATTTGGAATTTCATGTAGGTAATCATGTTTTTTTAAGTTATCTCCATGGAAGGGAGTAATATGTTTCGGTAAGAAAGATAAATTGAGTCCCAGGTACATCTGACCATTCAAAATTCATGAACAAATTGGGTCTTCGGCATACCGTTTGGAAATGCCGCAAAATCTCTCTAAGGTTCATGATGTGTTCCACATATCACTGTTGAGAAAATACATGTCTGACCCAACGCATTTAATCAACTATGAGGAATTAGAACTAGGACATGATATTTCTTATTGCGAAGATCCCATCAGGATTATTGATACGATAGAACAAGTGCAGATAAATCGGACTACTCGTCTGGTAAAAGTTCTATAGATAAAACATAAGATGGAATAGGCAATGTGGGAACCAATGAACTTATGATGAAGTACCACCCGAGCCTTTTCATGCATTAGTATTCTATAAATTTCAAGTAAAAAATTATTTTAGGAGGGGAGAATGTAACACCCCAAACTTCCATGATATGCTTCTCTTTGAATAATACATTAGTGTGTGTGGTACACAACATTGATTTCTAACACACGCCACAACCAATCCAACAACATGTTATGAATAGTAATACCCACTTTTTAAAAGTTTATAAATATTATCTTTTAAAATGGACTTTATTTTTAGATTCGGAATATCGAAATTACCTTAGGATGAATTTTTGGTATTTTTCTAAAAACATTCAATTTTTTATGAATAGTAAAAAACACTGAGTGATAGTATAAAACCGAATTTTTTTTAAATAATTACTATTTTTATTTAATTTTATTTTAGGACATAATAGATAAATAATACCTATATATGTTCAATGTAATTCATTAGAGTCAGTTTATAATAATTTTAGATATATAAAAATTTTATTGAACTTGTTACCGTCATTTACACATCTCCTAGGAGAATTTTCAAATTCACATAAAACATAATTTTACTTCTTCTGTGAGTGTAATTTAAGAAAATCCGAGAGACAGGGTTAATATCAAGCAGTAAAATGTGGTTCATTAAGAAAAAAATAATTTTTTGTGAATAGTAAGTTTTTACTTTTATCTACCACAGTTAAAAATAAATAGGGTAATTAAGGGTAAAAATGATATTATTATTACCCTAACACATGTACTAATTATATTGGCTAAGTATAAATCGACCTAAAACAACCTTAGGAAAATATTATGAACCACTTTTGTCCACAAGGATTAGATTAGGACATTTATTATTATTTAATTTAAAGAAGAGTTAAAAGAGTTAAAATCAATGATTATTAACTAAATCATTTTAAATATAGGGTTATACAGAAGATTAATTTGATTACAATTATTAATTAGAAAGATAAAAATATTTCATACATAATGGTATTTTTTTTATAATTTGTAGACATTAAATAAGTTAATTTATGTATGACACAATGGTGATGTAGTAATTGATTAATTAATGAAATATTAAAATAATTGATAATATAAATACCAAAATAAATGCAATTTTAGACTTTTTATGATTTCCACTAATTTTATAGTTTAATATGACATGTTATTATTGATTTAATTAAGTTTCTTCGAAGTAAAAATTCTGCTATTATTTTCACAAAAATCAATTACCAAATAGTGTCAAAATTGACATTAAAGAGTTTGAAAAAAAATATATTATTAATTGATATTAAATTCCTAAAAATCTAAGTTTCTCCAAAGTGACTTATATAATGATGGGTGTATCATTAATGAACCACTTTCTGTTCTCTTGGATTTATATAGTATGTTTATTAACCATATAATATAATAATACAAAGAAACATGGAAAATGTGAAACTAATTAACCAAGACTCAATACTAAAAGATAATGTTAATATAGTGAACCAAACTATATAAAACCTAGTGTTTGGGAATTTTTTAACCCATCCCCACCTTAGACTCGAAATAAGTCACATTGGAGCCATTATAAATCGAATATGAATTTATTATAAAATAATATTTCTAGCTTTTCCTAAGGTGCCTCTCACCCCTCTTATAAAATGGAACCCCCATCTCTCAATTACACACCTTCATATCCATTTGTCTCAGCCATCCACTGCCCAAATGTCCTCCCATAATCCATAACTTCAACCTAGATTCCTTAATTTGATCATAAATCTACCCTATGTAGACCTTTTTATCAAATCAAAATGAAGAACCAGAAGAAGAGGTAATGTTTTCACGAACATCATTCATGTTCCTTTCTTCTTCAACTTATTATTTCTTTGTTATTTCCATTCTAAAATAATAACTCCAGTATCTCTTATATACTTTTATGTAATTAAAATATGGTAAAACCATATTCAGTATTCTATCCATCCCTTGAATGACATGTCACCATACGTGGGTACGTACGGCTTACCGCCTCCACATCGTGGTGTAATTGTTATTCAATAAATAATTATTTGGATGGGTATAATAATGATTTTTAATTGATATAAATAATAAATATAACATTATAATTATTCTTTATATATGATATAACATCCAATTATATATTATTTTAATATCAAAATTATGATATTGTTGCTCGTGCGTACGTACGGACTACCGTCTCCACGAACACGATGAGATTCATTCCACATTGTATCCATTCAAGAATGATGTTCATTTGATAGTTAAAAATGATGTTTAAAGACTTAATATCATTCTGGATATGAATAACATACAACCTATCCAGAAAAAACACGGCTTACGTAACAAAGCATATAAAGGAAAATGAATCATTTAACACCTGAAACAACGATAATACAAAGATATTATTAACAAATCAATGTTAAAAGATCATATTTGATATCATATTAATGTATATGCTTCTTGAATAATTTAATAACAATTATTTCACCATTATACAGGAGGTGAACCTACCCTCAACCAAGTAAAAGTACAAGGTAAGGGTTTATTTCACAATCTCTTCATTATCTGAGGTTGTTTATACGTAATTATCGACTGGGACATCTTTATCATCTACATCCATGTTTCATAAAAATGAATTTCAAATAATTCATATAATTTTATATACTATAGGTTAAAGACATTTATACCTTTTTTGACTTTTTATAAGATGTTTATAATGGAATCCTTCCATCGTTTTCCAAACAAGGTCCTTTTTAACCCCTTCGACAGAATTAAGGTAAGAATGTCTTTCTTTAGCTTATACGACGGGTGCAGATATTTTCCGCCGTTATAAAATTTTCGAAGCTTCCCTTACAATCATATAAGAATATTTTAAAAGTAAATGTTTTCTTTTATAATTATGTGACTTTTAAATGATTTTAAAAAGAGATATTTTTCTCAAATAGTTTTAATTTCATCTATGTCAATATTCTTTGATGGAATTTAAGCATATTTGATGTTGATTTATTATGATACAAAACTTCTTTATTGTATTTAATGTTTTGTGATATGTTTGACTATGAATATGTTATTTTTATACCATTCATGGTTTATAGAGAAAGTATTGACATTTCGTATGCTAGTTTTAATACGAATGTTTATGTTACGTTTAAACCAATTCATATGAAGAATGAATTGGACTTAATAAGTGACGGGTGGAGACCACTATAGCTCTTCGATGCATCGGTAGGTCTCATGAGACAAACTAGTGTCTTGGCACAATGCCTTGATAAAATATTAATTTTAGTCTTTCCACAAGGCCTTGGCTATGTGGTTATGATAGTCTGGCATTATGAATTCCATAATTATGAATGTGGTTATTGATATGGCATTTGATTATTCGACTAGTAGAATATCCATGTGAATATGTAAATGTAATTATTTCATTATATTTCTTCCAAATTATTCTCAAGTTAATGTTTAAAAGGATTTTGTTTTAATTATACATTTCCTTAAATGTTTATTCTTATTCATGAATGTTTCCTCTATATTGTTATCCTTACAGGGAATTTAAGCTCACATCATTCTATGTTTTATTTTTCCCAGGATGTGAAGAAGTATTTTATGAATGACCTGTAGGGATAATATAAGGGGATATGAGTGTGTATAAAAGATGTTGTTGTACTTTTCACTTAATGATGTTATGTAAACATTATGGATGTATCTAGTGTTTCCAAGTCTTATAAACTAATCGGTCTTTCGAGTCATGATCTTTTGTCATCATGCCAATGTTATGTAATAATGAACTGACACTTTGTATCTAGGGTCAGGGCGTTACAAAAAATATTTATGTTCATACCATAAATACTAATGCTTAGATTTATGTTATTCTTCCATTTGAGGTGATAAGTCTAATTAAAGAAGCGAGATTGTAGAAGTGAAAACAATGAAAAAAACAATCCCTCTATTATTGTGTGAGGAATTTCACAAAATATGATTTGAAGAGATTCACTACATAAATAAATAGGATCAATTTTTTAGAAATAATCGAAAATTAATTGAAATTATTGATAATGTGGCCTTATTTCTGGAAACTATTGTGATTGAAAAAAACACGCATGGGAAAAATGAATATGAATTTAAAAAATGAGAATAAAATATTATAATTGAAAGAATAGAATCCACCCAAAAAAATACATTGACCACAATAACCATGTATAAAATTATTTGGAACCTTTTCTTTACCCCCCATTAATGAATTCACTCTTAATTAATTAAGAGAATCAAAAAATTTGTGGGAATAAAAAAATTGGATAGGTCAAAGTTGACCACAAAAATAAGACCAAATTATTCCACATTATGGATTAATAATAATTCATTAAATATGGAAGAATATTCTATTTTTGTAGGAGATAAATATGTTTTTCATAAGGTCTTACAGTAGTTTTCATAATTTAATTACAATTTGACAATCAATTTTTATTTTAAGCTCGAAACGATGAGATGATTTTATGAACCATCAATTATGGCCCACAAATTTGATTCCAACATGGTCTCCATAAATCACACTAAAAACTAATAATTTAGCTATATAATGACTTCAATGGAATGATCCCCCTATTTTCATATCTTTGTAGATAAAAATTTAGCATTGTTGGGTTTTTTTCGGAGTTCCACATCAATTCGATGGGTCTAAGTCCCATAATAATTTATCTATAAATTTCATTATTCATCACCAAAAATTTACATAATATAATTATATTATTCCATTGATAGTGAAAGATATTTATTTTCCAATAATTATGATAAATCATATCCCAAAAAAAAAATTCATGTAATTATTATAATGTTTTCTACAAGGTAATGATAAATTTTTCCCAAATTGACACATTGAACACGAATTTGATAATAATGTGAAATAATGTTCAATTTATAAAATTATCTCTAATTTATATTTGTATACAAAAATATACATTAATATTAATATATTATCATTTATTATTATAGTATTTTAAGGGATAATTATTGAAACTCTAGTAATTACAAACATATAATAAAAAATAATTAATATATTATCAATTGCAATTATTTAGAATGGAATTATATTTGAATACAAAGATAATAATTTGGAAATATTAGTTTTTAATTAAATATAGATATGTTTTTGCTTCATTTTAATCCTTGTTATTCGATGTGACTACTTCATTATAAATTTTTATTCTTAAATATTCTAATGACCTTTTTAATATTAAAGGGTAATAATTTTACATATGTGGATAAAAATATTTGATAAATGGAAAATGGATGACATTTTAAACCCTTTATCCTCATACTATTCCACATTCAATATTTTTATGAAATTTAAATTATTTAATAAAATATTATTTTTCCAAAAAAATATTTTTCGTCATTTTTTAGACTTTGAATTTTGTTTTTCTTAAATGGTAACATGATTAAAATTACATTTTAATTTAAATCACTCATACATTATTATTATGATGTATTTTACTATAGATTTCACAGAGATCAATAATTTTCCATAATTTAAAATCTTGGACAAAAAATAAAGTTGTTAATTTTATTTTTCTATTAATTGATCAAATATTTTTTAAAAATTGAAATCGAATTTAAATAAATAATATTATTAGTATATTTTGAAAATAAAATAAAACCATAAAATTAAATAAATATATTTCAATATTATATTAGCTATCTATCCAATTTTTATATTTAATCATATCTATGTCATGGAAACATGTTTATTTTGTAATTTTGTATTTTCTTCCTTACACATGATTTTCCAAATTATTCAGAAAATTTAGTTTTTATATAACTCTAAAATTAATATAATTATCATAAAATCAAAAACTATTAATTCATATTTATTAACCATGTTTAACATTGGTTTCTTCATTATATATTTTTATAATTTGGGCAATAAATTTTATATTCTGAAAATTATAGAAGTACTACGTGGTCAATGAATTTTTTTTTCATATTTATGATTAAATAAATTATAATATAAAATTTTAAATTTTTTTAATAAATTATTTTGAATATTTTAAAATTAATTATTTCCATAAGTAAAATAATTTTTTATATCATGTTTATTAATTGGTTGATATAAAAAACATATTTTATGAAAACATTTTTAAATATTTATAAAAAATTAATCTTCTTTAAAAAAATCATTAAAAAAATTTACTTTATAAATAAAATATTAATTCATTTTCCTAAAATTCAATTAATATATGTGATATATGGTACATTTTAAATTAATTTGAAATAAATGATAAATAGTTTTGTAAGAAAAGTTTCATTTATAATAAAAAAATGAACTTATACCAAAATCTAGAATAATGTTGATTCCAATTTAATAATTAATTTTTTACACATAAAGAATATATGTATACATTTAAATTTAATACCAAATTCAAATAATAGTGGATCATTTAATTTAAATGAAAAATATCATTTTACATGAAATCATTATTATAACTATTAAATTAAAGATCTACCATGTTATATTTTTCTAAAAATTAATCCCACAAATGTTTTGTTATTAAGATTTCAATTATTATGTTTACTTTAGGAAATAACATATCTTTGGGTTCTAGTAATTAAATATATTTTTCATATAAAATCAATTAATATCATTGTTTTTTAAAATGTATTCCTGAAAAATAAATTAACAATTGTAAACATGAGTGAATATTTTTTATGAATTAATAAATATATTTTTATCGATTTAGAAAATTATAATATATATATTTTTATCATAATGTGATTAGTACAATACATGCATTATAATTTAAAATCCATGTTATAACAATAATATTTATGTAAAAAATATCCCACAATATTTATGTTTAGTAATGTGTATTGTATGTGTTATAAAACTACATTTTTCTTTAAAAATATCATCATGTTAAATTATGACAACCTAAATAATTTTTTCCTAAACATTATTATACTATTCATTAAAGGATGAAAAAATTAAAAATACATTTCATGAATATGACATATTACATATGGTTAATAAAACATTATTTTAGATGTGAATGAGAGAAAAATAATTGTTAGAAATAATTTAAAAGAATCATATTCCCAAATAAATGGAACATTATGGGAATATAAAATTTAGGCAATGTAAGGAAACATAATCAGTATTGGGGGGTAAAAAATGATAAAATCATCTATAATTTAGGAAATAGAGTGTAATTATTATTTCAAAATATGTTTCCTAATGATGAGGTGTTCTGTTACTATCAAAATAATGAAGCTTGTAAAATATATATACATAATATAATCCAATTTCATAATCTGTGTTTCACATTATTTTGGTGGTTTTGTAAATTGTATGATTATCATACTATAAGAAATGAGGACGAATTTGTCTTTTATGAATCAAAAAGACATATATTCAAAGGACCATAGGGTCCATAAGTTAATATAAAGGGTTTTCTCTTTGCTTAGAATTGTTTCTCAGTGTAGACATCACCAGAGAAGGATGGGTTGATTAAGGGGTCTCCATGGGACTTCTCATGGATAATCCTCCCTAAATGGGGCCTTCAAATGAACATTAAATGGTCTTGTGATTTTGATTCCTTTAGTGGATCATGTGATCCACGGGTCTCAAACATCCTCTTCTTCCTTTTCATTCTCCGGAAAATAATTCCCATATTAAGGTATTTATTACGATCTGATTTTTTGTTGACTATATGGTATTCATAAAAAATGACATATTTATAAAGGGGTATAATTATGTTATTAATATCATAAATATCATGTGTAAATAGAATTACCATCATTATTCCCATACATGTGAGTTGGTAATGAATAAAATGACATCGTTCTATGAACTGGTAGTCTATTGTACTCTGAAATTTTGATTTTATAACAAATTTCATGGATGCGTGTCTTGGTTTAGGTTATACCCTTAACATAAAAAAAATATTATGGATACATATGTTTCAATACAAGCATGGTATAATAATAATTAATTGGGAAGATAAATAAATAAAAAAATCTCTTATTGGCGAATGTAATCTTTTTTTGGTAACTCATATACATTTGAACCCAAACATATCCTTGGGTTGTTATATGTTGTAAAAAATTTCTAGGATGAGGGTAAGAATATTGGTAGTTAATTTGGGAAAGGGTTGGATGAGAAAATGGTATTGAGATATCTGTAGAATGGGGGAGAGTGAATTGAATTTATATTTGAGGAGGAGTGGCATTCATGTAAATAAAAAAAATTAAAAAATAGTGGGAGGTCTCCCTTCAATAATTATCTTCCAATAATGAACAATATTATAGAGAATAATTTATGTGCTGGAAAGATGACAATTAAATGAGGTTTGGAAATGTATTTGTTAATTTAGCCCATTAATTTTATAATATAAACAAAAAGTATATTCTTTTTTTCCTTATTAGTTGTAATTAATAATAATAGATTTCCATAATATTTTTTGACAAAAAATATTTTTTTAATTTATCAGGTCAATGAATTGGGATGATATTCTCACCCATTTTAATTTTTAAATTTTCTGTTAAGAGAGTATCTTTTTTGATCAGCGTAACCCAATTATGATTTTTCTATCAACACAATATCATGTTTTCGGTTGGGTTTAGAGAATTGTACAGTGCATCAGTATATTAGATGGTTTTGAAGAATCTCATAGGCTAGAAGATTGAGTATTGGAGATGAAGGAAAAGACACCTAGTTTCAGTAAAACCATGTAACCTCTTACAGCTAACCATGTGCCCCCATTTTTCAACAGGAACTATTTTGGGGAAACCATGAATGGGGTATGAACAATTATGTAGGAATCCTTATAGTTTTCATTGAGGTAATTTTCAAGATGTGATAATGGTTTTGGAAAATATGTGCAATCTACATGAGTAATTTCACATAGGAAGTACCAATGCATTGTATCATGCATAGTTATAGAATGGTTCTTAATATCATGCGAGCTAACCATGTAGTATTTAAAAAATGTGAAATTTCTGAAATTACACTACCTCAATTTATTCTTTTCTTCCCACTATTCACAATCAATGTTGCATATAGTAGTAGGTGATCATTTTTTTCATTCTCCTATTCGGCGTGATCCCTCCCCTGTGTACATGAACAATATTTCCAGCATCAGATTCATTGAAAAATGATAGTGAGTTTCTCCTATATCATGTTTAGATTTAGTATTTCTCTCACCTCAAGGACCACTAAATCTTTTTGATCAGTTTTATCCTATTTTCAGGGAGTTTTACAGAAATAGAAATTTCATCCAAACTGCATTAATTTTGAGGCTAGTAACAGATGTTCCAATTTCATGGATTCAATGATTGGTGGTGTATAACATTCTTCGTGTTTTCTTAATCAATTTTGGTATGTGAATTTTATCATTCCATTTATTTTGGTAGAGACCCCATTAAATTTATTATTGATGTTATACGTATTGTGTGACCTTATGAGATTACTTTGGGCATCACATTACCAAATTCATGTTTGGGCCAAGGGTGTTCATTTCATTAAATTTATTTTTGTTTGTGTTTGTTGTGAAACTACCATGTGGTTGATCATGGCGTTTTAATGAAATATGATCTTATAGTAAATGAAAAAGTAGGTGTTGGTGGTTTAGTTTCCCAATGATTTCTAAATTTTGGGGCCTCAAAATCATGAGATTATCTATTTAAAAAAGGAAGTGTTTATTTAAAGGAGTCTGAATAGCATGGTTCATAGATCATGATGGAATATTTACAAACCAATAAGGAGGTTTGTCAAACTAAATGAAAAAATGAAAAAGGAAGGTTTTTTACATAGTGATGCTACATGGAATGTGAAGCATGGTATGTGGACTATGATCAAAGAACAGTTATTGAGATAGTTATGGTTCATGGGAAGGATTAAAGTATGAATAGAAATGGTTTCGGGGATAGGTCATCATTTAATAAAGAAAAGGATGTTATTTGGGAATCTGTGAAGGGAGAATGGTGGTATGTGTACCGTATAGGGAAAACAATTTGTGGAAGGAGAAGTATGTGGTGAGGTCCACGCCACATCTAATGTGTAATGAAAATGTATTAGTGATATTTATCGATCTATTTTCCTATATAAGGATCAATAATCCCCTCATTACATGGATATATTATTATTATAAATTTAGTATGAATTTCGTGAAGTCCAATGTGGTATGTTGGAAGATAACCTCATGGAGGAGAATATGTTCACAAACAGGATTCTGTGAAAGGATATTTGGGGTATAAAGAAATTCTATATAATTTTTTTGGGGGAACTATATCCCAAGAAGGATAATGATTCATAAATCTAGGATGGTTTCAAATGTTAGTTCACATTGAATAAGTGATATGTGAAAATAGATTGAGAATGTTATATGTGGATGTGGTATACATAAGTGGTGCGTAGGAGAAGAAATTCTATTTTTTATTGAAACAATTAAAAAACTATCAATGCATTGAAAATTGGATTAAAAATATTGGTAAAAATTGGACATAAATAGAGCATATGTATATTGTTGGTGATTCATATTTTCATGAAAATGAAGGGACCTAAATCTCAATAAACTGTTTGTGGAAATTTTATAGATAGTGAGCCAGTGGGAGTCATCAGAATTTTTCTTCCCTAAAATAATTTTTTTGTAGTGTTCTTAGAAATGAGTGAATATGGTTAATTTTAATTACAAAAAAACTAGTTAATTTTAGTTAATTTACCTATAACCAAAAAAATTGTTGGCATTGACTCATTGGACTATCCCTTAGTGGTGAACCAATTAAAATTTTTGTGTTGACTATTTTCATGTGATTTTTTTAACTTATCATTCTCATTAAATAGTTTTAATTGGTTCCTACCAACACGGGAACAAGATACATCGCTTTAGATGAAACTTTTGACCCCATATTGCACCCCTCCCCGCTCAGGTGTTCTAGGGTCCTTCATGTTGTATCAGAGGGTATATGTTACTGGTGTTATATCTTTATTTCATTTCTGTCGTGGATAAAATAGTTAATGTTAAAGGAGGACCCCATTTTTTGGAAGTAACATTGATATATGGAGGAATATTATGAGATCTCACATAATATCACCTGGAATTGATGTGTGGTTTTTAACTGAACAAGGAATACAGGTCAGTGATCCAATGGGGATATCTATGACTGATATAGATAGGAAAATGCTGAATGTAGATACCCAAGCATATAATTACTTCCACTAATTCTATTTCTGATCTAAATTTTCTAATGTTAAATAGTTTTACTTTTGAAAAGTCTACATGGGAATAATTTTATAATGTATATGAATGAAACATCAAATTGAATGAGGTTAAACTACAAGTCCTACACAATAGGTATAAGGATCTGAAGATGCATCCTGATGATAATGAAGATACCTTCATCAATTGATTAACTGATGTTGTAGGAGAAATTCATGTTTATGGTGAAGAAATAAATGAAATTCAACATTTGAAGAAACCCTTGAGAAGGAATCCACCTCTCTATAATCCAAATATGTCAGACCATGAGGAATGAGATCTTTCAAAACATTCTTCTGATGATCTAATGATTTGTCTAGTGTCATATGAAATGATTGTAAAACTAGAAGATGGCATGAATCAATTAAGTAAGAAAATTGATTTCAAATACATGTTAAAACATGAGGTTTTTAGAGATATAATTGATGAAGAAGACAAGGAATATGATTTTTTTTTCTATTTATGCAATGCAATTCAGTTGTGGAAATGTAATATTTGAGTAAAATTTCCCCCTATAATGTTTTCTTTGTTGTAGACTTGGGAAAATTTCCTCTCAGTGCTCAAGGAAGCCTGATGATGAAGAAAGAGAAGAAAGAAAATCATAGATGAAAAAAAGTTTAATAATAAAGGAGACATAAAATCTAGAAATAAAGTACAAATGAATAGTTTATTCTATTAATATGATGATGAATACATTTAATTCATTGATTACGAAAGACCATACATTAAATCATGAACCAACTCATCTAGGATGCCTTCAATTAAAAAAATAATCTTAAGAAGATAAATCTATAGATAATGAGTAGATTGTTGATAATGATTTCAAGATTCAATATAAAAACTACCTTTATAAGATTGAGAATCAATGTAATAGATGAATAAAATAGGGAGGTGTTGTGGAAGAATAATATGAATATTTTTATCAGCATGATGTTGATATTGAAAAACTAAACATAGTAGTGAAAGAAAAATAAGCTACCTTGGAAAGAAAAGAAGATATAGTGTAACTAAATATCAGAATTTAAGAATAGTCGAATGTCATCAATTACATTACATACATTCTATAGGATAATTTCAAGACATTCAGTAGTCTAGAGGAATATGTTGTTACTCAAAGAAGTAAACTTGGAAGTGAATCAAATTCAAAAGAAACAAAGAATCAAATTTAGATTGGATGATTTTAAGATTTCGACATGTTATATAGAGGTGTGTATGTTTTTGAAGGACTAGATAATTATTTTGATGATAAATGATCTATGTGAATATGAAAAGGTGAATTAGTTGTGATGTAGAGACCTAAATGGATATAAATAATATGAATGAAAATAATGGGAAGCTGATAATTGGACATATCCTAAGGTCACGAGAAATCAGAATAAACGAATGATTCAAATAAAACAGAAAGAGAACTGAATTAAATCCTCATATTTTCTAAAATTATTGGCTAAAAACTATGTTCCAAATGAGATATGGTAATTAATAGAATTGAGAAGACATTTAATTATATAAATTTCAATTCCATTGATATCTAGATCATACCAAGCCCCATATTGAAGAGAGATATGAATAATTGAATGGGGAAGAGATAGAAGTTCAAAAAAAGGAATGAATATATATTCTAAATATTATAGGAAAAATTATTTCTGTGGATAATTTTTTTCACATTTCTAACATTGGCCATATCTATATTTATTGCAGGTGATGGAAATTCATGAAAAATATATCTAGAACTAAGTGAATATGAAATACTCGTCAACCATATGGTGTTTCACATTAAAATATGTTTTCCCCTATGGAATACGTGTATGAGTACGATGGACCTATTTACATGGAAAAGAAATTTTAATTTCCATCTTTATCCTTCTGTAAATTTAATATTTCATGGATTGAAAATAACAAAATTAAAAATTATAATCTTTCAAAAGTAGTAGTCAATACTAAAATGAGCAGCAACGCCTGGATACTTGATAGAGAATCTTCATCCCATATGATTGCAAATAAAATCCTATAATCTAATGATATGAAAATGGACTATGGAATAATGAGGTTTTTATTGATGATTCTCTTATGATCAAATGAATTTGATCTACTGAATTTTCTAATAGTGATCAAAAGAAGCATGAAAATCTCTATATAGACGGTCTATGCCATAATATCATGAGTGTGAGTCAACTATGCCACATAAGACTGATATAATCATTCTATCCAAATGGGATTAGTATGATATGAATGCATGTATTTATCTTTTAAAAGGATTAAAACTAGATGGAAACTTATATTATGTTTATTGTAAAGTGATCATTTTTATGTGATAGTTGAATTGAAAAACTACTCATGTAACCAATGATTGGGCCACATTAATAAAAAATTCAGGGAAAATATATCCAATTCGAATATTTTAGTTTATATTCCCAATGAGAAGCCTGAAAAGGAAATGTATTTTTATGCCAGCACTTGTGGGAAGATGATCTGCAGATCCTATCTGCCAAAGAAGATAAGTGAATCAAATCATTTTTATGACATTCATATTGATGTGTGTGGTCTAATAAATGTTTCCAGAACATGTGGAGAGAAGAAAATTGTTCTATTAATTGATGATTATAGTATAATGGTTAGTTAGATAGTTATGAACTATAAATGATAATAGAATGATTGCATGATAACAAATCATTGAATAGCCAAGAATGGTACAGATCACATATTCAAGGATTTTTGGTCCAATAATGGAGAATAATACATATCCATTGTGTTTGAAAATTACCAAGATAACCATTTAATACAACATGCTATGGATGTTGTGAAACCCCCACAATAAAATGAAGTTGATGGAAACACGAATTGATATGTGGTAATAATATTTTTATTGATATACATATCCCTCCCCATTACTAGAATGATGATATTCAAGATTTCATATATACTAAAAATCAAACAGAGTGTTTTATGGGACAAACAAATAATCCATATGATTTGTGGCATGAATGTAATCCTTATTGGAAATTTTTTTATTACTTCAATGGTAAATAATTCATTTAAAACAAAGAAGGAAATCAAGGGATATAAAGTGATATTGTAGATGAAGGAGTATGCCTCTGATATTAAATTAATAGAAAAGCCGAAAACTATTTCAATGATCATATCGGGCGAATTTTGAAATGTAGAGATATTACTATAATTGATGATAATGCCAAGAATACCAAGATGGGATATTATACTAATAAAATTTAAGATTTAGAAGATAGTTAATAGAGAACATATTCCAATGTAGAATTAGAGGAAGGAGGCAAAAACCCTTTAGAGTTCACAAAAAAATGTTGATTCATAAGAACAATCAGAAGAGAAATCCAGGGTGAATAAAATTCAACTATACCAGATAAGCAATATCGACGAAAAGAAATTGCTCAATCCAATGCCATTGTGGCTTGGAAAAACTCCAAAAAACAAGGATAATTATTAGTAATGTGTAGTCTATCTTCCTATCAGTTGTGGAACCATCCTCATTTTACGAAGCTGAAAAAGTTGAATAATTTGTTAAATAAGCCAATAAAGAGTTGGATCATTGTAAAACCCCGAGAGTTTATGAAAAATATTCTTTTAATTTCATTAATGTCTTGTGTTGTATTCTACACCAAGATTACCTTGGGCTATACGCAACACCGTATTAGCTTGCAGTATACGCAACACTATTCTTGGATTGTGTTACACACAATTTTGATAATAGTTATTCTATGCAACATTGAGTATATATATATATATATATATATATTCAATGTATAAATAAAATATGGTTGGATTTTTTTATACGAAACAATGAAGGTTTCTTTCACAACACGCAACCCTGACTTGGCTTGCATTACATGCAATCGTGACCTTCCTCGATAGCGTGTGTTGTACGCAATACTGGGTTTTAATAAACAACGATATATTATTATAATATTTTCATGAACTAGTCTTTATGAATAGTGTTAACTAAATTTTGAATTTTATAACATTATTATTCATCTTACACATTTTCTAGAACATGGTATAAGAAAAAAAAAATTCGAGTAAAATAAGTATTTTTCAAAAAATGCAGTTCTGCCTCCTTTTGATGGCACACCTACTTTAAATCTAGTTTTTGACATGTTTATAAGATAATTTTGACAAAATAAAATTCTTCTTTTGAATCAGGATATAAAAATTTACATTAGATAAAGTTTTGATATTTTTCCGATAACTTTCATATTTTAATGAATAGTAAAAACACGCTATATTTTAATTAAAAACAACTTTTTTCATCGTAATATCTTATGTGGTTAAATTATAATATTGAATGGTTTTAAAGTATAAATAGAATATATTTTTACCATTTAATATAATGTATGTCATTAGCATTGATTTTACCTTGAATTCGTAGGTTTAATTAATTCAATCTTTTGCAATGTTTTAAAGAAAAACATGTTTTCCTTCGACAACGGGATTAATTTTAATATAATTTCTGCATCTTTTGTGTATTGAATTTGGAAAAATGGACTCCATATTTGGAATCAGTGGGTCAAAATTATGTTAATAAGATACTTTTTATTTTTGGGCATTGTGAATACTAACTACGGTAAATTTTATTTACTATAGTTAAAGGTAAATTGGGTAATTAAGGGTAAATATAATATTATAAAATTATCCTAACACTTGGAAAAATCCTATTGGATGGCTAAAAGTATACCCATATAACCTAAGGTTCTGATTAGATTCATTTTATGGACTTTTTTCCATGGAAATAATTTAATTATTATTAAAACCAAAGAATGTGACAACATGTCACTTTCTTAAATCTTATAAGTATAATAATTTTAATCTAGTGATAAACATCATGAAACTTCTAACATGAATAGTATTAAGAAATATAGTACAATTATCTACATCATAAGAATTTATTTAGAATTTTTAGGGATTAAATAATTATCATTTATTATGACACAACGATGATGCAGTAATTGTCTTATTAATGAAATATTGACATAATTGATGTTATAAATGCCCAAATAAATGTAATTTGAGACTTTTTATGACATAAACTAATTTTCTAGGTTAATATGACATGTTATTGTCGATTTAAGTATCTTTTTTCGAACTTATCATTCTGTTATGAATTTCATAAAAATCATGTAACAAATAGTGTCAACATTAACATAAAATAGTTTTTAAAACATATATTATATTATTAATTGTTATTTTATTCCTAAAAATCTAAGGTTCATCCTAATGACCTAGATAAAATTATATATATTACTAATACACATCTTGGGGTTCTTTTGGCTTGATATAGTAAGTTTATTAACCATATAGTGTAAGAAAACAAAAAGACACGGTAAAAGTTAAATTATTTAACTTAGAGTTAAATCTAATTGATAAGTTTAAAATAATAACCAAAAATTTCTAAATACCATTGGATGAGATGATTTCTACCCATACCCACCTTATCCTAGAAATAAATCAATTTGGAGCTATTTAAAACCGAACTTGACTTTATAATAAAATAATATTTTTAGTTATTCCAAAGGTGCCCCTCTCCTCCCTTATAAAAGGGCACCTCCTCCCTCTCTTCCTCACACAACTTTGAGCCTTCAAGCTCGGCCAACCCCTGAACAATTATCATCTCCAATTCCCTAGAAACATCCTAGAGGTTCTGGTCTTCCTCAAAGACCAATTTTAGTGCCCTAAGAGGATGTCTCAAAGAGGAGCTTCAAAGAAGAGGTAATTTCTGTTACCGATTCTTTCACCTTTATTTCTTCTTCCACTTCTTCATCTTAGGTTGTTTAATTTTGAAGTAATAACATCAGTATCACTAATATACTGATATGTTATTATAAGTATGAAACAATCCTATTTCACTATCTATCCATCCTACCGAATACGAAATCACCGCGCGTGCGTACGTAAGGAATATCGTCTCCACGCCGTGGTGAAATCTATTTTCCACCACCACCTTACTTGGATGGGTATAATGGTGTAAATAATGACTATATATTATTATTTTAAAGTTATATTGATTCTGAAATAGTGTACATACACTCCAATACAGTTCCACGATCATGAGAACGATATCATCGCTCGTGCGTACGTACGGACTACCGTCTCCACGACGCGATGAGATTCATTCTCCACATTAACCATTCATGAATGATTATAAAGTATATATAATAAGTAATCATGAAATATATGAAATAATAGTGATACTGGATTTATGTGTATATATTTTTATGTCATCTACTTAATTCTGTTAAACTCAAAATGGAAACGAAAACAGCGTTCATGCGTATGTACGACCTACCGTCTCCATGAACGGTGTATTTCTTTCCATTTACTGATTTATTATATATATGTATATTCTGAATATATATATATCTATAAATCATGTTTTATATTCTGGAATTAAGTAATCATGATCTAAGTAATCATATGAATAATTACATGTCAAAACACAGACGACAAATGAAACAATTTTACCCAAAACACTCTTTGACATGGAATTTACAAAAGAACGGGTAATATAAAGTCATATGTGAACCATATATGATATCATAACAATGAATATGATTCTTTAATAAGTCAATGACATTATTTAAATCATTATACAGGAGGTTTGGACACTTACAAAGCAAGTCGGACCTAAGGTAAGGGAAATATCACAATCTCATTTTTATCCGAGATTGTTTATACTTTGGTATTTACTGGGGTGTATTTTATCATCCATATACATGTTTCCTTAATATGTAATATTATTTCCATTAACCTACAATTTTTTAAATCCTATTTTACCCTTCCGTGAGTTTTTAGTAAAAGATATGAAAAGAATCTTTTGTCGTTTTTCGTATGAGGTACTTTTTTGACTTTTCCGACAAAAGTACGGGAAGAATGTTTTTTTAACTTATACAACCTGAATGGATTTTTAAAACATTATTTCCAAAAAGATTCCTTTACAAGTTTTCAAGTTTATTTTTAATCAACTTCTTTTAGTTTAGAATTGTATGACATGTTATGAAAGGAAAAGTGTTTTTGATGAAGAAAGGATATTTTCCTCGTGATTGGAGTTCAAGTGTTTTATCAAAATTATTTTCCATCTAAGACAACAAAGGGTTATATTTTTATCCCTATTATTACATTGATTTGATTATGTTGTGATGGAATTATTTTTATGAATTATTTTATCTTATATGAACTGTTTCATGATGTCATGATGTTTAAGATTCCCATTTTTATTACATGGGTTATGCAATAATGTATGATTTAGGATTTTGTAGCACACATAAGAATGGTATCATTATGAGATGGGTGGGACCAATATCTCCCTCCAATGCATTGGGTAAAGATTTTATATCTCATGAGATAGACATGGCTAGAATGGTAGGTTATACCAGTTTAGTGAAACATGAATGAAATGAGGGTGACTCGGTTCAGAAAGGGACTTTGTCCACTAAGATAGTCTTGGCAATGAGTCTTGACTAATAAGAAATGATTCTCTATGATTATGTGTGTATGCCACAAAGTTTAATGTTTTAAGTTATGATTATTATGATTACATTTCACTGCCATGAGTTATCCCAGGTTATGAAAATATGATCTCTTTTACGGGTTAAGATTTCCAAAAGTTATAAGCTTATGTATATGATGTGATTGATATTTCTTTTGTTTACCCTTACTGAGTATTTGTGCTCACCCTTTTATGTTTTCTTTTCCCTAGGATATAAAGAAAGGTTTTAGGTAAAAAAAAGGAAGATCTTTATGGGAGATGTTGAAGATCTTTAACCACGATTATAAGATTATATTCTGAGTTTCCAATGACACTAAACTATTATGATCCTTGTGTGTATGTTTTTGTTATGTACTAAGTATTCCGCAAAAGAAATGTAATTTCCATGTACGTCTAGCTTCGGGTCTCTACAGTTGGTATCAGAGGAAAGGTTTAGTCAACCTTTGGAAACTAGGATGCGAAAACGTTAGTGATATCCCTAGAGATATTTCTAAGGTATGTCTAAGTCTATGGATGTCCCTATGGTTAACTATAGGTATAGGTTATAGTACTAGAATTACGCTAACGATCATAGAATTAATCCTAAGATGTTAGATATTTAAGGTACTCCCCCTTTATTATATTTTTTTCCCTAGCATGATTTTTGCCTCTCACACTATTCTTTTTGGGTTTTAGACGATGGCTGGAACCCGAAGGAACCGTGTTGATCAATGCAATGGAAAATGCAATGATTTCCCTCCTGAACAATCAAATGTTATGGGAGATGGAGTGAAAAATCTTATTTCTATACTTACACAAGCTATGAATCATTCTGGACTTCCAAATGAGCAGAGAAGGGAACAATATTCTATTGAGTCCTTCATGAGGCAACATCCACCTTCATTCAGTGGGTCTTCCGATCCACTTGTTGCTGAACAATGGATCAGTACCACTGAAAAGATATTTTCAGTTCTTCAATGTTCTGAGCATGATAAAGTCATCTTAGCAGTATATCGTTTGGAAGGTGAAGCTGATCAACGGTGGAATCTTATCAAGAATATGAGGCCAAGAGATGAAATTGAGTCCATGGAATGGGACGAGTTCAAGAACTTGTTTTTCAGTAAGTACTTCCCTCGTATTCTTCGAACAAAGATGGAAAACAAATTTCTTGAGCTGAAGTAGAAGGATGATGAATATGTTGGTATATATGAAGCGAATTTTTCAAGACTTGCATGGTATGCATCTGGCATTATCATCAAACCTGAAAGTAAAGTTGATCGATTTTTCAGTGGCTTAAATCCAAGTCTACGAAGGGAATTGGCTATAAGAGACTTCAGTAGATATGAAGAAATTGTGCGTTGTGCTATCAAGGTAGAAATGGAAGTTGGTGTTACATATCCATCTCATGGTTTTGACAAGAAACGAAAGATGGAGTTCAAGGAGAAATCTCAGAATAATAGTGAAAAGAAGATGAATGTTTCCTTATGCACAAAGTGTGGAAAGAAGCATGGTGGAGATTGTCTTAAAGGGACTAGAAAATGTTTTACGTGTGGAAAAGAAGGTCATCGAGCAGCTGAGTGTCGAAGTAATGGAAAAAGGGTTTCTAATGATGTGAATAATGCAAACACGGCAGAGAACGCACCACCAACACTTCAATGCTTCAAGTGCAAGGAAATGGGGCATTATGCTAAGAAATTCCCTAATCCAAGGGTTAGTGATGATCGACATGAGCAACCGCTTAAGGCAAAGGAAAAAGGGAAGTCACATGCGATCACTATTGGAGATGTTGAATATGACAACGATGTGGTGGAATGATTAACTGTTTATGTAATGGGATTCCAAAATAATGTTGTATCATAAAGTATTGGAATATTTATGTATTGGTCTAATGTGGTATTCAAAGTGATTGAGATATTTTTGGAAATAAGATGATATGCGCATAATGAAGGGAAAACGAGAAAACGTAATGTTTAACAGTATTCATGAGGTCATGATTGATATAAGGACTAAGTGATATCATGGTTTGAGTATATAGAATTTTGAGGATTTTGGTATGTGGAAAGTGTAAACTTTTAACTGCAGTCATGTTTTCACTAAAGTTCAATGGGTATTCAAGAGAGTACATGATTAAGGCCTTTGAATGTTTGGAATGTGACCAACAAGACATATTTTATGATATATGGGGATCAACGATGGTATTAAATCTCTGGTAATCATTTTCACTATATTATGAGAGTGGACTGAAGTATTATGGATAAGCCTAAATATTGGAATGGATTATGTTGAACATAAGTTAGTATTATTTAAGGATAGAAGTTTTTTCGATATTATTGATGGGATGTTATAGTAATATAGTTTTAGAAAATGGACAACCTGTAGGACGGGCGACAGCCCATCGCGTCGGACAAGGTTGTGGGAATCGAACCCACAACTGAAGTGCGACTGGCCTTTATCGCCGACCACTGACCTACAGGAAGTCCCTGTTTAGTAGAAACTAGTTTTATTATATTACGCAGTATTATATATGACATATAAGTCCATTTTAGGAACCCTATAAGATGAATCTCACTATCGATGGACTTATGTGTTTTTTGATAACTTTTCTAACCTTTTGTTTGAGATAGATGGAATGACCCATCATTCTATCACATGATCTGCTAACACATCACGAATGAAAAATTCAACTTCATTTCTTTAAGCGATGAAGTAGAAATTGTCCAAAGAACGACAAACGGTGAGACTATACCAAAATCACGAAAGTATTTCTTCTAATTCCAATTTCATCAACTTTAGGGAAATGATCTTGAAAACCAAAAATGTTGTCTTGGTGCTCTTATATCTGATGAATCAGATGGTACCTTAGATCATCACAAATTTATGGATTTGTGATTTCTGGATTTTCCATAGCCATGTTATCTACCACTCTCCATCAGAACATGATGGTTAGATTTCTCTTCCATATCCATATTTTATCCTATGTGGAAACACAGTGATTAGTTTATTTTGGTAAACATTACGTTTCATACTTTTGTTTTTAAAGATTGGTTTTGGTATTACTTTTTACAATGTGGGTTTCTATTAAAGAAACTTTCGAATAGTAAACCATTTATAACCCCAACGAATTTCGAGGGCGAAATTCATTTTAAGGGGGGTAGAATGTAACACCCCGAGAGTTTATGAAAAATATTCTTTTAATTTCATTAATGTCTTGTGTTGTACTCTACACCAAGATTACCTTGCGCTAATCTCAACACCGTATTAGCTTGCAGTATACGCAACACTATTCTTGGATCGTGTTACACACAATTTTGATAATAGTTATTCTACGCAACATTGAGTATATATATATATATATTCAATGTATAAATAAAATATGGTTGGATTCTGTTATACGAAACAACGAAGGATTCTTTCACAACACGCAACCCTGACTTGGATTTCATTACACGCAATCGCGACCTTCCTCGATAGCGTGTGTTGTACGCAATAATGGGTTTTAATAAACAATGATATATTATTATAATATTGTCATGAACTAGCCGTTATGAATAGTGTTAACTAAATTTTTAATTTTATAACATTATTATTCATCTTACACATTTTCTAGAACATGGTATAAGAACAAAATTAATTTTTCGGGTAAAATAAGTATTTTTCATAAAATGCAGTTTTGCCTCCTTTTGATGGCGCACCCACATTAAATCTAGTTTTTGACATGTTTATAAGTTCAATTTGACAAAATAAAATTCATCTTTTGAATCAGGATATAAAAATTTACATTAGATAATGTTTTGATATTTTTCTGATAACTTTCATATTTTAATGAATAGTAAAAACACGCTATATTTTAATTAAAAACAACATTTTTCATCGTAATATCTTATGTGGTTAAATTATATTATTGAATGGTTTTAAAGTATAAATAGAATATATTTATACCATTTAATATAATGTATGTAATTAGCATTGATTTTACCTTGAATTCGTAGGTTAAATCAATTCAATCTTTTGCAATGTTTTAAAGAAAAACCTGTTTTCGTTCGACAACGGGATTAATTTTAATTTAATTTCTGCATCTTTTGTGTATTGAATTTGAAAAAATGGAATCAATATTTGGAATCAGTGGGTCCAAATTATGTTAATAAGCTATGTTTTTATTTTTGGGCATTGTGAATAGTAACTACGGTAAATTTTATTTACTATAGTTAAACGTAAATCGGGTAATTGAGGGTAAATATAAGATTATAAAAATACCCTAACACATGGAAAAATCCTATTGGATGGATACAAGTAGAATCATATAACCTAAGGGTCGGATTATATTCATTTTATGGACTTTTTTCCATGAAAATAATTTAATTATTATTAAAACCAAAGAATGTGACAACATGTCACATTCTTAAATCTTATAAGTATAATAATTTTAAACTAGTGATAAATTTCATGAAACTTCGAACATGAATAGTATCCAGAAATATAATACAATTATCTACATCATAGGAATTTATTTATAATTTTTAGGGATTAAATAATTATCATTTATTATGACACAGAGATGATGCAGTAATTGTCTTATTAATGAAATATTGACATAATTGATTTTATAAATGCCCAAATAAATGTAATTTGAGACTTTTTATGACTTACACTAATTTTCTAGGTTAATATGACATGTTATTGTTGATTTAAGTAACTTTTTCGAACTTATCATTCTTTTATAAATTTCATAAAAATCATGTACCAAATAGTGTCAAAATTGACATAAAATGGTTTTTAAAACAAATATTATATTATTAATTGTTATTTTATTCCTAAAAATCTAAGGTTCATCCAAATGACTTAGATAAGATTATATATATTAATTATAAACAACTTGGGGTTCTTTTGGCTTGATATAGTATGTTTATTAACCATATAGTGTAAGAAAACAAAAAGACACGGTAAAAGTTAAATTATTTAACTTAGAGTTAAATCTAATTGATAAGGTTAAAATAATAACCTAAACTTGCCTAAATCCTATTGTATGAGAGGATTTCGACCCATCCCCACCTTATCCTCGAAATAAATCAATTTGGAGCTATTTAAAACCGAACTTGACTTTATAATAAAATAATATTTTTAGTTATTCCAAAGGTGCCCCTCTCCTCCCTTATAAAAGGGCACCTACTCCCTCTCTTCCTCACACAACTTTGAGCCTTAAAGCTCAGCCAAACCCTTCCAAATTCCCTTCTCCCCTTCCCTAGAAACATCCTAGAGGTTCATTTATTCCTCAAAGACCAATTTTAGTGCCCTAAGAGGAGGTCTCAAAGAGGCGCTTCAAAGAAGAGGTAATTTCCGTTGCCGATTATTTCACCTTTATTTCTTCTTCCACTTCTATTTCTTAAGTTGTTTCATTATGAAGTAATAACATAAGTATCACTCATATACTGATATTTTATTATAAGTATGAAACAATCCTATTTCACCATCTATCCATCCTACGGAAAACGAAATCACCGCGCGTGCGTACGTACGGAATACCGTCTCCACGCCGTGGTGAAATCTATTTTCCACCACCACCTTACTTGGATTGGTATAATGGTGTAAATAATAACTATATATTATTATTTTAAAGTGATATTGATTCTTAAATAGTATACATACACTCCAATACTCTTCCACGATCATGAGAACGATATCATCGCTCGTGCGTACGTACGGACTACCGTCTCCGCGACGCGATGAGATTCATTCTCCACTTTAACCATTCATGAATGATTATAAAGTATATATAATAAGTAATCATGAAATATATGACATAATAATTATACTGGATTTATGTGTATATATATGTATGTCATCTACTTAATTCCGTTCAACTCAATAAGAAAACGAAAACAGCGTTCATGCGTACGTACGACCTACCGTCTCCAAGAACGGTGTATTTCTTTCCATTTACTGATTTATTATATATATGTATATTCTGAATATATATATATATATCATGTTTTATATTCTGTAATTAAGTAATCATGATCTAAGTAATCATATGAATAATTACAAGTCAAAACACGGACAACAAATGAAACAATTTTACCCAAAACGCTCTTTAACATGGAATTTACAAAAGAACGGGTAATATAAAGTCATAAGTGAACCATATATGATATCATAACAATGAATATGGTTCTGGAATAAGTCAATAACATTATTTAAATAATTATACAGGAGGTTCAGACACTTACAAAGTAAGTCGGACCTAAGGTAAGGGAAATATCACAATCTCATTTTTATCCGAGATTGTTTATACTTTGGTATGTATTGGGGTGTATTTTATCATCCAAATACAAGGTTCCGTAATATATAATATTATTTCCATTCAACTACAATTGTTTAAATCCTACTTTACACTTCGGAGAGTTTTTAGTGAAAGATATGAAATGAATCTTTTGTCGTTTTTCGTACGAGGTACTTTTTTGAGTTTTCTGAAAAAAGTACGGGAAGAATGTTTTTTTAACTTATATGACATGAATGGATTTTTAAAACATTATTTCCAAAAAAGATTACTTTACAAGTTTTCATGTTTATTTTTAATCAACATCTTTTAGTTTAGAATTATATGACAAGTTATGAAAGGAAAAGTGTTTTTGAAGAAGAAAGGATATTTTCCTCAAGAATAGAGTTCAAGTGTTTTATCAAAATTATTTTCCATCTAAGACAATAAAGGGTTCTGTTTTTATCCCTATTATTACATTGATTTGATTATGTTGCGATGGAATTATTTTTATGAATTCTTTTATCTTATATGAACTGTTTCATGATGTCATGATGTTTAAGATTCTCATTTGTATTACATGGGTTATGCAATGATGTATGATTTATGATTTTGTGGCACACATAAGAATGGTATCATTATGAGATGGGTGGGACCTATATCTCCCTCCAATGCATTGGGTAAAGATTTTATATCTCATGAGATAGACATGGCTGGAATGGTAGATTATACCGGTTCAGTGAAATAGGACTGAAACGAGGGTGACTCAGTTCAGAAAGGGACTTTGTCCACTAAGATAGTCTTGGCAATGAGTCTTGCCTAATAAGAAATGATTCTCTATGATTATGTGTGTATGCCACAATGTTTAATGTTTTAAGTTATGATTATTGTGATTACATTTCACTGCCATGAGTTATCCCAGGTTATGAAATTATGATCTCTTTTACAGGTTAATATTTCCAAAAGTTTTGTTCTTATGTATATGATGTGATTGATATTTCTTTTGTTTACCCTTACTGAGAATTTGAGCTCACCCTTTTATGTTTTCTTTTCCCCAAGATATAAAGAAAGGTTTTATGTAAAAAAAGGAAGATTTTTATAGGATATGTTGAAGATCTTTCACCACGATTAGAATATTATATTCCTAGTTTCCATAGACACTAAACTATTACGATCCTTGTGTGTGTGTGTTTTTTATGTACTAAGTATTCCGCAAGAGAAATGTAATGTCCATGTACGTCTAGCTTCGGGTCTCTACAATCATATTGACTAGAACAATACATGGGATCTTTTGAAGAGACACAAAAATCAAAATATGATTGTTATTAAGTGGTTTTAATATAAATCAACGTGCATGTAAATGTGATACATAATAAGGATCAATTGGTGTGTAAAGGCTATTTATAGATTGATGGTGTTGATGTTGAAGAAATATTTTATCCAGTGTCTATACTTGAGACAATCATAATTTTTATTTACATGGAAATTCAATGTGTATAGAATGTGAATCATATAGATGTTAAAACATCATTCATAAATGGTGCTCTTTAATAAAATGTATACATAGAACAACCAATGGTTTTTCCTCATGGAAATAAAAAAATGAAGGTTTTTATATTGAGGAAGAAAATATATTATGTAAAAGAGGAACCACATGAATGTAACTATTGGATGTATTCTTATCTAAGTAATAAGAAATTTAAAAGTGGAAAAGTAGATCATAATATATATATGATAAAATCTCAAGAACATCAGTTAATGGTACATGTTTAAATAGATGATACTATTGTTGGTGGAAGAAGGAAACTATTTGTGGATGATATTTCTAATCACATGAAATCAGAATTTGAAATTGCTTTGACTGGTGAACTCGCATACTTCATGGGACTACAAGGGATTTAGTTTAATGTCTAAACATTTATTTCACCTGAAATTTATGTAGTAGATTTTTAGCACAAATTCAATATACATTACTCCAAACCAATGTCTACTCTGATTACGGTTGGAAATAAATTTGGAAAGCATGAAAATGAGACATATGTACATCCCACCATGTATAGGATAATAATCAAAAGCGTACCATACGTAACTGTAACACAACTAGATATGTTCATGGAAATTTTCATAGTTTTCCACTTTCAATGTAATCTCAAGGAAGAAAATATGGATATAGTTAATCAAATCACGAGGTATGAATAAGGGATGAATAATTATTGATTTTACTTAGTTTTAGAAAGAGATATTGATCTTTTGGAATTTTATTATGCTAACTGGGTATGAGAAGTGGTGGTTATAAAGTCAATAATGGGTGGAGCATCATTATTGGAGTGAAATTTGTCGTATGGTAGACAAATAAATAGGAACGAACATATATTAGTACTGTTGAAACTCAATATATATCTAATACAAACACATACACTCAAGTATTTTGAAATAATCAACAACATACTAATATTGGTGATGAGGTGAAATATCTCATGGTGATTCACAATAATAACAAGTGTGTAATTGAACATATGAAGAATTAGGTTCAACAATCTAGTATAAAACAAAATAAAATTAGATATCACTTTATTGAAGGAAATGGTAATAAAAAAATGATTAAAATGGATCATGTGATCCATGATGATCATGTGGATGAGATATTTCCCAATCCATTTTCATCACATGTTTTTGAGAATCATTGGTTGAACCATGTTGTTCAGCCACCTCCCAGTGCATGAAGAGGTTGCACGTGGTCCCATATACCATTTTCTGTAAATTTATTAATCTGTTTATGGAATTGATACAGGTTTATGTATATGTGTATGTATATGTATATGATAATTTGATATAAAAATGTGGTGTGGTGTCAATTGGGCCTTATATCTTATTGGAGAAGGCATTTATGATCGTATGTGGTGATTTTGTTCACAAGGTATGGTGAACATGCCCTCTGATTGAGGAGAAATTCTCTTTTGGATGGGCTTTCCATAAGGAAAATTAATATTTAGCTTTGTTGAGGGTGGCTAAGGAGGACATGATGATAGAATTCAGTTTGGAATGTATGTGATCAGATAGGGTAATTTTATTGGAGATTTTATTCTACAAACTAATTTCCCTATCTACGTCAATTATATAGATTGGATTTATGACCACGTATGGTATTCAATGGGTTTCCATGTAGATGACATGGATGGAGGGTCAAGCCGATGATGGTTTAGTGTAATAGAATTAGGTGAATGTTGAGACACATGAGTGTCCATAAAACCAGATATAGTCTCAAATATAGGGTATGTGAGAAGTTTAGAAGAAGGTTCTATGGTAGGTGGTGAAGTTGATACAATTGACTTATTTTGGACTAGGCCTTGACAAGAAGTTCAGAGTGATCCCGATATGTGTGATATAAGGTATCGAATTAGTGGATTAGGGTGAAGAGAAATATATGGAGTTTCATAATTTGGTGTTCAATTCATAGAAACTACAACATTTTTAGGGTGAATGTGGTCTATAGGTGAAAAATAATTGGATTGATGCTATGAATAATATTATCAAGCAGTTAAAGACACATCCTTTGTGGAAGGAGAAAACCGTAACATATATGCATTGAGGACCAGAAAAGAAATTTTGGCACATGCATATGCCTACAGGAAGACATTAAGGACAAACCTGCAAGTAACTTGAGTCTTGGATCATAAATAACTTCTTCCATGAGACACTGATGTTGCAAACGGATCTAGAAATCATCTTCCAACATAATGGTGACATGTTTTTCATGGACTATAAAACATAATTCACCTAATATTCTATCGTCACACTCTTCATGGTGAGATACAACACATCAAGTGTGAGGTGATTCTAGGATAGTTTATGGAATTCCATTTGGGTTCATGTAAACATAATTAGGTTGGGATCATTCTTCAGAGGTTGTGAACCAGAAACGCCTAGCCAAGGGAATCAAGATTGATACGACATACTCTAGTTAAAAAGTGTATTCTAGTGAAAATAATGGATATTGGTCCTATTTATTTAATAAGGCTAGGATGAGTTCCAACAGGGCATTCAAAATGTTGACTCAATCATACAAATTATCAGTGGTCTGTCGATGGTTTTTATTCAGTGTAGAAATCTAGGACTTGTCTTGAATCTATGTAAGATTCCCCAAATGAGTGACATGCATGTTGGTAGGTGGTGAATCTTGATAAGTTCTACAAGAATCATTCTTGTATGGTCCTCAGTTAGGGACAAGGGAAGACTTGGGGTTCTGAGATCCAAGATAGAGTGGTACCTAGTTGTGGTTGATGAGATATAGCTGCACACAGTGGTCATGGAAGAGAAAACAATACCCAAAAATGGGTTCAGTTACTAGTGGCTGGTGGAAAAATGCGTGTTATTTAGTCTTCATGCAGTTGAGCTTCTAGTAAGCTGCATTCCGTGGAGTTATGAGGTGTAGAGAAGAATGGTGATCTGATTCAAGGTAGATGTATCACATTGGTATAGTTTTAGTTTTTTATTTTATTTGGCAAGAACATATTAGACATGTTAATTCTTAGTGAAATAGGTGAAGGAGTTATATGTAAGGAGTAACCATAATTTATTTATTATGTTTTCATTGAATTAGATTCCTAATATATATATGTGTGTGTGTGAGAGAGAGAATGATGTGTGAGGCAACAAGATCTATGTGAGCATCGTTGGGTGCATGATTGTTAAGGTTCATTCAGATTAGTGAATTTATGAGAAGTAGTATACTTGATGTATGTGAAAAAATAGGGATCATTAGGATCTTTTAATAGATTGAGGTGTGAGGAAATAGGTTTTAATTGAGTATTCATTGAGATGTAGGGCCATATTAGTTCCATGTGATCCCGTGGAATGAAGCGGGCGCTGATGTGATGTGGGATCCTAATTGGTGCCATATATGAAACAGGAGAACCTGATGAGGCTTAAGAGTTAAGATTCATCAGTGGGGGCCTTTTGAGTCCTAGGATCGTTGCTGGGAAAATTGTTTCAATTTATATTTAGGTTGGTAAAGGACTAGGGTAGGTATCTCATTTGGTGGGAACCCCCCCCCCCCCTCCTTGAGGTAGTAGACATATTCCCTCATGGTCGGGGTAGTCTGTGTCAATTTTAACAATATGGGTATGTTTGGTACCAAATGAAGTTTTTTTTGATATCCTGGGGATAAAATATGATAATGTGGGGAGAATTTAACATCTTTGTTTTGATATCTTAGGGATAAACTATGATAATGTGGTGGGAATTTAACATCCCTGAATTTTTAATCGTGTTTAAATACCCTATGTTTTTTGATTTTTTGATTTTGGGGTTTTGTTTATTTTTTTTGACTATCTTAACATAATTAAAAGTTTATGTTCATCTAAATGTATATAATTTGGATGGGTTTAGAGAATTTTAGAGTTCCTCGATTGTTAAAATGTGATTGAGGTGCATCAGAGGCAAGAAAACCAATTTTTGGGGATGCAGGCTGAGGCATTAAGATTGGCCTAAACCGTGCATTCCTTTCTAGTTAACCATGTTCCCAATATTTTCACTAAGCATAGATTGGGATAAAATATGCATATGTGGTGAAATGGAGTGTGGGATTCTCTATAGGTTTTACAGTCGGATTTCACATGGATTTCACATGGTTAGGTAAGATATGTGCATTCCATAATAGAAGTTGCCCTAGGCAATACCTATGCATTGTATCCTAGATGGTTTCCCTGCCTTTTGGAAAAACATGTGACCTAACCCTATCTACATTATTTTTTTTGAAAATGATGAAATTAACATCCCATAATTTTTTTTTCATCTCCCTCCATTTACCATCATGGTCACATACAACCTCATGGGGCTCGTTTTTAACCTCCTCTTATAGTGTGAGAACACACTCCTACATCTGTGATCTATTTCATCAATAACAAGGTGTGTTGGAATTGTGCCGATTAGTGTGTCATCTTAGATTATTATATTCTGCATTCCTATCTTCTAAAAGTCATCAAAATCCAAAAGATCTACTTTACAATATTTTTATGAAGATCGATTGAAACCTCAATTTCATCTATGAATCATAGAGTTAGAGGTTAATACAATAAATTTTTACGTCTATGACTTCAAGGTATGTGGTGCATACCTTTTTTCATGTTTTCACTATCGATTTGGGGGGGGGGTAGTTTTAGTGCAATATTAGGTTCTTTTGGGAGACCCTATTAAAATTATTACATGATGCTAAATTTATCATTTGACCATTTGGTAAGTCTCTCATCATTCCATATCCAACTTCTTTTATGTGATAACGTGTTAGCGGACATCATCCACTATGTGTAGTTAGTTAAGGGTGTGTTCATTAATTAATTTTAATTTTTTTATATAATTTAAATTACATAATTTTATTAGGTTGATTGTTTTTCATTGAATGTGAAGTGGTTTATATAAATATGTGCTTTCTTTTGATATAATACTATGAGCCTTTGTATCGATGTGGCATCAACCTCAGGCATTAGTATTGAATGGACATCATATTTTAGGTGATGTGGTCATCTTGTTGGGATTTAAAAAAACTATAGTGGAGTGATTTGGATCTAATGATTGCCTAACTCTGTCCTTAGATATAGGTGGAGTGGCTGTAATGGTGGGGCCATGGGCTATGATGTTGGATGTCTTGGCCATAATTACTGAGGGACATAGTTGTAGGTGTAAGAGGTCTAGTAACATGTGGATTATGTACGATTTTGGTTACTTCCACTATCTTGTGGTGTCCAATGCACCCATTAGAGTTATGTGCACAATGCATGACTTTGGTATGATGTGGTTTTAACAACTCATGTGGGTAGTTCTCCTAGATTGTGTGAATTAGGATATTTCAATGGGTTTTACTTCCATAAAAATCAACTGGGATGGCGTGTATCCTTTGTAAGGTAGAATTGAGGTTAATGATTTTGGGATTATTCTCAATCTATTTAGGCCATTGGTACATGCATATGATGAAAAGAAGGAGATCAATATTCCTCATGATGTCATCCTATGAGGCAATGATGAATTTAATTGGGGAGGGACATATTATTATCAATATATATTGGTGTTAAAGATGATGGGTGTTTTGAGTATGGGAATGAGGGACCATGGTGCTATTTTTGTAGGAATTCCTTTTATACATCATTATGTTTTAGTTGGACTAGGGTGTCAGGCTACATTCTGGGAGGTGGAACGTGAGGGTTCACCAAGGATAATTAACATTAGTGTATTCCTTCGTCCATGCTCCAAGAATCATCTACTATTTAGTGATTCCGGTGATGGCTAATGAAGGTTAAAACAACCTATTAGTGGCTGATTGAATTTTAATTATCAATTTTTTATTTAATTTTCTTGGTCATTTGTTTTTATTAAATTACACACCTACATAAACAGTTTGGTTCATTATTCACATGTTGATGGGATCCTATTGAGACTCATTTTCACACCCTATAAGTCCCCTTCTGGATTGGTATACACATTATACAATTATGTTCAAATAAGGGTTTCATGCACTAGATCTAGATAATAGATTGAGATTTCATGGATGGATGGTTGTGGTACCTGAGGCTACATCATTATATGGAGTTTCTTTTATTTTTTTTCTTTTTTAGAATTCTTATGATATATTTATATACTGATGGTTGGAGATGGGTGTCCCCTCTTCTTCATATAGATTTATATTACCTGTATTGGATTCATTATACTTTTGTTAATTGAAATGTATTTTTTTGGATTGTATAATTATTTCCACAACTTGTTTATTAATGATTACAATATAATTTGTTTTTGATTTTACCCTAACTATTGGGTGATCTTGTTCATGTATACTATGTAGAAAAATTCCTATATATTGTATATTTATAATCTCTTCAATTATATTATACTAACTCTATAGGGAAAATCCTCCACAAAATTACACTTAATAATAACTTTCTACTAGTTGATTGCCTTTTACATTTAGGGAGTTGTGTCTAAGTCTAGTGGAACCCATACTTGTAGCACTATTCGGGTATCTAATCAGATCGAGGTCGCTGCAATATTTTTTCATTAAAATCATTCTACACTATGATGACTTCAATAATGGAATACAGTTTTCATAATAAAAATCATTGTTTTAAAAGATTTTAATTTAATATCAATCCCACGAAAATGACTTGGAAATAGGATTTTAAAGAGAAAAATTGAAAATATTAATATTCTTTATATCTAAATTTTATATATATAATATTTCATCAAACTATGTTGGATTAATAGATTTCATATTGAACAACAATTACATTTAGTCTAATTGAATACATAAGTTATCCTTATATGTTATTTATTTCAAAATAATGTTTTTACTTTAAAATCTTTGTTTCTCAAAAATCATCAAAAAATTAAACTTATCGAAATACCTAAAAAAATTCCAAGCTATATATAAAACATCCACTTTCAAAAAAGTTGTTTATTTTTTGAATTTAAATTTATAATTTTTTTAAATTTTAATTTTCAAACAAGTCTATCATTAAAAGGAGTGAAACTGCCTTTTAGAAAAATATTGAATTTTTGTTGTCTCAATTGGATTTATTCCTATTTTATACCACTAAAAATTATTGGATGATTTTTTTATAAAAAAATATTCCATATATAAAATATAAACATCTTTAATATCATTATAAATATCTATTATTTAAATTTATTGAAAAAAAAATTCCATTGTGGTAAAAAATTTCTTTTCATAATAACCCAACATATCTTTTCAATTTGATTATATTTTCACCTATAATTAATTGTTAACCAATGAAATATTTTAATAAAGATGTAATTTTTCATTTCAAATAATTTATTTAATCATATTAATTACCTCCATTCAAACCACTATATGATAACTCAATTTCTATCTAATAATATTAATACTATATTGTTGTCTGTTAAATAATGACATTTTATAGAACAAATGTTATCAATGAAATTCATGCTTGTGTGAAATATATTATAAACCAATTCTAGTGTATAATGCATGATAAAATATGAATTGTGTTTAATGCATGATATTAAATAATATAATATTTATTTGGATGAATTATTTTCATATATTCTCAGAGTGGTACATTTATACCTTATATCACATGATAAATGATTGTTCCTGATAAAAATTACCCATCTCATGATTTATAGTTAGATGGCCTAATTTTTCATAAAATATATATAATAATATTAAATATAGAGCATGATGTGACACACATATATATATATTTAAATTATTGTATATATTTATGAAAACATATATAAATATACAATCTATTATATGGTTGTAGTGGATTATGGATTGTGACTATTCAATATATTACGATGGTGGGAAAGAGAACAACAGGGAATATGCACTCAATTGAAATTATCACACTGTATTATCTATGATGAAAACAAAATTAGATCAATTATTTATGAATTTGTAGGGGATGGTTCAAAAATTATTGAAGGAATCGTTAAGATATTATCGTTTTCAAATTATTAATCAATTATCTATCTATATGAAGATTAAAGAGGATCAAAAGGAAGAATATTAATATCAATTGATGGTTCAAATGTTCCATTTTTCAATAATTTTTTTGATAGGTTGATAATTTCCAATAATTGTTGACGTTCTCTATCTACACCAAATATGATGAAGGAGTTATCCGATGGGGATTAATTTTCACCATTCTCCATCCAACATGGATATATTAATATATATTGTGATCTGAAGGTGTAGTTCTTCTATATATGTATGGAGATAAATAATTATGAGTATGTTTATTATTTCATGGAATGTCATCAAGTTATGTATGAGAAAAATTTTTGTTGTGGTGATTATAACCATTACTCATATAATAATGTGAATGGTAAAAACCCACCACGAATATTCTCATCACAATCCCAAAAAATCCAATGTCTATAATATGAAGTTAGTTAAATTTTTTTAGTTATCATGTCCAAAATATAATATATATTATAAAATATATCTCTATTGATCTTCATTCACGAATATTCATAAAATAAGTTTTAATGATGTATGGACATACTCATTATATTATGTATAATCATGATATGTGGTTTACATTGATGTTATAGAATTGTCTTCAGTAGGATCTAGTTATATTGTTTATATCATTTCATATTATCACATTTATAATTATGATTATTATGATTGAACCATTCAAACCCATGATGATATTATGAGTTAATGTTCTATGGTTTTTAATGTTATCTTAAATCAACACCATACACTAGTCAAGTTTTTTTACAACAATAACTTTCAATAGAGAATTCATATGGATCATTATGAAGCTATATAGTGAATGAAGAGTAAAACTCCAATTTTCATGGATGGTGTTGGAGAAAAAAATATATTTGGGATATGATTCATTGATTGATAAACTATATATTTTTGTTAAATTAATTTACAAAAGTGTTGTGAATTTGCAACTATGTGATGTGATATTATTTAATTTGTTATGATACATGTAATTTTTATCCAAATAACCATGGGGTTCATGAATTCCACTCTAGGAAACTATGATATATATATATTGTATGTTATCACTTAGTTCTGGGATAAAGAATACTTCTCCAAACACCCAATGGGTTTTAATCATCTTCCCTTGGACCCCATTTTTTGTATGTGAACTTGAGATTAAGGGAATAATTAAAACCCATTATAGAATGAAATACAATATCCCATAGTGTATGTTTCAATCATCAGAATGGGACGAATTGGGTTATATCAGTTCAGGTATAAACATGAATTTAAGGCTTTATCTGGTTAATTAAATATTATTTTAGTGTGATAAATAATTACTTTATCCTTATACATTATTCATTATATAACTACATATACTGTTATAGACTCGATATTTTTTGGATTCCATTTGTGGTGTCCTACGATGTTGTACTCACACAGTACTCAAGATTTCGAATTGGTACGTTAATAGATATAATGTTTTGAGGTCATGATAAAGGAATGATACTTATGTTAGATGGATGTGTTGGGATAGAAAAATTTATGAGTGACCAATACGTGATGTCAATACACAATTTGGTAATTATTGTTTCTTTACTTTTTTTTTATTTTGAAACAATCAACTTATTCAGAATTATATATCTTTTATTTTAGTATATGTTCATTTATATATATTTAGAATTATTAATTGATGTTGGTGTCTGTTGGTTTTAGTATTAATCAAGTATATATAATTACCATGTGGCGATTATTTATTTATTTATAAGGTCATTATTATATGATAAGTTTGTATAGTCTCAAGATGCTATTTATATTATACCCTCACAACATATCGGTAGACATTGGAAAGCAAGGATAAATGTGAAAGGTTATGTAACCAATTATCTTGAGGCATTATGATATGGAGTATTAGATGGGAAGTTACAAATTATTATCAAATGAGTTAATTAATTTAGTTTTTTGTACTATTTGGGAATGGTAGAAAAGAGACTAGGATGATTAGGTATATGTTTATGAACTCATGCACCGGAGTAGGTTACTGATGTATGTGGGAACCCTAGGAAATAAGAGTTGATTTGTTATTTTTGATGTTTATAATTACATAATAATGTTATTTCACCTTGAAATTTTCTGAAGTTGTTAGATGATTTATATATTTTTAGATATTTTCCCTTGGATATGAATGGAACAAGATTTCTGTATACATGCATAATTTTAGGGATTATAGATTTATGCGAAAAACAACATTTTAGGCACCTATTGAAAAACATGTTTGTAGAGAGTCATTCAAAATAATATTCTATTCATTTTTCGAATAAGAGTTGAGGAAAAGGTACAAAATAAGAAATTAATAATCTTTAAATTTGGTTACATTTGGTAAATGGAAAATAATAAAATGATTATCTAATTGGATACATTAATTTTAAAATTATTTTACCCTATACAATCCATGAACCATTGAGGGATGTTTGATGGTAGTGACAGTGCCTTGGTCCTGACCATATGGTAGGGTATGCGAGAAGATATTTTTTGACTTTATGTGAATCCTTATTAAGTAAACATGTTAATTTTCAATCATGTTACTAATGTAATGTGTTTGTAAAAGTAGACATATATTTCCATGATGAAATTTTTTGACATGCTGTCAATAGTTTGTGGCTAGAAATGATCATCCCACAATGGAACCTAAGGCCCTGATAGTTCCATGTGATGGTCCATGAGATATTTTTCATGATAACATTGCTCAGGTTTTGGAGTTTTTGAATGGAGACCTATGGTGTATTATGTGAAATTTGCCAAATATTATTGGGTAATTCCACTTGTAGTACCCTCTAAAAATCGCCTTATTGGGTTGAAAATGGCATCCAAGTTATATATTGATTCCATATAGATATTAATTTACCATTTACAGACTCATATAGAGAAAAGAATCATGTTAGAGGCATCTATGACAGGAGATCAAGGAATGACTTGTGTTTATATTTAGACTCTATAAGAGAAGCTAGAGGGTGAATTATGGAATAACTTCCATGAGATGTTATTTTGTAAAATTCACCATAAGATTCTCAGGAAGAATAGCTCAGCTAAGTTTATGTTGCTAACCTAGGGGAATAATTCCAATGGTGGACTACACTGGTCAATTAACTAATTTAATGTACTTTTTACCATAATTGATAAGAGATTAGGATACTATAGGAATGCCTTCATAGTATGGGAATTAAATTTTAGATTATGTCCAATGATAACATCTATCAATTGAAGAAGTTATATGATATGTTAAATGAGGCTCTCGAATCTATGGGGAACCCGATGGAGGAACCCAAAGGAATGCAGTAGGTTTACAGTTGATGACTAGGAGGTGTGTATTACGAGAGTAGGAAATGTACCTCAGAGAAAATTTACTAGGGATATAGTGGACATAATGTTGAGGGTGAAGGACGTGATAGTTAGAGTAGAAACTGTATATACTGCCACTTGTGTGATTGGAAGGTACATAATCATATAGACAGTACTTGTCCAATTGTTGAGTGATGATTTGTGATGGGATTGATCACTTGCATTGGTATTTTAAAAACCTCGATTGAAGGGGAATTATGGAGAAGATAAGATAAATCAAAGTGTGGAATGGGGGTCTTATAATAAATATTAGTATGACATGTTTACTTGTTATGTCTGTGGAAGACAAGGTGTTGGATGTATTATATTAGTGAATGTGATCTCATATCATAAGAGTGGTTTGGTTCATGAGACATAGACTACAACATAGGGAAGAGTTGTATGACAGATTCATGGAGTTCATAGTACACTAGTAGATAAAAGGGATGGTCCATTGATAGTCAAGGGTACTATTTGTGTACCTTTTATGATATATATTTACTTTTTTGATAAGGTATCATATTATTATTTTTATCTCCTCATCATTCTGATGGGTTGAGCATGATATTCTAGTTTTTGATTAGAAATATGACCTTCAAAAGACCTTTGAGTGTGCGGTTGTGGGATGTCAATTAATATAATGTGTTTTACCTAGTGGTTGTGGAGTATCATATTTTATGGGATCTTTAAATAATGAAAATGTTGGGTTTTTCATTGTTTTAGATATGGAAACGATGGTATCATACATATCACATCTCGGTTGTTTTCTTAGGACATTGATCTTTATATCTCAATTGGGTAACAATTATAATAATTATGGAGATTGAGAAATACGTGAAGTATTTTTTTGGGATATACATCCTTAGTAAGGGGTGCTCAAAATTAAGGATTGTACAATTATTCTAGATGATGTGCATGTGAAGCATGGTGTCTTACCACCTATAGTGGATCTTTTTTTGGATGTGTTTCCAGAGGACATCTACTGCATTCCTCCTAAGAGGGATATTTATATTACAGTTGATATCATTATAATAGATGAACTTGTTCATGTTACACCTTATATATAATCACCGAAAATGAATCAGGAACTAATGAATTAACAAGAGAAACTGATCAACAAGGGATTAATCCATTTGGGTATGTAATCTTAGGAATCAATAGTTCATTAATAAGAAGGATGAAGGGATTTTGTTCATATTTTTTATTTTTATAATTTGAACCTTGATATAATTAATAACCAGTATCCACTTCCGGGTATATTTGACTTATTTTACTAGTTCACAGGATTGTGTAATTTATAAGAAAATGGATTCAAATCATGGTATCTTCATTTCAGTTTTAGAACATATAATATATGATAGATATCCTTTGGGTGTATTTATTTCTTATAACAGTTCATCATGATGTCATTTACGATTAAGAACACTTATTCAATGATTATGGAAATAATTAATAGAATCTTCAACCATTTACTGGATCGGTTTTTTATTTTTTTTATGGAATGGTGGTGTAATGTAAGCAACATGACGATCATGCCCAACATTTAGATTCATCTTGACTACACTAACAGATTCATCACTATGAATCATGCTACATATGATTGAGTTATTTATTAACTAGATATATTTATTATGTCATATAATCTCTGAAGAAGGTCTTTCCGTAGAACCATGACAGTTTTAGGAAGCAATTTCTTGGGTGTCCGAATTTTTTTTAAATTCACCACTTTCAGGTGTTCGAAGGCTATTACTAGGGGATTATTTTAATATTTCCCCTCTCAATACCATCTCATTAAATATATAAAAAGTTGTGTATTATGTTCAAATTTTCTATATCATGTGTTACTTATTTGTATGATTTTATTAATTATTTGACTACCACAATATTTATTATCCTACTTCAAATGGGTGAAGAGTGTATAGTGTTTATTGATTCATTTGGGATTGGAATTAGGGTTGTGTTAATGATGGAATATGGAGTCCTGTAATATGTGTCTCATCTGTTAAGGAAACCCGAATGGAGTTATCATACGAATGATCATGAGTTTAGTATGATGGTTTATTTGTAGTTTTCATTGTGGAATTACGTATTGGGTGAAAGAATATTGGGTATACCAATCAAAAATGGATTAATTAAATCGTTTGATAGTTTGTTTTTAATATCCAAAATAAAATCATTGATGTGTGAATGTAGTACTATTACAATGAGAAAAAATTAATACCTCGGAAGGCAAATAGTGTTTTTTACTCTTTAAGAAGTGTAAAAACCATAGGAATTTTAGCATTGTAGTACTAAGTTGAGGATAATGTCCATGATGATTGAGAATCATATTATGGTTCTAGAGGACCGGGATCATATACTACTCTTATAATTATAAGGGGATTCTAAACATGTTTACTAGATCGGGAAGAGGTAGAAATTGGATGATGAGTGTTTTTTATTAAGGGATAGCCTTGAAAATGGAGAGTCATCTACTTACTGTTCTACGAATGATGATGATTCCATTTATATATGGAACAATCTTGTTGTATGTAACACCACGAGATTTTATGAGAATTATTATTTTTAATTTCTTTGATGTCTTTTTTTACGGTTCACCAAGATTAGCTTGCGCTCTATGCAACTATGTATTAGCTTATAGTATACGCACCACTCTTCTTGGCCAGTGATGCACACAATTTCATGTTCTTTCAAATAAAACATATTTTAGACAACACCAAGTATAGATTTTGATCAACGTAAAACATTACTATATTTTGATTATGTTATACACAACACCAAAGGAATCTTTCCCTACACGCAAACCTGAATTGTCATGCATTATATGCAAGAGCGACCTTCCTCAATAGCTTGTGTTGTACGCAATACAGAGTCTCAATCACCAACGATATTGTATTATATTATTATTATGATCTAGAAATTATGATTAGTATTAACCGAATTTTTAATTTTATAACATTATTATTCATATTACACATTTTCTTGAATGAGGTATGAGAACAAACCCAATTTTTCGGATAAAAGAAGTATTTTTAAAAAATGCAGTTTTTTCGCCTTTTGATCTCGCATCGATTTTAAATCTAAGTTTTGACAGGTTTATAACTTCAATTTTAAAAAATAAACTATTTATTTTAATCAGTATATAAAAATTTACATTGGATAATGTTTTGATATTTTTATGACAGCGTTTTTATTTTGATGAATAGTAAAAACACGCTAAATTTTACTTAAAAACAAATTTTATCATCGAGATAATTTATACGGTTTAATAAAATAGTATATTGTTTTAATGTTTAAATAGAATATATTTTTAAAATTTAATATAATTTATGTCATTATCATTAATTTTACTTTGAATTTGTTGGTAAAATCAATTCAATCTTTTGCAATAATTTAAACAAAAACCAGTTTTTTCAACTATGGGATTAATTTTAAATTACTGACTACAACTTCTACATTTTGAATTTGGGAAAATTGATTCCATATTTGGAATAAAAATGTATAGATTATGTTGTTATGAAACTTTTTATTTTTGTGCATTATGAATAGTAACTACTATAAATTTTATTTACTATATTTAAAGGTAAATTAGGTAATTAAGGGTAAAAATAATATTATAAACTTTTCCTAACACTTGTCTTCGTATAATTGGATAATTATTTTTCGTCCTAAAATATACTTGAGTCGAAATGATATCTATTAGAACCCACTTGTAAGTGATTAAGACCATTAATTTATTTTTTTTAAATGAATGAGATATATGTCTCACTCAGTCATTAATAATTAAATAAGTTTTAATTTAAGGTTATACAGAATATAAATTCTCTTATAAATACTCATTTTAGAGATAATTTTTTTATTTATCATGGAAATTTATTTGTAATTTTTAAGAAATATATAATTATGTTTATAGCTCATACATTAATGATACTATAATTATTTATTTAGTGAAAAATCAATAACATAGTTTTTATTGAATTAATTATACCAATAAAAGGCCCAAAAACCTAACCAAAACTTATTTGTCATGTACATATAAACCATAATCATTCAAAGGTCTAATTTGAGTCCATTTGAAGCCTTATAAAATTGATTATCAAACTTAAATTATTATTATTTAAATGATTTCATGGTTGTATCCTTCAAAATTTAAGAAATATAAAATTATAAAAGTTGGGTGTTTTAGAAGCAAAATTCTAGTAATAGTATTATTATGAAAGATAATATATTTATATTTATCATTGGTGTATTTTAAATTTTTATTAAACAAATAAGTATATTAAATAATTATGCAAAAAAGGTGTAGTAATTATTTTATTAAGAGAAATATCAAATTAATGGTTTTAAAAATAATAAAATAAATATTATAAAAACTAATTAATATGATCCACGAATTTTCTAGAAGAATATGACATGCTAGAAACCTAGTAAATAATTTTTTTTCGAATATATTCTTTGTGTGTATTTTTTAAAATTCAAATAAATAAATAGTGTCAAAATTTATACTGTTGGTATTTTATAAAAATAACATATTATTAAATTATTTAAAAAATATATATTTAAAAATTAAAAATTGAAAATTATCTGGTCGACAAGGTTATAAAAGATCCAATTATTGAAAATTTTCAACATAAAAGTATGTATTTATAACAATTTAAAATTTATTATATAATTACCACTAATAAAATTAAATAAATTAAATAAGGGTAAATAAAAATGATAAGGTTTAAAATAAACCTAAAACATTCGTGACATAATAGGAGGATAAGAGGAGGCGCGTCGAAGAAGATGTAATATTCTTTTCTAATTCTTTCAAACTTATTTCTTCTCCTACTTCCTCTATACGAGTTGTTTCATTAATAAGTAATAAACCTAGTATCACTTGTATACTGATGTGTTATTATGAATATGAAACAACCATATTCTATCTTCTATCCATCCTATGAAAAAATGAAATCCCCACACGTTTGTACGTACGAATTATCGTCTCCACGCCATTGTGTAATCTTTTATTTCATCACTATAATCCTTGGATGGGTATAAGGATGGAATAGATAACTATATATGATTATTGTAATGTGATATCGATTCTGAAATATTAACCTCCAAACACTTCAATACATTTCCACAATCCTGGGAATGATATCATCGCTCGTGCGTACGTACGGCCTACCATAACCATGATGTGATGCAACTCGTTCTACATGATATTCATTGAATAATGATTCTATAAATGAATTGAATGAATTAATATGACATATATTACACTAATAAAATTGTGTAAATTATGTATCTATAACATAAAAAGAGGAATAAAAATTTATTCCACAAAACATGCATAAGAACAAAACGCAATGAACACCCGAATAACAAGTAGCAATGAAATATTACTAATAAGAAGATAAGAATATGACCATATATGATATTCAAACAGTGAATATGATTCTGGAATAAGTCAATGAAATAATTTAAATCATTATACATGAGGTTCGAATACGTAGAAAGCATATCGGACCTATGGTAACGGAAAATTATTCAAATCTCATTCTTCACTGAGATTGTTTATTCGTAAGTATTACTAGGGTTATGTTTTTCATCCATGACCATGTTTAATAAAAATGTTTTCAAAAAATGTTTACTATTCTTCCATGTATGTTTAAAGTCATGTTTACCATTTTTTGACATTAACTACATGGTATGTATGGAATCGTTCTTTTGTTTCCCCTATGAGATACTTTTAGTCTTTTTCGGTAAAAGAGTGAGGAGAATGTTTTTTTAACTTATATGGTATGAACGGAATTTTATCGTTTCATAACTCTTTTTATTCCTGAAGCGTACACTACATGATTTCATGATTATTTTCAATAAAATCCTTTTCTTTTAAAATTGCGTGTCATTTTGTGAAATGAAAATTATTTTGAAGAAGAAAGGATATGTTCCTCAAGAATTCTTTTCATGGGTTTTATCAAAACTATTTTAAATATAGGAAGTCATTATTTATCATTTTTTATGTTTCATGTATAACGTATCTATTATATAAATGGTTTTATTTTTGTTTTTATGAAATGATATTAATTTTTTTATATGGATTATGTCACGACGGGATGATGTTTATGAAACTGATTGTATTCTTTGGGTTATGATGAATGATTTATAATTGTTTTGTGGAACAAGTAAGAATGATTTCTATATGAGATGGGTGGTACCTATATCTCTCTCCAATGAATTTGGTAAAGAATTATATCTAATGGGATAGACATGGCAGGAACAACATTGTAATCCGGTTTTGTAATACAGGGCTGGAACGACAAGTAAACTCGGTTCAGTAATAGACTTTGTCCACTATGATGGTCTTGGAAACAACGACTTCACGACTATGGAAATTATATCATGAGATTAATGGTTTTCAACAATTTCATGCTTTATTTCTACGATATTTTATCATGATTAATGATCTTTTATGATCAATGCCTTTTGTTCTACAATGTTTAATGTCATTTCTAGGATTTTGAGGTTTAGATTTTATGCTCATGTTTTTTCATTAAAATGTTTATTGATTGTTTAATGTTCTCCATGTTTACCTTTAATTAACATTTTAGCTCAATCATTTTATGTATTCTATTACCCAGGATATAAATAAATCTTTTAGTTAAAAATAGGGTGTAGAACATTATGGGAGATGTTGAAGATCTTTCACCATGATTAGAAGATTTGTTTCTGAGTATCCAAAGAAAATAAACTAATACGATCATTGGGAGTCTATTTTGGTCATTTATTATGTTTTACACTGAAGTAATTTAATGTCAATGTACGTCATGATTTGAGTTTTTACTGTTGGTATCAGATTGAATGTTTAGTCAAAATTTGGAAATTGGGATGCAAAAAATTTAGTCAGATCCCGAGAGATATTTCTAAGGTATGTCTAGGGATGTCCCTAAGGATAAGTATACATATAGGTTATTGTCCTACAATTATGGTAACGATCTTAGAATTAAACCTATGATTTCATATATTGAAGGTACTACACCTTTATTATGTTATTTTCCTAGCAAGATTAATGCATGTCACACTATTCTTTTTGGGTTTTAGATGATGGATGGAACCCGAAGGAACCATGTTGATCAATGTAATGGACAATCCAATGATTTTCCTCCTTTACAAACCAATGTTATATGAGATGGGGTGAAAAAATTTATTTCTATACTTACAAAATCTATGAATCATTCTGGGCTTCCAAATGAGCAGAAATGGAACAATATTCTATTAATTCATTCATGAGGCAACGTCCACCTTATTTTAGTGGGTCTTCCGATCCACTTGTTGCTGAAAAATGGATCAGTTCCATTGAAAATATATTTTCCATACATCACTGTTCATATCAGGAAAAAGTCAATTTGGCTATTTACCAGTTAGAAGGTGAAGTAGACCAGTGGTGGACTCCAATTAAAGATATAATGCCCCAAGAAGAAATTGAATCCATGTAATGGGATGAGTTTAATAACTTGTTTATCAATAAGTATTTACCATGTATTCTTCGAAAAAATATGGAAAATGAGTTCCTTGAGCTTAAGATAAAGGATGATGAATATGTTGGTATATACGAGGTGAATTTTACAAGTCTTGAAAGTTATGCATCTGGCTTTATCATCCAACATTAAAGTAAAGGTGATCGATTCTTAAGTGGCATAAAACCAAGTCTTAAAAGGGAATTAGCTATAAGGGACTTCAGTAGGTATGAACAAATAGTTTGTTGTGCTATCAAGGTAGAACTGGAAGTTGGTGTTACATATCCATCTCATGCTTTTTATAAGAAACAAAAGATGGTGTTCAAGGAAAAATCTGAAAAAATGGTGAAAAGAATACGAATGTATCTTTATGCTCAATGTGTGGAAAGAATCATGATTTATATTTTCTTAAAGGGACAATAAAATGTTTTAAGTGTGGAAAATAAGTTCATCAAGTAGCTGAGTGTCAATGTAATGGGATAAAGGTAGCTAATGATATGAATATAGAAAAAACTATAGAGAACGCATCACCAACACTTCAATGCCTCAAGTGCAAGGAAATTGGGAATTATGCTAACCAACGCCCTAATCCAAGGGTTAATGATGATCGACATCAACAACCTCTTAAGGAAAAGGACAATGGGATGTCACATACGATTACTATTGGTGATGTTGAGTATAAAAACAATGTGGTGTAATGATTAAGTGTTTATGTAATGGGATTCCAAAATAATGTTGTGGAATATCATTTATAGTATCGTGGAATATTAAAATATCTATCTATTGGTTTATTGTGGTTTTCAATAATTATATGGTACCAGTAACCATGAATAGTGATAGAAATATTTTTGGAAAACAGATGATATGGGCATAATGAAGGGATAATGAGAAAATAATATGTTTGATAGTATTAACGATGGCATGACTTATATAAGGACAAAGTGATATCACTGTTTTAGTATATAGAAATTTTGGGATTTTGGTATGTGGAAAGAGTTAACTTTTAATAGCATTCATGTTTTCACTAAGGTTCGATGTTTATCCCATTTTAAATATAATACATGATTAAGGTATTCACATGTTTAGAATGTGACCAACAACAAGATATATCTTATGATATATGGGGGATAAATGATGTTATTCACATGCTTGGTAGATGACCTTTCTAGTAATCGTTTTCTTTATACTATGAGATTGTGAAGAATTATTTTTTATGAGAATAAAGGTTGGAATGGATTAATTTAGACATCAGATAGTATTTCATTTGGATATAAATTGTTTATTTTATTTCTGAAATGTTATAACAGTATAGCTTATCAAAAAGGAAATCATGTGGGACGGGTGAAAACCCATCGCGTCAGAGAGGGATGTAGGAATCGAACACACAAACAAAGTGTGATAGGCCTTTATCACCTACCACTAACCTAAAGGAAGTCCCTAGTTTGTAGAAACTCGTTTTATGGTATGATAAATGATGTATAAGTACATTTTTGGAACCATATACAATTAACCTCACCATAGATGGACTTATGTATATTTAATATATTGTGATAAACATTTTGTGATAGAGACAGATGGAATGAAATATAATTCTATCGCATGATCTGCTAATATTTCGGGAATGAAAAATTCAACCACATTTCATTAAATATGAGATGATGTGGAAATTGTTCATGAAATGACCAACAATGATATTACACTAATATCAATTAAGTATTTCTCCTTATGAAAATATTCATTAAATTTTGGGAAATTATCTTGAAATCCAAAAATGTTGTCCTAGTACCCGTATATTTGATGAATCAGATGGAACCATAGATCGTCAAACTTTTATGGATTTCTAATTGTTGGATTTTTAATATCCATGTCCTATACCACTCTTCATCAAAATATGATGTTTAGATTTCTCTTCCATATCCATATTTTCACCTAAATTCTCCTTTTTGGAAACCAAATGATGAGTAAAATTGGGTATCCTTTATGGTTCTAATGTTCATTTTTAAAATGATGTTTTTTTATTCCTTTTTTATGATGTGGGTTTCAATGAAAGAAAATTTCATGTAGAAAACCATTTATAACCCCGACGAATTTCAAGGGAAAAATTCATTTTATGTGTGGTAGAATGTAACACCCTGAGATTTTAGGAGAATTATTCTTTTTAATTTCTTTGGTGTCTTTTGTTGTATGCTTCACCAAGATTAGCATGTGCAATATGCAACACCGTATTAGCTTGTAGTATACGCAATACTATTCAAGGCCTGTGATGCACACAATTTCATGTTCTTTTGAATAAAATTTATTTTACACAACACCATGTATAGACTTTTATCAATGTATAACTAAACTATATTTTTAGTATTTTATACGCAACACCAAAGTAAGCTTTCCCAACATGCAACCCTGAGTTGGCTTGCCTTACACACAAGAGCGACCTTCCACAATATCGTGTGTTGTACGCAATAATGAGTTTCACTCAACAATAATGTATTGTTATAATATTATTATGATCATTCCGTCATGAATATTATTAACAACAGTTTTAATTTTATAACATTATAATTCACCTAAAACATTTTCTAGAAGGAGGTATCAGAACAAAATCAATTTTTAGTTAAAAGAAGTATTTTTCAAAAAATGTAGTTGTGTCGCCTTTTGATGGCGCACCCATTTTAAATATAATTTTTGAGAAGTTTATAAGTTCAATATTACAAAATAAACATCTAATTTTCAATCAAAATATTAAAATATCCAATGGATAATGTTTTGATATTTTTCTGACAACATTCTTATTTTGATGAATAGTAAAAGCACGCTAAATTTTACATTAAAACAACTTTTATCATCGAGGTAATTTATATGGTTATATTATAATAGTAAATTGTTTTAAATTTTAATAGGTAAATGTTTTACAATTTAATATAATGTATGTCATTAGTATTAATTTTACATTGAATTTTTAGGTAAAATCAATTCATTCTTTTGCGATGTTTTAAACAAAAACCCATTTTTTTCGACAACGGGATTAATTTCAAATTAATAACTAAAACATCTATGTTTTAAATTTGGAAAAATGGATTCCATATTTGGACTAAGTATGTCCAAATTATGTTTATAGGGTACTTTTTATTTATGGGCATTATTAATAGTCACTATGGTAAATTTTATTTACCACCGTTAAACGTAAATTAGGTAATTAATTGTAAAAATAATATTATAAAATTTTCCTAACACTTTTCTTAATATAATTGGATGATTATATTTATTCCTAAAATATTTTTGGTTCGAAATCGTATCTATTAGAACCCACTTGTATGTGATTAAGACCTGTAATTTATTTTAATTAAATTAAAGTGGAATATGTCTCACTCAAACTTTAATAATTAAATTATTTTTAATATAAAATTTTACCGAATATATTATCGGTTATAAATAATAATTTTGAAGATAAATTTTTTTTCTTTATCATGGTAATTTATTTGAAATATTTATGAAATATATAATTAACTCAACAGATTATACATTAATGATGCAGAAATTATTTATTTAGTGAAAAATCAATAATATAGTTTTTATTAAACTAATAATACCCATTAAAGGCCCAAACACCTGACCACAATTTATTGGTCTTGTATATATAAACCATAATCATTAAAAGGTCTAATTATTGGACATTTGGAGCCTTATAAAATCGATTATGACACTTAAATTAATTTATTTTAAATGATGTCAAAGTTGTCTCCTTCCTAATTTAATAAACATAACATTTTAAAATTTGGGTGTTTTAGAAGCTAAATTTGACTAAAAGTATTTTTTTGAAAGGTATTAGATTTATATTCATCAGAATATCTTTCTTATTATTATGCCTCAAATAAGTATATCAAATAATTATACAAACATTTTGTAGTAATTATTATATTAATAGAATGATCAAATAAATGGTTTTAAAAATCATAAAATAAATATTAAATGAACTGATTAATATGCTCCATGAAATTTATAGAAGAATGTGAAATGTTAGTATCTTATTAAACATTTTGTTTTGAATATTTTCTCTGTTTGTATTTTATTTAAATTCAAATAATTTAATAGAGTCAAAATGTACTCAATTGGTATTTTTTAAAAATAACATATTATTAAATTATATAAACATCAAAAAAATATGTAAAAAAATAAAAACTCAAAATAATATGGTAGAAATGGTTCTATTTTATTTAATTATGGAAAATTTATAACATATATTTATGTATTTAAAACAATTTAAAATTTAGAATATTATTACCACAAATAAAATTAAATAGATTAAATAAGGATAAATCAAACTGATAAGGTTTAAAATAAACCTGAAACATGTGTAAATGATATTGGATAATGATATTACAACCCTATCTCATATCATCTTCTTATTGAGTCATTTTTGTATGTTTTTAAGTGGGGTTTTAATTTATTATATATTAATATTTTTTAGGTTTCCAAAGGTGCCCCTCTCCTCCCTGGTAAAAGGGAACTTCCTCCCTATCCACTTAACACCAATTTTGAGCGTTAAAATTCATCCAAACCATGACCAATTCACTTATCTGCTTCTCTATAAACCTAATTGAGGTCCTCGTCTTCTTAAAATACCAAAATTAGAGCCCTAAGAGGAGGTTAAGAGGTGGCGCGTCGAAGAAGAGATAATATGATTTACCGATTCTTTCAAACTTTTTTCTTCTCCTACATCCTCTATATGAGTGAATTTATTATTATGTAATAAGTCTAGTATCACTTGTATACGGATATGTTATTATTAATATGAAAAAAACTATATTATATCTTTTATCCATCCTATGTAAAAATGAAATTACCACGCGTGTATACGTATGGCTTTCCGTCTTCACACCGTGGTGTAATCATTTATTTCATCACTAACATACTTGGATGGGTATAAGTATGGAAGAAATAACTATATATGATTACTTTAAACTGATATTGATTCTGAAATATTATACACCACACACTTTAATACAATTATACAATCCTGGGAGTAATATCATCACTCGTGCGTACGTACTGCCTACTGTCTCCACGATGCGATGTGAATCATTCTACATGATCTTAATTGAATAATTATTATATAAATGAATATAAGGAATAAATATGATATATATTACATTAATAATTTTTTTTAAATGATGTATCTATAACCTAAATAAAGGAATAATAATTTATTCGACAAAACACACATAGGAACATAAAGCAATGAACACCTGAATAACAAGTAGCAATGAAATATAACTAATAAGAAGATAATAATATGACCATATATGATATAATAACATAGAAAATGATTCTGGATTAAGTCAATGATATTTTTTAAATCATTATACAGGAGGTTCAGATACTTACAAATCATACCAGACCTAAGGTAAGGGATAATTATTCCAATCTCGTTCTTATCTGATCTTATTTATTCGTAAGAATTTTCTGGGGTTATGTTTATCACACATTCCCATGTTTAACAAAAATTCTTTCATAAAGTGTTTACTGTTATTCGATGTATGTTTAAAGTCATGTTTACCATTTTTTGAATTTTACTACATGGTATGTATGGAATCTTTCTTTTGTTTACCATACGAGGTACTTTTTTACTTTTTCAGTAAAAGTATGAGGAGAATGTTTTTTTACTTATACGGAATGTCCAGAATTTTACGGTTTAATAATGCCTTTTCTTCATGAATATTACTCTAAAATATTTCATGATTATTTTCAATATTATCATTTTCTTTTATAATTGCATGGAATTTTGTGAAAAGAAAATGATTTCGAAGAAGAAAGGATATTTTCCTCAAGAATTCATTTCAAGTGCTTTATCAAAACTATTTTCCATCTAAGATGACATTATTTATCATGTTAATGTTTAAAGTATAATGTCTCTATTATTTACATGGTTTTATTTTTAATATGATGAAATGATATACATTTGTTTTATAAAATTATGTCACGATGAGATGATGATTATGAATCCCATTATATTCCTTGGTTATGATGAATGATTTATGATTGTTTTGTGGAACATGTAAGAATGATATCAATATGAGATGGGTGGGATATAGATCTCCCTACAATGCATTGGGTAAATATTTATATCTCATGAGATAGACATGGATGAAACGTAAAGTAAATTATGTTCTGTAATACAGGGCTGGAACAGCAAATAAACCCCATTCAGTAATGGACTTTGTCCACTTTGATGGTTTTGGTAGCAATTCCTTGGTTACTAGGGAAATTATATCATGTTCTTAATGGTTTTACACAATTACATGTTTAATTCTCATGATATTTTATCCTCATTAATGTTCCTTTATGATCTATGACTTTTATACTTTCATGTTTTAGGTCATTGATATAGATTTTGGTGTTTAGATTTTATGCTCATGTTTTTACATTCAAATGTTAAAGGATTGTTTTATGTTCACTATGTTTTCCTTTACAAAGCATTTTTGCTCACCAATTTTATGTTTTCTTTTCCCCAGGATATAAATAATGGTTTTATGTAAAAAAATGGGAAGAACATTATGGGAGATGTTGAAGATCATTCTCCATGATTAGAAGATTTTGTTCCGAGTTTCCAAATAAACTAAACTAATACTGTCTTTGGGATTATTTTTTTGTCATGTATTATGTTTTCAACAAAAGTAATGTAATTTCCATGTAAGTGAATCTTTGGGTCTTTACATTGTACCTATTATTATGTGATAATTGGTGATTCATGAGTTTAATGCCTCGATGTGGGAGGGTGGGATAGCTTGAAAAATATATTCATTGAGCTTGGTTGATAGTATTGTTGTCCTAGATTGAGTAGGAAATTATATGTTTTTTATCATGATTCTAAAAATATTAATTGGTGAATTTTGAGAATCAATTTCATAGGGATTTTTATAGATATTTTTTATTCATTAATAGAACTTGGAAAATGTTATAATGGTTTTTATGATGGTTTCTTCGAGGATGACTCAAAAGAATGACGTTTTATGGTTTATTTTGGAACCTTTGAAAAAATAATACCATTTCATGCTGATTTAGTATAATTATTCATATATTAGTTCGGTTACATGTACATTCCAGAATGTTGTTTATTCTCATGTGGTTCCTGGAAGTATTTTTTTAGACTCTGATATGCAATTTTCTATAAACATATATAAGGTATTACTAAACGATTTTGGTACCCAGGTATTGTTGAGTATGGATTTCAACCCATAGTCATATGGGATGTCATAATGTACTCTATATGTGTTGGAGGATATACTATGGGCCTGAATTAGAGAAATTAGTGGGTCAGGGAAGAAACAATCAATTCTTGTTGAGTTATCCCATTGAAATAGTTTTCAGAAAACTATTAAGAAAGAAAAACATTATTTGCTATATGGTAGGACATAAAATAACCTATTTGCTAGATAACGACATGTGAGTCTGAGTTGTTTGTACTGAGACTATTTCAGGAGAAATTATAAGATTAAAATTTGATTTATAAACCTTTGTTAATGGCTCGGAGTTGTAAAAATTAGTATGTTGACTAATGATAAGGACCAAATCAGATTATTCACGGTGAAAATTAATTAAACAATGTGTCACCTATATTGGGTCACTATAGGATTTCAAGGAATGGTATGTTTGTCCTCGAGTTTGTTAGACCTTTTGAGATTATGGAGGTAATCAAGCCAGTGGGATAATAATTGTCTCTTCCATTGAGGTATAGTGCAATGATAAATGATTTTCATCATCCACAAAATTGCCAGTATCACCTTGACCATTCTTATGTGATCGATGATTATTATGTTGATCTTAACGCGGATCCATCGTTTGAGGGGCATCATATTAATTTTATAGATGATAGGGAGAATTCCTTATGAGGAAAGAACATGTAGATGGTCTGAGTGTAGTGGGGACATTAATGTTTTCTAGAGGAATCATGGGAGAGGGAAGCTAAAATGTGGAAACATTTTCATAACATTTACTTATCATAATCTTATAGATTATTGGGATTATAGCTTGAGGATGAGCTGTTTTAAGGTGGATAGATTTTATTATAATATCATTTGTATAAAAGTGTCATATACATTCTCAAATAATTTTTTACTAGTTTGGGGATATATCATGTATGCCTTTTTTTAGTCTTTTTGGGAGAAATTAGAGATTTCTAGAAGCATAAGGTTCTATATATGTAGATGAATAATTAATGAAAACTGTGTGAATTTCTCTATAAAACAAGGTGCCAAATTTTTGGACATCCTGGATGTGGTTCATGATTGGAGCACGGTTTGGAAAAAACATACATCCACCCTCCTAGAAAACCCAACTAGATAAATGTGGTCTTACCTAGTTGGTGTGTGGTTTTTCAAACATTATGAAAGATAGGATAAACTGTTCATCCCCTATATAGAGGTGAAAAGTTAGGTCATAGGGGTTTTAAAATGATGTCCCACAACCTAGGATATTGTGTGCACAAGATTTAATTATTATTATATTTATAAAAAGTTTCCAATCTACCTAAATTAAACAGATAAAAACACCTAAAAGAGAAAAATCATAATTATGGGATGATCCATAAATGATTCCAAAGAACCTAAAGCCACCTCCAGGATGAATCGATGATCCGGTTAAAGGATCTTCTACTCTATGGAATGTGATTTCATCCCTAATTGGTTTCCCCTCTCTCCCATATTTCATTTTTTATTTGAAGGTTTGAATTTTCCACATTTGGTGGTGTTTTTGTTCATGGTTATGGTGGATCAAAATTCGTTTGATCCTGATCATAGTAATTGGATATAGATATTCTATGCAATTTTGATTTTGATCACTCTACATCAATTTGTGGATTATGGTTTAGAAAACTTTTATTAATTATCTAGAGATAGGTAATCAAATTTTCAATTCCTAGAGTATTGATTTTTATAGTGAATGTAATTGTGAAATTGAAATTTTCACTATGGAAATAACATATTAAATTCAAATAATAAAATGGATAATTAATTATATGAATTATGGAAGTAATAAAATAATGGTATTATTGAATTGATGGAATATTGGTATTGCATAATTTATTTAATAATGGGATTACAATATATATTAAATTACTAGGTTATGAAATTTACTGACCAATGTGATTATAAAAATTGATTGCAACCCATGGATTGTGCCAATATAATAGATATGTTTATTAAATACTGTATATTGAAGATAATTTTTTTAAATGGATTGTAAATGTGGGGACATTTGATGTGATATTTTTACGAATGAGTTTTGGTCATTGGTTTCAACTCCAAATACATATAGGGTCCCATAAAATATCTCTAGGACCACATGATATAGATTAATTGTATTTTAGAACTTGGTTTTTATACTGGGATTGTTTCTCCCGATATAGATGGGGATATTGAATGTTACTCAAGGCCCCCATTTATTGAATGTGAAATTTAGATTAAATGAATAATGAGCAACCCTCATGCAGTGAAATTAGATATGCCAAGTTGGATGATATAGACTCTATAAAAAGTAAATATATGTATTGTTCATTCATGTGTTAATCTGATATCAGAGATTTATATGGTTAATAATGAATAATTTTGTATCAAAATCATTAATTTTTTTTAATAGATTATATATACAATTTCATAAAATGTTATAGACTATATAATGATTAGATGTTGGTGTATGGGGCCTAATAAGTTGTACTCAATCCCAACATGGGCTACCTGATCAGTACCCAAATATAATTCGTTTTTTTAAGTAAGGATAAGTGAAATATCACTATTTTATTTATCTGAGTTGATATAAATCGTGGAATATGGAACTGACCTATATATTGGGACCCTCTTTCATAGTGTTCAACATGGCTTTATTTTTTGGTAGTATTTGACACTTGACACCTATAAGGAATTAAATATCTATTTTTTCTGGTTATTTATACATGTATGAGATTATTAGGTCATTTTGGTATTTAATTGTAATATTTTTATTATGGTTATTTTCAATTTCATTTGGATATTATTTATTAATTTCTATTGTTGTGATGCTTTGTAGTGTATAGTCTCTCCAAGTTGTATATATTATATCGTCACCCCTATTCGTCATCCTTTTCCAGTCTTGAAGGAATCAATGATTTCCTATAACCAACCAACTCGGGGAACCATCATAGGGTACCTATGATGGGATTCCACACCATGGTATATTGGCCCCTTTAATCTTATTAATTATGTTAGGATAGTAGCTTATGATTTGGTGCATCCATCCGACCTATCGTAAAATCATTATGTATACCCTGTATCATTTATATATATGTACATAAATAATCATTCAAAATTTACCAAATAAACTATTGTTCTACTTGATCATGATATTTCATATGAAGATAAATATGCACAAATAATGGACTGTATAGATAAATTTATATATAATAATAATACTCACATTGTTAATGTTATCTAGATAAAACTGTTGTTCAATGTATCTACATGAGAACCAAAAGATGTAATGAAATAGAGATATCTATGGAAAATTACTTTTATATATCAAATATTTTTTTTGTAACAAATTTAATTTATAAGTAATATTGAATGAATGTATTAAAATTTATATAACAATTATTTAATATTTTTTTAACATTCAAATATTATATTTATAAGAATTTTATTTTAATATATATGATGTTTTATAGTAAAAACATATAAAAAATTAATGAAAAATGGATACCATATTTGTAATCATAATGATCTTATTTGATAAATAGTTTATTTTATTTTTTTATATATTAATATAAGAAGATGTAAATTACATTCACCTCAGTAATGATAGAATATGTTAAATTATGTCAAATTAGTTGAAGAAGGATTTAAAATTTATATAAAAAATTAATTTATATAATATTAGGAATTTATTTTGGGCCATTACATAACTTTCTTGATTATATGACCTTTTTATTAAATTTTTCATTAATTATTATATTTATACAAAATTATGAATATAATGAATACCAAATGTCACTCTCTTGAATGTTATATCTATAAATTTATTATATTAGGATTAAAATTATATTAGTTAGATTATATATATTTATTTTAACTAAAATATATAATTTATTTTCATATTAATTTATATATAATTTAATATTATTTCAAAAATACCTGAAAGGCATATGAAGTGAAATATAATATTTATTCAATTAATAGAAATATATAATAAATGATATTAAAAATATAAAAATATATATATATTGATGAGTTATTCTGTTAAAATAGTTTTTGAGATATATATGATGTGTTAATAATGTTAAAAATTATTTTATTTGAATTATATCTTTTCCATTATCTTAATAAATTATAGATAATTGATTAGTTTCAAAATTTACAATAATTATATATTATAATATATTTTCATATAAATCTTTTAAAATCCATACAAATATTATATTAGACATTGTTAATGGATATGGATAATAATATCATCCATTATCCATTTATGAGTGACATGACTATTTATGGAAGCATTGTTATCCCTTTTAGATTAAAGTGTTTTTTTGCACGGTTGAGGACAAAAATGGATAAATAATAGATAAATAATGAATATAAGGCTCAAAATGACACAAAAAACAATTTAAATGTCATTTCATAATTTTATTATGATTATTTACTATTTATATTTCAATACATATCTATTTTGAAAACTTTTCATTTATAAAGACTTTATCATATTTTGAATTTTTTGTAAATTCCATAAATGTAGTCCCCCTGCATTATAAAAGGACATCCCACCTTCCTTTTAGTTAGGATATATTGATCCATTAATGTAATCCAAAATCGGAAAATTTAACTTTAAAAAACATTATCATGAATTTTATTTTATGGACATATTATATAACCATTTTAAGGATCATTATTAAAAGGTATAGTGGAGGCCTTTTGAATTGGAGGTAATCAATCTATATGGTCTCATTAATTTTATTTCTTACTCTAAATATTATAATTCATTTCAATATTGGATATAATTATTATAAATGACACCTAAATAATGTAAAATATTATTTTGAATATTTTATTACTATTACACAACGTATATTCCATCAAATGATAATTGAAGGTGTTTCTTGTGTGTTTGTGCAGACTGCAACATCATTATATTGATATAATTATTTTTCCTTCACAAGCATTCAAGGATCGATATAATTTTGTATTAAAGTTAATAAATAATATTTAGTAAATAATATTACTTCTATATTTATAATTTGACGCATACCTTCTTAACATAAAATAAATTAGAAAATTAAAATGCATATTTTGTGTATGTGTGGACAACCACCACCAAGATGAGATGTGATTTTATCATTTAATTTTTTCCTAGATTGTATAAGGAAATACTTAAAAAATATATATACATATATTATATAAAAATTATATTGAAAGGTTGTTTATTCTTTATAATTCATTATTTCAATCCATCTTCACATAAATTTAATGTTCATTCTAACAAATTCCCTACCATCATCATAAATGTTGTAATTTGTTTTATGTCAATATCTTATAGTTGAATACAATTATGTATAAAAAATAAATTTTTTTATTTTATATCATTATAAAAATTGTATATATTATTAAATTATTATAAAATATTAAGGATCAAAACCACTCATGAAAAATTAAATAATAAGATCTTTAAAAGGAATGATCAAAATTTACCACTATGCTTGGGTTTTATGATAAAATGTTACTGTTTTTAGGCAATCATCCTGATAAAGTTTACAATGATGTAATTACTTGATTTATATATATTTAAAATATTAAATATTATTTTCAATTAGTTGTATAATTAGAATTCATATTTTAATTTAATTTTCCACACATTATGTTCAAAAGTGTTCGAATGAACATGTTTCAGGGAATCATTCATGAACCGTCCTATAGGGGCCCATGTTATGACTACCCCAATCCCACCTCCATTTTCTCAAGGGATACTAAATAGAACTGTGTCAGAATATCCCACAAATGGGAGGTATTATCTTATAGTACATGTATGCATTCACAAATATCGTAAAAAAATTATTAAATGTAAAAACACTTGGAACAAAATGCATGGAACCCAAAATATCCGACAACCAGAGTACCACATTGAATCTACTGAATAATAACCATGGCCAAAACAAGCCCACAAAAATGTTTCTATAGCTACATCTCCAAACATTGTGAAAAGAGGTTCTGTGACTACTATATATAAAGTCGTTGGAACACAAATTGGTCCTTCCAGTCTTACAATGCTCCATGTGTTCCTAGTTTTTCATGGACATTGTCGAATAGTGGATTGTCCGGACAAGACATGACACATGTGAGAAAATATTGTGTAGGGTTGAGTATAAAAATACTCAATTAGACACCCCAAAAGAAAAATGGAATACCTCAAATTAATACTATAATGGAAAGTATAGTTATCTCTAAATAGTTATATTTCTACAATATTTTTATAAATAATATCCAGATATAGTGAATCAAAAACACAAAGTCTAGAGGTAATCCAAAACCAATTAACATACACATGATTCATCTTGAAGAATTCCTGTTTTGGGGTGATTCACTCCTCATACAATAATATCATCAGAGACACCCATGAAGAGGTCTAGATCATTTGGGCCCCACCCAAAGTGAATGTATTGGTTAAGGAAGAATATGATACAAAGAGTTGGGATCCTGGCTAGAAATATGGGGAAATACAACATTGCCAATCTGGATCAACCAAAAATCATGAGTATCTAACCCATATACACTGGGGAATAAAACATACCTTACTGTTACCGCATGATAAATATAGGACCAATTCCCTACTCTCAGTGGTTACATCCATTCAACAAAACTACACTATGAGTGGTAGAGGATTTATCTTTAGTCCCACATATGGATACTATAATCTATATGGGACTCTTTCCCTAGACAGGATTAAATTGTAGTAATGTGGGTGTAATTTTATACTGAATACTCAAGGAAACGAAAGAGGTAACATTATTAAACTATTCTGGTACAAACTAAAACCTCTCTACCTCTCTCAAAAGGATCATCTCTTCATTGTAAATGGCATGTCAATTGGATGCTACATTTAGAATTAATTCCTATTTTAAATTTAAAAAATATCATTAGGCTCATGGAATGACCACCATGATCAAGCTCCCTAACTGACCACCAATCAACCGACCCTTATGGACATTCCACCTTCCATGGTCTCCACCTATGACCACCTCTATCTTCCATGGTCATGTGACAGCTGGAGCTACCATGGCCCAGGGATGACTTTCATGGTTGACCATTGCCTAGATCCGGCCGGGTTGCCCCGGGACTAACCCGACTCACCCTGATCACATGAGGCCACCCTCCCTAGGGAGGCCCACATGGCCCATCCCACATTTCTTGTGCCCTGTCTTCTCTTCCTAATATCGGCCACCGTCCACTACACATGGTCTCCCACAGAGACCGATTCTTCTCTACTCAATGGTCGCTCCATCCCACCACCACAACACATAGATTCCCACCTCGTACTTCATCGCACCCTATATGCATCATCATTGCTGTTTCTTTCTCTTATAGTAGTCACAATAGCTACCGTTGGATATACTTATACAAACTGATCCAACACTTCCTTTGCTGTCAATATCCATAGCCATGTTCGTGGTCCCTTCCGCAGACCATCAGGCATCCTAAGAGGTTTGTAAAATCCAACATTTATAGATCTAAGCTCTTTAGGTCTCTATCATCGCATATCCAACATCTTTTGTCAATTTTCCTATAATCTGGGGGTCCAATCACGTTCATATCCTCGTAGAAAGGTTGATCCGTGACCACAATGTAGCAATGGTGAGGAACACGAAGAAGTGGCGGGGGGGGGGGGGAATTTCACAAGGAACAAACCTTGTACTTTTTTTATTTCACCCTCAATCCCAATTCCACTATTATGATAAATTAAAAGGGATAAAGAAGAATTTCTCAACAATACCAAAAAAAATCCTATCTTGAAAAAATGATTATTCCACATGCCAATATTTTTTTTGTCCAAAGTCATCATATAATTAAAAATGTTTATAACGACTCGTGAAAACACACCCTACCTCAATTTGGTTCGATCAATGATGAAAAATAGACCATGATTTCCATCATTGGCATGGTTCATTAAATCCAAGGTGCATCATTCATTCAATATATCTTCATCCACCGACGGTTTCTCAAGAGATTCATTTTCCATGCCTCCAAGGAAATGCTAGTGTTGTTATTCGTACCCATTATTCCTGACAAATCCAAAATGATAATAATGTTGATGTGTCATTAATTTCATTATTAAATGAAGTTAATTACAGTTACGTCCTCTGTGACGTTTTTACATATGAATAACACTAACTAATGTTTTTTCATACCTATGGTAAATCCTCCATTCATTTCTCAACATTACCCTCAAATTTCTGATTTGTTCAACCATTGAGGTGTTATTCCTCTTCTTTAGGATATCCACCTTTGTGTTCTATTAAAAATTTTATTAAATTTTGAACATTTATTCTAGGGACAATGGGCCTCAAAATCAGAAGTTATCTTAGGGCATGGTCTCAAATCAATCAATACTATATCTAAATATAATAAATTAAAAATTCAAGATGTTATAAAATGTAACATTATTTCTATTTTTTGTCAAAAATTATTTTCTATCATATCCGAATTTTTTTTTAAATGAGGATTTTTATTATCCTACTAATATTTTTTAAATTAAATTTTTCCTATTAGTTATTTTTACAATGTGGTTTAAAATTAATATTTTTTTATTTATTGAATGAGGTACTTTTTATAAAAATTTTTAAGAAATTTTTTATCTTATTCATCTTGAACATAATTTCCCACCATCCTGACCACTCAATTCATTGATGAATACATTAATTGCTCTCAATGTTATTTTTAATAATAAATTATTAATTAATGTTAAGTAAATATTTTGGATTAAAGAATGCATTTTCAAATAGAAATGGTGACTTTCCTTGGAGAATGTTCAATGTCATTTTATAAGAGAAATTTTAATTTATTATCACTTCCATTGATGATACTTATTTTTTTATGGAGATATGAACCACTAATACCATCATTATTATTTATCTTTCAGCGTTTTGACTATGATGAAAATATGTCTATGAAATATTTTCCATTTAAATGATATATTCTTTGAATAATTGATAAAAGTTTCATCAAACCAATATATTACATATGAAATGTAATGATGAAATGTTTATGAACCCCATTTCATTATAATGTGTAACAATATGATGATTTTTTAATGATCATGTGTGATACAAATTTATTATTCAGATTATTAAAATATTGGGACATAATTATATATCCCTCTAATGGATTTGATAAATATGGATATCTCAAGAGATAAATAGATCTGGAATGTGGAGTATACATAATTTTGTATGGGTCTCTGTCAATAATAACAGTCTTATTAGTATTCAATGACAACAATTAGGGAATGTTGGTTGAAACCAATCAACTATGATTGTTTTCGATGTAAATAATTATTATAAATGAAATTATTTTATTTTAATATATATTGCAAAATATACATATCTTTTTCAAATTTTATTGTCTCATGTCCTATGTTATATGATTTCATTATGATTCATGTCTTATTAAAATCAATAATTACTCAAATAATAAAATAATATTATCAATGATTTTTATTGTATGATTTAAGAATTTTAATCAAATGTTATTATAAAATTATGCTCATGTTATGCTTAAGTGATAATTAATATCTCAATTTTTTACTCTTTATGAGCATTTGAGCTCACACAATATTATATTTCATATCCTCATGATATGAATAAAAATTTTATTCATGATATATCAATGATGGGTGATATTTATGAAGATCTATAAGTGAGACATTGTAGAACTCATGTGAAATGGATGATTATATATCATTTTTTCAAATAGAACTATAACTATACGATTGATTCACAGATAATTAGACAATTTACAGAGTAATAATCTAACAAGATTTAATATTGTTGCACAGAAAATATGGTTTAATATATTAAATATGAAAATTGAAATTTAATTTGTTAATAAATGATTAATATTATATTGATATAAGGAATCTAATATATATGAATAGGTTTTCTTATTTGATATGTTAATAGCAAGATGAATTGTCTTCAGAATCACTTTAATGTTAATTTTCGTTTTTTTACTATTGGAATTTAAATATTATTATAATTAATTTACTTTGTAATTTTAGTGAGATTAAAATAATTAATATAATAATTTATATGTGTGGTAAAATCAACATTATTATTTATTTCAAGAATGAATTAGCACAAACTGCATTAAATTTTCTATTTAGTTGATTAGTTTTCTATTATTTAATTTTTTTCCATGTATGGTTTTAATATTTGATTTTAAAATAGATAGAATATAATATCTAACGATGAAATATATAATGATAATAATTTCCTCAAAATAGGATTAATATGGGTTGTTTTCAATGGAATTAAATAGAATAATCAGGATAAAATATGGGAAACCCACTAGAAAACATATCTTAAGGTGTTGAATAGTCTATTTTATTACATGAGGATCACTGAAAATACAATCCATCAATTATGTATATTAAATAATATGACACTATAGGCCCCATGATAGACATACAAAAAATGATCGATATTTGATGAATTACTGATGTAAGCATTCATTGAAGGTGAAATTAAGATCATGGTTTATTATAATTTTTTTATTTTGAAATTATGACTCTACAGCTTATTTTTAGGCATATAAATAGATGGAAAATTGTATTTTAGATAGTATATATCAAATAAGTGTTTTCCTTATGTACTTTGAATTTGGATGATGGTTATGTTTTCTTCAATAATTTACAATTTAATTTGATTTTTCTAATAATTTCAAATTCATATTTTTATTAATGTGTTCCTTATTCACATTATATTTCATAATATCTATTTTCCACGTCATCTATGATGTGTTATTGGTCAGATGATGAGTGAATAGCCATAGGCTTATCTATGGGTAAGGATTCATTGTTTTTCAAAATTTTGGTTCTTTTATATCATAATTCCTATATTCGATTTATTTTAATAATATTGAGTATTATAGGTGTGGGATCATCCATAATAAAACATCATTTATTATCATCAATATTATTCTCAAAATAATGTTTTTCTCCTTTCACTGGGCTAAAATCATCATATGTTATATTAAAAGATACTCATCAGTATAAAATTAAATAATATATTGTTGACTTTTGGAAGGTATTTCATTCTTGAATGAGTGGATTATATTGTAATAATATTTTATTACATGTGATCTATGGTTTTGGAGAGATATCATAGTCATAATAAATGTATTTCACAAAATAGAGGATTGAAATTCAAATATGTTGAAATTAATTTTCAAATTGATTTTAAAAAATATAATGAATAATAAAGGAACCTAATAACCAACCCTACGATAGAGTGAATTATTTATAACTATATATGATTTTTTATGAATCTGAGTATATTTTTTTTTATAATTTTATTCACAATATTCATTTATATTTTTATTTGTCCTCCTAAAATAAATACCAATTTTAAAAACCTCCATAAAAATTCAATTTGTAATTTATATTGATAAATTGAAAATACTCAATATTGAGAAGATCATATTTAGTCATTGTTCCAAATTAAGAATAAATAGTATCTTTTCACCACCCTTTGATATGCACTTCATATTCTATCATCCTAGTGCATAAAATTGTGGTGAACTTGTACTTTTTTTCAGATGGACAATATTTCAATGCATATTTTCATTTATTATTTGATACTTATGAAAATAACAATTCATTACAAGTATCATCTGCCATATATGAATGATATTATTGATATATTATTAGAGTCTTGATATTTTATCACGATTGATCACAAATATGGATATAATAAGAAAATTATCAGGAAGGAAGACAACCACGAGATATCCGTTAGTAAAATCTATAAAAATTGTGAATTTATATTAATTCTATTTAGACATACAAATTAGATGTTTATCTTAAATTAATTAATGTATATATTCCATATTAATTTCATTGATCTTATTTTATTAGTTTTTATTTAATATATTCAAATATATATATATATATATTAGATATTTAATGAAGAGAATAAAGTATTTTTTTTGATTGAATTGATGAATCTAAGGATGTAGTGTATATATTCCAAATTTACTAAAAATGAATCTTTGATAGATATAGTCTCATTATTTTGATATAATGTTCAAGAGATTGTATATCAGTGGACTCTTCAAAGAGTAATTATTTTAGCAATGTCCAATACCAACAAAAGTAACCAATATATATAGTATAAAGGGTATGGGTTGATATTCATTATTCATTGTGATTATGTTTTCACAAAAATCTAAAACACTCACAATGTATTCTATAATGGGGGTTATATTGGTGTTGAATAATGAATATCATATGAATTTCAACAATCTTAATAGATGTTTGATAAGATACCCTGTGATTATAGTATTTTATAGTGGAGAATGGTTTGGGATATATACTGATACAGTAATGAATATAATATGATGTGTTATAATGAATTATTTTGTTGTGATTGGTTTTGAATTTAGAAAATATAAATTTCAAGTGAAACTTATCCAACACATGATTTGGAACTAGAAGCTATAATTTTAAATCGAGTATTTTTATAGATTTGTTTAATCATGTGATATATATAATGATCCTGAAATAATGAAATGTATATTTACAATAAAGAATTTAATATGTTTTAATCAATATGTTTGGAGTCGATCAATTATTATGAATGATCCAACCATTAAAACTCTCAGAATAGATGATAATGATATAGGATGTTTATCATAAATCATCATTCACTATTTATCCATGATGTATAATGTTTTATTGATATATGGACGATTATTTTTCAGGGATAACAATAAAATGATTATGTTAGAGTATATATATTGATTACTAGTGTTAAAATAAGTAAATAATAAGAGATATATTTTTAATGGGACATTACAACAACTTCCTGGACTAGAATGGAAATGAGAAAACCATACTATGGATTTCATCATAGGTCTCCCAATAAAATATAAAATGAACAATTAAATATGGGAGATAATTAAAAGAAAAAGTAAGTAATTTTTTTATGTCTATAAGAGTGGATATCATTATTGAAAATATTACATAATTATGTATTGAGGTTGATATTCGATTACATGGATCCCAACTGTCAATCATATCATTCTATGATCTGGTTCTATCGAAACTAACACTATTTAGACATTTAATATTGTAAAAATATAACATTTGTAGTATATACAAGTGATAAAATCTGTCTAAACAGAAAATTTTAATTGTATTTAAATAATTTATCAATATTTTAATCTCACTTAATATTTGTAAACATAAAAAAATAAATATAATTTAATTTAAGAACAACATTATTCCACATTTCACATCCATACAAGCCAATCTTAATATAATTTCTATAATAATGGTGGATGGAAATTATAGAAGCGTGATTTTGGATTCTCAAGATGTGTATGTGTATTATGTAAGAAATCAAGAATAAAAAAGGAACAATCACAATGATTAGGAAAATATCAAAAAACACATTCCATTTAATTATTACATTGATTATAAAGAATAATATGACATGAATTAATGATTGTCATGTTAACATATATTACAAATCACTTGATGTTGAATCATATCCATGGATGACATAACTATTCAAATAATCTAATGGAAATCTATAAGTAATAACATATTGATGGAATTTATAATGATGGACATCATAAGAATACACTCACATCAACTTTCCAAGATATCCAATATAAATTGGCAAGTCATCAACGGTAAACCAGTATAGTTTGTATCATGAGACCGACCAATGCATCGAAGGAAAATTGAAGGTCTCAACATTAATTTAAAAAATCAAATGGATTTGAACTAATAAATAGGGAATAAAAATTCTATACATAATCAAAAAAATTTGTATATAAGAACTATAATTTGAAATATTATTATTTCATAATTAGAATTAATTAAAACCATCGAATGAAATAATAAGTATCATATAATTAAAATATATCCAAATTACCATGTATTATTAATAATTTTTCATTGTTATTGATGAATTAAAATACAATAAAAATAATATTATATTATTCTGGATGATATTAACCTTTTCTTACAAAACTCATTTGTAAAAAACCAAAAATATATTGAAATGATATTTATTTGATTATAACCATCTAATCAAGTCTAGGAAGACAATAATAATTATGTTTTCATGATGGTGGTAATTTCTATTCTAGATGAGTACAATAAATTAATTATTTCATTCATATTTTTGATAAAAAGTCAATAAGTAACTTTTTTGTAAAATTGAAAAGTGATTCCTTCATAAATATATTTTTATGAAATCAATCATGTTATAAATAAAATTCAACAATTATACATGATTAATAAAATCACTCTATAAAACATATTAAGAAAACATAAACATGGAAGAAAAATATTCTATCATGTGGAATTCATGAATAGTTTTCGTATAAATATTTTAGTGATATTTTGTGTAAATAAAAGTGGGAAATGCATGTGAAAAAATATCAAAATTACCTGAGTATAAAAAAAAATCAATTTTTTAATATATAAATATCCTTAAAAACATCTATAAGATAGTAATGTAGAAAATATCCCTAATAATTAGGATGTAGTGAAATAGACCATTAATAGTTTGGTGACAAGTGAATGATAGCCCACATCAAATAAAAAAACTCAAATGAAATATACAATAAAAATAATATAGAGATATTAACGATAGAACATATAAATATGGAATTTGATAAACCTAATAAAATATTATTGGTGAATAAAATATAATAGGTATCATAGAAGAAAATTATTGATATTGATCCATTATAATGACATTAACGTTGTAGTCATAATCAGTCAATGAAGTGATTATTTTCATTAAATCATTATCAATAAATATAATGAATAAATAAAAAATAAATCTAAAAAATACATTTCTTCAATAATATAGTCATAATAAAAAAATTGATTATGTGACATAGCCCAATAAATAAAAATGAGATATGAAATTCTAACAAAATAGTATAATTTAGGTATAATGAATATGGTTGAAATATTTTTAAATAAATTAAAAATAATTGTATGAATTATTCAATATATAAATTTTGAACTGGAATTATTAACAACATATTAAATAAATTAGGGGCATATCATTTAAATATGCCTCAATGTATGGAAATTTTGGGTAAATCTTTAACTAATGTCATTGTTCTCATGTAAATACATTATGTGCATACATAATAAAAAAATAAAAATAATTTTACTTATTAAGAACTACTTTAATTTTATTATTACATGTATTTTATTTATTATAATTTTATATTTAATTTCATTATCGATGATGTTTATGTTGCCGATTGAATATATATTAACTTCATATATCCCAAATGAATATGAAAGTTTACGATAGTAGATTTGGTCATTGTGTCATCATCTAAAGAAAAATAATAATTATATTACTATATTATTATACATAAATTAAAAATATAATACATCCATGATTTCTGGTTATTTGAAAGTATCAATGATACAATCATGTAGAAGATAAGAAATAAATATGAATTGTCAATGTAAAGACCCATAATTTCCATGTAATTTTTTTAAATAAATGTGAATTTTACGATTCCGTGAAAATTGACAGCACATGATTCTGCGGCACGGAGTTCCTGTAATGATTTTTTGAACTTTTGTTAAGGTACGTTCAGTAAATGTGCGAGCCGTTTATTTTATCATTTGAACCGGTGCTCAAAATTAAAATCTGAGGGCACTGTTGAACTCGCAGAGTCGATATTCGTTAAAAGAGACATTCACCTCAACGACAGTTGGGCGAGTGTGAAAGTTAGTTTTTGGGTTTTTCATGAATGAATAAAATAAAAAAAAAGTTTTTTAGATTTTATTTTTATTTTATTTGTTAAAACGTCCATGTGGAAGCTGAGAAGTGGGGACCACCACACCATAATCTCCAGTGAGATGTTATGGTGGTGGGGACGACCCGAGCCTAACCTCCCATGAGAGGTTATGGTGGTGGGGACCACACAAGGTTTAAACCTCTCAACTCTAACATTAAATTCCGGATAGCCTCTTCAACTCCTCCAATATTAATTTTTCCAACCCTCCTCCACAATAATTAATCCAACACACTACATTAATTGTTCCACCCTATGAGATTAATTTAAAAAATTTTAATTATATGACAACTAACATAGTAGATCACATAATCTATTATTTTGGGCCTACCATTTCATTTTGGGGGTTTTGGGAGAGGAGGAGATTTGGGAGAAAAGATCTCTAATGAAGAACGCCAATGAAAAACACCTCTCCATTTATTTTTTTCTTCTCCAAACTCCGTCAATGGATCTCCAACGATGCATGAACTGACAATCGAGGAAAATACCAATGACACAGATGTTCATCTTTTCCCAACAATTTGTCTTCTTCTTTCCGACCTCATCGATGTCATCAAGCGAATGATCTAGGGTTTTTATTTAAATTTTTTTATCACTTCCCACATACACCCCTTCTATTTATTTTGCAGGTTGGGAACAATCATTGTGAAAGAACTAGATTTGATGTTCATGTTCATGTTCTTGATGAGCCATATGATACCACCCTTATGCGGTGGGTACGTTCCAATCTAACATGGCCTGACAATTCCGCAAATCGTTTGGTGTTATTCATGATGGAGGATGATGACAACAATCCATAGTTGGGGCACAAGAATGGAGGCCTCCACCATCACCGACCGCGACTCGGTTGACGGTGCAACGGTGCCGCCTCGCGTCCACCGGTGCCACCCCCGGCCTCCACACTGACCAAGGCCACCATCACTGTCTGCGGATCTGCATCGCCCAGCGGCTGAGGCGTCGCCCTGCAGCTGATGGGATGCCCCACTGTTGGACCGCCTCCCCACGACCAGACTATTGCCCTTTGGCTGGACCGCCACACCACGCGGCCAGAACCCCACCCTGTGGCCGGACCACCACCTCGTTGTTGGACCACCGCCAGACGGCCAAACTACAACCCCATGGCCAAAATGCCATCCTAGAACGAGATTCCCCAAGGCCTCGCGCCCTCGTGACACCCTATGAGGCCTCGTGAAAACCTAAAACCCTATGTGTCCCCTCGCGGCATGTCGAGCTGGACCCAGCAGGCCGAGCCACACAACTAGATGGGCGGAACCCAATGGGCTAGGCTGCCTAGCGGGTCAGGCCAGGTCAACCGGAACCGGGTCGACCCCGGCCAGGTCGGACCGGACTCAGGACCACGTGGATTCAATTACATTCTTTTGGCCAGAACATTAGTATAGGACATCCGTTAAACGAACCGTTAGCAGCATTGGGAACCTTGGCGCGAGTCGGTCCCTTTATGTGATACCCCACTGTTTTATTGATTAAGATGTGGAATAGTCAGGTTTGATCTAGCAGGAATCCTACCTGGCCTCCGAGACTAAAGAGCTAATTAATCACTGATCAGTCATCCAATTGATGTTACATCTATTACATTGATACCCCTATGATGTATAAGATCTTTGAGATACTTCATTGTGGGACTTTTTGGCAGTTTGAGTATTGACTAGTAGCTTGTGTAGCGAATCCTCCCCGAGACAACTGAGCATAGTGCCGGAACCCAGTGGCAGGTTGGGACATGAAGATTTCAGAATGTTTCGACTCAGAGTGACTTGACAGGACAAGTGGGGAGTGCCTTGGTGATCCGAAAAAACAACGGTGGTTAGCACCTTGGTGAAGTGACGGACCAATGGTACTCGACAAGAGGAATACCTTAGCAATCCATGAGGGGGGACCTGCTTGGTGATGTGGCAGACCCACAGTGGGGAGCGCCTTGGTGACATGGCAGACCCACTGTACTCGACCGGAGAGGTACCTCAATGGTCCAAGGTTAGTGGGAAGCCCCTCGGTGTGATGCGGCATGACCACTATACTCCATAAAGGTTGAATTCTCCCGCAGCCAAGGTGTTCGATGTTGTGAGTGGAAATGTTACTTCACACTACACCTAGAATAAATCCTACTCTGAGTTGAGTTAGTACCTATGTGTTTTCCTTATGATGGATATGGATTACTTGATAAAATATGTATATGTATGGGAACATACCTTTGTAAGGTTAGCTATTGATTTCATACATTGTGATTTATCCTTGATGGATTTTGTGAGACCTAGAGGGTCTCGTGGTCCCTACTAAGAATCGTTATACTCCTCACGTCATGGGATATGCCCGCACCGTGTTATGTTGGATATAGATGACACAAAACACTGACTGAGCTTGAGAGTACCAGGATGGAATGGTACTTGTAGGTAGACCATACGACGTGTTGGTACGTAGAGGAGACAGGTAGACGTGGGGTGATGAGGAGCCGATATGTACCTACCCATTAGGTATGAACCTCGTAGGATGAACCAAAAACTATCAGTCCTTTTTCTTTAGTAGTATTGAATCAACGATGTACTTGTACATTCTATTTAGGCTTCATTTTTTCCCCTTTTTATATACTGCACTCACTCTGTTTATAGTTCAGTTTAATTGTGTTCATATCTTATTGTGTGCTTCATTACGTGTGCATATAGGTTATAAAGGAAATGCCATCCCAATTTCAGGGAATGGGTCATAACAAATTGGTATCAGAGGAGTCGGTTCTACCACAGAACATAGGACTCTGATCTTTGTTTTTAATGGAAACAATGTTATGTGTTTTTAGTGTGGGTATCATTTCTGGGAAACAAGTGTTGGTGCGGCGGCCGACGTATCCATACACCAAGACCAAGACATCAGATTTCTGAATCAGTCCACGAAAACACTGATTGAATGTTTGTTTTCAAGAGATTTCTTTGTTATCTATTAAGTTAGCTCACCTGGTATAACATATTATGCTTGGTGCATATGTTTTATTTCCGGATGCCTCCACGTAGATAGTTGGCTTAGGTTCTGAGAGTTGTACGCACGGATAGACCACCGAGAAACAAGGCCTCATTGCATGGCCCTTTTCTAGTAGAGGCACTAGCGGAGGCACCAGAAGTACCATTCCATGTTGGGCCACTGATTCCACCAGCCCCAGAGGCAAACATTACATGCTGCATGAAGGTATTGCACAATTTCCATGTCCAAAGGCCACCCAGGTTCAGGAGAGAAAGGGACCCGCAGACGGCTGTGGATTTGATGGAGGCTGTGGTGAGAGTCTTCCGACTCATAGGGATACTAGAAAATATCATGCTGATCTTTGCCTCCATCCTTCAATAGGAAGTAGTAGGTAGATGGTTGAGCTTGATGCTCTATGTTCACGATGAGGTGACTATTCTATGGGCAGACATCTAGAGCCTATTTGAGGTAGAGTTTATCGCAGTGACTCTTCACGCAGTGCGCATACACGAGCTTCTTCATATGCAGTATGGAAGAATGACTATGGATCATTACTCAATGAGGTTCACTGAATCTCATGCTAATCCACAGATATGGTGCGAGACCCATTTTTCAGGGCACGAACCTTCAAGAATGGTCTCAGGCAAGAGATCAAGGCTTTGATGATCTCACTCAGCATCCCAACGCAGGTGGGGGTAATAGAGAGATCCCTCTTGGTGGAGAGTTCCCTTTCTGAGCAGTCACTATCAGCGAGACCCACTACCAGTCATCACATAGTGGGGTCATCTATAGTTGGAAGCAGACATACGTCACAGAGGTCCATGAGGACCACACCTATAGGTGGACAACCACATGACTCAGAATCATTTGTGTGGGGAACCTGAGGCTGAGCCAGTTATAGTAGGAGCGAGTAGTGTTTCACTTGCGGTATTCCGGGTTACATGGCTCGTGGCTGTTTGAACCATCGTATATGATCATCAGACGGTCGAAGGAATTCCCTGGCAGAGATAGTGGTTCGACCAAGTTGCTCTGCATGGAGCAGGAGGACGTGGAATGGGAGCTGGCTGTGCAGTTGGCGGTGGGAGATGATTAGATACATTACCACAACCACCACAAGGAGGTCCACCCAGACCGTAGGGAGCAGGTGGATAGGGGAGAGCTCAGATCTTGGCAGCTGATGCCTATGATCATGACACTCTAGAGATGATACAAGGTACGACCTGTGTCTACTCCACCTTAGCTGCAGTACTTATAGACACATGTTCTAGACATTATTTTATTTCTACTACCCTAGTTCTGAGCTTTGAGATTCTTATGGAGTCTTTGGATCGATCCTTATGGAAAGAGACTCCTACAAGAGTGGATTCGACAATTATGAACTAGTTTCAGTAGTTTCAGCTTACTCTAGGATGTGAGAGCGTTGGCTGGGGTCTCTAAGTAGCAGCGTTGAGGCGTTACGACATCATCCGGGGTATGGAATGGTTATCTACAGTCTATGCTCAGATTGACTATATTATGCACAAGGTGTAGTGTGTCCACACTGATGGAACCAAGATTACCTTCATATACGAGATGGGTGATTTTACAGCTCAAAATCGACTTACCCGGTGGAGAGGGCAGCCGATCACTCTTCAGTTGACTAGCCTTACACCTAGAGCTATTGATGTGGAGAGTCCGAGATATCCTATAGTGGTGGACCAATATGCAGATGTTTCCCTGATGATGTTATAGGTCAACCTCCTTGCATAGAGGTGGACTTTTACATTGATTTGTACCACGTGATGACACTAATATATACACCATCATATCGGAGGACTCCCGCTGAGCTTCGTGAGCTGCTGCTATAGTGAGACAACTTGTAGGGGGAGGGATTCATCGGGGCCAGTGTTTCTACTTGGGCTGCCCCAATTTTGTTCGCCACGAAGAAGGATGGGAGCCTGAGGATTTCTGTTGACTATGGGCTCCTTGACCAGGTAACCGTGAAGAACAAGTATCCACTCCAATGGATTGACGACCTCTTTCATCAGGTAAAGGGTGTACGGTGGTCCTCGAAGATAGACCTCAGATCAGGCTAACAACAGATCAGTGTACGAGACGAGTATGTACAAACGATGTAATTCAGATGTTGGTACATCCATTACATGTTCTTGGTTATGGCATTTTTCATGACCAACACTCCAGCAGTCTTCCTGGGACTCATGACCTGGATCTTTCAGCCATACCTTGATCGCTTTGTAGTGGTCTTCATCGACGACATCTAATATTCTCGACTACTAAAGAGGATCATTCCTATCATTTGTAAGTAGTACTAGAAGCACTCAGAGAGCACTGACATTATGGTTATCTGTCAATGTTTGAGTTCTAGAACGGAGAGGTTCACATTCTGGGACATGTAATATCGGAGGATGGAGTTGTAGTAGATCATGTGATGATTTTGGTAGTACATGCATGGGTGCTACCCAAGAGTGTGATGGAGGTTCGGAGTTTCCTGGGTTTGGCCAGATATTACCAAAGGTTTGTGCTAGATTTCTTCAGATGTGCAGCACCACTCTCATCTGTGACGAACAATTGGAACCCTTGGTCATGTCGGAGAGATGCCAATGGAGTTTTCAAGAGATGTGGAAGAGGCTAACTAGTCCCCCCATCTTGAGGCTACTAGAATAGGGTCTAGGGTACGTAGTCTATTGCGACAGATCAAGGACCATACATGGATGTGTTTAGATGCATAGTGAGTAGGGATCGCATATGGTTCTCGATAGTTGAGATAGGAGAATCAGAACTAAGCTACCCTGGACCCGGAGTTAGCTGTTGTGGTCGTTGCCATGAAGATGTGGTGACACTATCTGATGGGAGAGCTTTTTATAGTGTACTATTTTCACAAGTTTATCAGGTATATCTTCTCTCAGAAATACCTAAACCCGAGACAACATAATTGGATTGAGTTCCTCCAGGACTATGACTTCGAGATAGTCTATACTCTTTGGAAGGGGAACATTTTAGCAGATGCACTAAACCTGAGGTCTGGTATACAGCTGCTAGGTGAGGCGATAGAGAAGACGGCCGCTTTAGAGATATCTATTGTCGATAGAGATTGAGAAGCTTTTCTATAGTCTCATACAGTCACTCCCACAATTCTTCAATGAGTTAGAGAGGCACAATGTGGGGGTACAAACTGCGAGGCATGATATGCTCAGATATCCACAGGATAGGCACCAGATAGATTTTTTAAAGGTGGGGAGCATTCCATCCTCTTAATAGGATGTACCATGGTACTAGTGTCACACTAGGAGGAAGTGTTGAGGGATTTCCACAAATCCCCAATAGCATTACATCCATGAGTGGCGAATATGTACCAGGATCTCCGACGACATCACCGGTGGCCAGGAATGAAGAAGGAAACAATAGATTTTTTCTCTCAGTGCATCACATATCAGAAAGTGAAGGAAGAGCATCGGTTACCAGAAGGCTCGGTTCAGCCTTTAGTAGACCCAGAGTGGAAATGTGATGGGATATCAATGGACTTCATGACAGGACATCCACGTACATCCAGGGGACATGACTAGATTTTGGTGATAACTGAACACCACACCAAGTCATCCCACATCATACTGATCTGAAAGCAGGGTTTAGTAGAGAGCTTGGGACACCTCTTTGTGCAGGATATTGCACGGTAATAGGGAGTACCCATAAAAATTGTATCTGATTGTGATGCACATTTTACATCCCAGCTATGGAAGGTGTTGCAGGATACTTTCGGGACGCAGCTTCATTTGAGAACCGCCTTCCATCCTCATACGGATGGTCCGACTAGGCTGAAAATTCATCCCCTCAAGGACAAGTTGCATGCTTGTTTCCTCGACATTAGTCATAGCTAGGAGGATCACATACCTTTGGTGGTGTTTACGTACAAAAAAATATATCACTCCAATATTAGGATGTCACCTTTTGAGGTGTTTTACGAGTGACCAAGTAGATCACCATTATGATGGACTGACCCAGGGGAGTCAGCTCTAGGGGGACTAGCGAAGTTATGGGCTACCACATATAAGGTGAAGATCTTCCAAGAGAAGATGAAGAATGCATAGATATGGAAGAAGTTGTATGCTGATAGGAGGCGGAGACCTTTGGAATTTGGGGATTTTGACCACGTATTTCTAAGGGTCCCACCCCCACGAGGTCTATGGAGATTTGGGCGAGGAGGCAAGTTATCTCCGAGACTGATCAAACCTTTTTAAGTCCCCAGCATAGTGTGTGAGGTGGCATTCTGCTTATCCTATCGACCTTAGTTGCACCAGGTGCATGAGGTCTTCCACGTGTCCCAGCTGCGGAGATACGTGCACGACCCTTCTCACATTATCAACCATGGTGAGTAGTATGTCTATGTTGGGGAGACAATTACAGAGGTTCTATTAGAGATTGAGTAAATATAGGAGTGGTTCCTTCATGGATGGTTGATACCTCTGGTGCATGTTAGCTGGCAGCACGAGAACCTCCAAGAGAGCACATGGAAGCAGGAGGCTCAGATGCGTGCTCAGGACCCCCACTTGTTTACCTAGTTTGAGTTGTGGCTTATGTGGACTTGGATCCCTAAGGTGTGGAGAATGTAAAGACTCCAAATTTCCATATAATAGTTTTTAAATAAATCGGAATTTTATGAGTCCCTGAAAATTGACGGCACGTGAATCTGATGCCTGAAGTCCCCTGAATGAATTTCTGAACATTGGTTCGGGTACATTCAGTAAACGTGCATGCAGGTTTTTCAAAATTTTGAACAGGTTCTCAGAATTGAAATCTGAGGGCACCTTTGAACTCACAACACTAGTATTCACTTAAATAGACATTTGACAGTACTGTAGTTTTTCGATGGTGGAAGTTAGTTTTTTGTTTTTTTGTGAATGAATAAAATAAAAATAATGTTGTGTAGTTTTTATTTTTATTTTATTTGTTAAAACCACAATGTTGAAGTTGAGAATTGATGACCAGTAGTCCATAACCTCCCATGAGAGGTTATGGTGCTGGGAACCACCTGAGCCTAAACTCGCATGAGAGGTTATGGTAGTGGAGACCACCCGAGGCCTAAACCTCTCAACTCCATCATTAAATGTGGGAGAGCCTCTTCAAATCCTCCAATATTAATTGTGCCAAAACTCCTCCAAATTAATCAAGCCCACACACCCCATTAATTGTGCCAACCTATCAGATAAATTTTCCAAATTGGAATTATATGCCAACAAACATAATAGATCACACAATCTATTATTTTGGGGCTACCATTTCATTTTGGTGGTTTTGGGAGAGGAGGAGATTTGGGAGAAAATCTCTCCAAAGAAGATTGAAAATGAAGAACACCTATCCTTCAACATTTTCTTCTATAAACTCAGTCAAAGGTTCTCCAATGATGCACATAACGACAATCGAGAAAAACACCGATGACATTGATGTCCATCTTTGCTCAACAATTCGTCTTCTTCCTTGCGACCTCGTCGACGACATCTGGAGAACGCGGTAGGGGGTTTATTTCTATTTTTTATCAATTCCCTTGTACACCCCTTCTATTTCTTTAGAGGGTTGTGAACAATCATTGCGGGAGGATTGGATTTTACAATCATGTTCATGTTCTTGATAAGCCATACGCTACCACCCTAACGCAGAGGGTATGTGTCAAACCAACATGGCCTGACATTTCCGTAAATCTTGTGGGGTTTTTCGTGATGGAGGAGGATGGAAACCATCAATGGTTGGGGAAGGCGAACAATAGATGACACCACTGCTGGCAGTGATGAAGTAAATAACGCAACATCGCCACCCAGCGGCCACCACCGCCACCCCACGGCCTCTGACCCGACCACGACCACCGCCACCGTCGGAAGCTCCGCATCGCCCCACACACTAGGTGCCACCCAGTAACCAAACCACTTCCATGTGTTCGGACCACCGCCACATGGTTGGAACGCCACCCCAGGGGGCCGGATCTCCCCCCTGCGGCCGAACCTCCGCCCCTCGGCCAAACTGCAGTCCCATGCCGAGACGCACCTCGGCCTTGTGACTTCACGACACCCTCCACGGCCTCACGCCCACCTACATCCATCTGCGGCCCCTCATGGCATACCAGGTCAGTCCCAGGAGGACGAGCCACCCAGCGGGCCGGGTTGAGTCGTTCAGATCAGGTCAGACCAGACTCGGACCCACTACAACCCAATTACATTGTTTTAGCCATAACATTGGCACCAGACATCCGTTAGGCAAACCTTCAGCGATGTTTGGAACCATTGAGCGAGTCAGTCCCTCTGATTGATACCCCATTTTTTGGGATTATGATGGGGAATATCCAGGTTGGATCTAGTAGGAATCCAACCGGGCCCCCGGGAGAAAAGGGCTAATAACTCACAGACCGAACATCTGATCGTCGCGTCGTCTATTACGTTGAGACCCCAATGACGTGGAATAACTTTAAGATAATTCTTCGTGGGAATTCATGGAAGTTGGAGTATCGACCAATAGATTGTGGATCAGATCCTCTTGGAGACAAGCGAGCATAGTGCGGGAACCTAGTGGAAAGCTAAGACTTGATGACTTTTAACTATTTCGACTCAGTTTTACTTGACAGGCCCAATGGGGAGCGCCATGGTGACGCTGCAGACCCACATTGGGGAGCACCTTGGAGACGCGACAGACCCACGAAACATGATAGGAGGAGGAACTCAGCATGACATGAGGTGGAGTGCCATGCTGACCCTACAGACCCACAATGGGAAGATCCATGGTAATGCGACAGACCCACGGTACACAACATGAGATATACCTCAGCATTCCATGGTTAGTGGGAAGCGCCTATGTCTGACACGCCAGACCCATGGTGGGGAGGTCCATGGTGAGAAAACATCCCATGGTACTCGACAGGAGAAGTACCTTAGTAGACCAAGGTTAGTGGGAAGCACCTCTGTGTGACAAGACAAGCCAAGTGTACTCGATAGAGGAGGAGTTCTCCAGAAGCCGAGTTGTTCGACATTGTGACTGGGAATGTTATTTGACACTTCACCTAAAATAAATCCTGGTGTGAGCTGAGTCAGTACCTTTGTGTTTTACTCATTATTTAGATGGATTACCTGATAGTATAGGAATATGTTTGGGTATATACCTAGGTAAGGTTATCCATTTATTTCATACTTTTTGATTTATCCATGATGGATTTTGGGAGACCTAGAGGGTATCGGGGTCCCTACTATGTATCATTATACTCACCCCTACACGGGAAATGCCCACACCTTGTTGTGTTGGATGCAGACAACGGACAACACTGACTGAGGCTGAGAGTACCAGGACTGGACGGTACCTGGTGGTGGACCATACAGAGTGTCATTACGTAGAGGAGATGGGCATACTTGGAGTGATGAGTTGGAGATTTGTACCTACAGATCAGGTAGGAACCTCATTGGATGACCCAACAACTGACATTACTTTTCATCAGTTTTATTGAATCGCATTTGTACTTGTACTTCCATGTTTGGCTTGTATTCTGGCACCTTTTTACATACTGCACTCACGATATTTACAGTTCAATTTACATTTGTTTCGATATTTTTGTGTGCATGGTTACATGTGATTTCATGTTATAAATGAAATTCCTTCCATGTTATAGGGAATATGCCTCTGTTGCTATTCGCCAGCCCCTTTCCTATGGAAGATGGGTGTGGGGTAGTCACGACATGGGCCCTGGGGGACGGGTCGTGACTGGCAATGTTTCCATTATTAAATGATCAGTATGAAATGAAGGCACATATTATTTTATCATTACATGATTATAATTATTTCATAAATATACTATTATTTGTATGAAAATATATATTCATATATGTATATATATCATCCTTGTGAAGTGGCGATAGATAATGAATCTCATCTCATATTAGAGGAGGTGGTCTACATATACACACATACACCATTATTATTTATCAGTGATTTTTAATATATGAAGGTAAATGATATAATATTTTTCTGAATTATATATATTTCAATAATATTATAAATAAATTTTTCATCCCAAATTTCAACCATCAAAATCTATAGTTGATGGGAAAAGAATTATAGTGGATATCAATGTGTTATCCTTCAAAAATCATGATTGATTATTTTATTTCCCTTTTGATGGAAGAGGAAATGGATATAGGATATTACATTAAACTAAATACATATATTTATAAGGTATATAATTATTTTACTTTATAATTACTATCAAATATTAATTGATTGAGGTTGAAGAAAAAGAAATGGAATGCACAATTATGAACAATACCACTTCTTTAGACAAACTCTTACGATTTAAGCATAATGAAACCATAGGAGAGATTCATAGTCAAAAAATGGACTGTACGAAATTGGGAGAAATTTATATAATTTATTTGGTCCTATATTTTCATTACCAAAATGATCATTAATTTTTAAGAAATGATTGGGGAATGAACCCTTTATAATTTTGGGGATTGGTACATTTAGAATTTATTGAAGAAACACATTAATGTAAATTATTTATCATGGGATTTTTTTAACAAATTAAATATTAATAATAATGTATTTTTAAAGGATGATATTATAGAAGAAAATAAATTTTTTTCTTGTTTTGATTATTTATGTAACAATGTCTTTTTTAACCCACATCCACCCTTTCTGAAAATTAATATAGTAACATTAATTTTACAATTAGGGGGTCATGAAAGATCCTATAAATGGAAATATAACACACAATTAGACTGTGGTTTATATAATGAATCATATACAGTTATCTATGTATAATATAATATATTTTATGAATTTTAATTTATTTTATTTGACATTTTTTTTATAAAATGATATTTATAAAATATTTGAAACTATTAATTAAAATTGACTTTAAAAAACCATTCCCTCCATGAAATTAGATTATATACCATCAACACATCTATTATATGTTATAATTATCTAATAAATTTTGGGAACACAAAAATTTACTAAAATTATATTACATTTATTATTTTATATAATTATTAATTCTAATTACCTTTTAATTATGTAATTAGTCTGTTTGCATTGTTTATGCATATATGATGATTATATCATCAAAAAAAATAAGAAGAAAAACTTAAAATTAAAATTTCACAAAACAAATTATACATTAAATTAATGTTTTAACCTAATATACATACTTTTTTGGACTATGTTAACATATTATAAATTTTTTATAGTAAGAGGGTGAATATTCTCTTTTATTTAAATTAATTATTATATGACCCATAATCATAGCCATATATCTAAAAAAATGTGGAATTAAAAAAACATTAAATGAAATAGTATCTCGATGCGGCAAGAATGGAAAATAGACATTATTTTAGGTCATTATATCCATTATATATTTTATTTAACCAATTACAAACATATTCATCCATTAACCATTTTATATATAAAGTTATTCCTTTTAATATTCTTTGTGAAAAAAAAATTTGATCTTATTTGATAAAATTAATTTCTCTGGTTGCAAATTTGTAATACATTTTAGGAAATTAAATTTAAATATTAAAATAAATCAACAAAATTTGTTAAAAAATTAATTACAGGAATTCATTATCAAAGAATAATATTATCTTAAATTATTTATATAACTTGTTATCAAAATTGTATGGATTTAAATTCATATGTTGATATAAATAATCTAATAATTTCATTTAAAATATTCAGTAACAAATATTATTTTAATTAGTTGTTATTTATAGCCATTATTCATTTAAAAAATTATTCCAATAAAAATATGTATTATCACTTTTAGTTATAAATTAATAAATTTTAATAAAATTCCTATCATTTGACACTTATATATAATTTATATGATGAATCCAAGAATAATTTTATATTTATCACATTTTTAAAAAAATTTCGAATGAAAATAAAATGATATTTTTCTAAAATGTAAATTTTTTTTGAGTAAAATAGATTTCTGAGTAATAAAATGAAATTACTAAAATATGAGTGAATTTTAAGAGGAATAAATAATTATTTTTTTATTTTGTAGAAGAAATATCTACATTAAATTAAATAGTTAATCCTATTCATATATTCCAAATTAACAACAAGTTTATATCATTCAATATAATATTTCATCAGTGAATTAATCTGTATGTTTGACGTATTATACACTATCAAACAATATTTTATTAATATAAAATATTTTCATGTGACATTCTTCTAACATTAAATAAATTATTTCCTTGTAATTTTGATTTTTTCATGGAGGTAAAGGGTTTGATATTTAAAAATAATTTTTTTAAAACCCACATGGTAAAAGGGTAAATAAGAAATCATATTGATTTGAAATATAGGGATATGTGAATGGAATATATAAGAACACATAAATAGGATTCCATATTGGATAAAAATATTTTGATAAAGAAATTTGGACATGTAAAAAAATAATAATTCTAATATAATTATGAGAAGTGATTGATAAAATAGATCATAAGAAACTGAACTATCAACAACATGTTAATGATCATTAAATTTTAAATTAGATATGGGAAAAATGATCATTGATACATTAGGAATTAATATATATATATATATATATATATATTTATTAATGATATTTTTCCAAAAGATAATTCTATCAAGGCAATGGAAACTAAAAATTTAATTATTTTATATCAATTAATTTTCTAAGCCCATTTTAATCCTTTAGTTATTATTCACTCAATTTAAACCACATTTCATAAACCATGAAATGAATATCCCAAATGATTTTATATACCCAAATAACTAGAATTTACTTCTACCGGACAACATTATCCACAAAAGAATAAGCTGATATACTTCCTATTAATACTATAAGCATTCTAGTTTGAAAAATATTATGTAATACATAAAATTTTCTATGGTGATATTTTAATCTCCAAAATTCAAAAATAAAAATGTATTATCATATATCATTCATTAAATCAATAAACATATTTCCTAAAAAGAATATAAATGTTCTAAATATATAGTAATTAACATCAATATTTATCTCATATTTGATATCATACACATCAAATAATTTCATTTCATTATTCTAATGTATTAATTTTTGATGTACATAATTTCTATGTTACCTCAAACCAGTTACACATATCCCAAAATGACATAATATCATTAAATTAAATTGAATTTTATATATTATGAATTTTCTAAAAATCTACATAATACATATCCACTAAATCCCTTGAATAAAAACAATTTAATAATAAATAATACATCATGTACGAAAGTTGTAGTTGTTGTGCAATTCTCTCTCTTTAATTATGGGTTGAATAACACCCATCATTATAGATGTGATTGGTTATTATCTTGAATGTTGGTTATCCTTATAATAAAATGTTATTAATTTAATTACTATAAAATTCCAAAAATTTGACAAACATACTCAAAAATTAAATATCACATCAAACAACATTTTGACAACAATGGATTTATGTAGATCTTATTATTTCAAAAAATAAAATAATCCAGACGAATAATTTTTAACAAGACATCAATTATCATTTTAACATCAAAAGTTAATAATAAAATTAATCTTTATCCCCAAATGAATAATTCATTGAAAAAATCCATCAAAAACATATATTAAACCAATCAATTGAATTCTTATTAATGTATACCAAAATAAAAATAATCATGTTAATCTACCATCACATAGTCCCTCAAAATGGTTATCGTCTAATTAATCATAGTCACTTTAATCATGATGGTATGTAAAATTAATAAATTATCCCCATATGTATCATAATCACAGATTATTTGGGAGATATCCTAAATTTCAATCATAATGTTATGTTGCATAGTCTATTTTGTTACTAATTGTTCTTCCCAAGGATGATACCAAATTGGATCTGATACCAACTATAATGTACCTGAAACTAGTATCCTTGGTATGGTAGATACAATATTAAATATAACACCAAGAAATTCAAATGTAAAACATTGTATTTGCTAGAATGCAAGAAATACATCACCATGAACAAAATGGAATATAATATCTCGTGATTATACTATATATATACTATTTTAAATATATTAAATACTTGATATAACGTGTAATGGACACAACAGTGAGTAATATTACATTCCATTAAAACATGACATTCCTTGATATCTTATATCACTCGCAAGACCGAGTTTCACGAAATATCAATGTATTAGTAAAACATTATTATATTGTATAATAACATATATGCAAGTTATTATGTTAGTGGATTCGAATAGTAATAACAGAAATAATAAATTTATGGTTTAACTAAATATAAAATTAATTCGTTGGATACCATGTCATTAAAAATTAAAATAAGACATAATTGGATATAAAATAATTATTATTATTTATATTCTTCTGAATGAGATTTTATTTAATAAGCCCAGTTAATTAAAATTAGTGGATGATTTGAATGATATATATATAAGTTATATATTACATAAAATTATTTATATGTTCGTCCATTATGTTCTATATGCATTAGATAATATCAAACAATATTTTTCAAATAAAAACCTCTATTTTTATAAAATTTAATTTTTCCACCTTTTAATAGAGTACCAATTTTAAATATGAATTTTGACACCATAATTGATCGAATATGTAAAAATAAAAAACATATTTTATTTAAAAATCATAAATAATTTGTTTTACTAAATTTTTCATATTTTTTTAGAAACATATAATCTATAATTAATACTTAAAATTATTTCATGCTACTTAAAAACTTCTTTTTTATCAGATTTATTTATAAGGTATAATTATGTTTAATTTTGGTTTTAAAGTTTAATTAGTGAATATTATTATCAATTAATCCAATTTAGGTTATTATATTAAATTTAAATAGGACATTGAATATAAAAATGGAAATATTTTAGATGTTTTTAGTATAAAAATCGGTGTTTTCATCCAACTAATTTAAATAATTTTACATCAATTTCTTCTTCTTATAGGATTTTCATTTAATAATATGTATTAAATATTCGGAATAAGAATAATTTTGTATTTCTAATATGGTCAAAATAGTTTTTTACAAAAAATATTTGTTTATGTAATTAAAATTAATTACAATTAATATGGAAAATTAAGCCAAATAAATGACTTTAACATTATCATAAAAGACCAAATGACTAATCCAATTGACCAATAACAATTGGGGGGAAATATATCTGCCATAAAACGTCCATTATTGAGGTTTCTTTTGAATGTTTTGAATTGTTTTGTATAAAATATGTGTTCACACATCTTATTTTTAATAATACCAAGAGGGTCATTTTCTTTCAATATAAATGGCCACCACCTATCCCACTTATTCACACCACTAAAAACACATATGACCATCCAATATCTACCCAAACATTATACATCTCCTCGATGGATTGACAAGTTATCATGATATGATTATATTTTCCAAATTAAATATGATTCAACATGTTGTTTTATTCTATCCAGAAGTTGTTAAATGATAGTTTATATCTTAATTTTCTTAATAAATTACATCCAATAATTAATCATTAAATTCATAGATATTACAGTTATTATTTATCAATTATATTTTTTTTCAACATATCAATGGATACATATAATTTCTATTCATTTAATTAATGGGATGTTTACTAGTTCCATACGTTTCCATATTGAATTTCCCTAATATATTTATTCAAAAGGAAGGGGTTGTACATTTTTTCCTTGCATGTTAATTTATACATATTGATTCAGTATTAATTTTTCGTTACATAACCTTACTGAGAATTTGAACTCACCATTAATTTTTTTATCCCTAGATTATGAAGAAGATAACATTAAATAATCTTTCATAGTTGAATTTTATTTTAGTTTATAATATTTCATGTTTAATTATGTATTACCATGGTATTATGTGTATCATGTATATAATATGGATTTACAATACTGGTAAACAGATCATTCCATCGATATTTTAATCCTTGTAATCATGACAATGTAATAAAATAATGCACTGTGTTTGGGAATTAGGGGTCAGGGTGTTATGATTTCTATGAGAGTAAGTTTTCCAATGAACATGGAATATGTAATTAGAAAACCTTGATAAGGGTTAAAATCCCAAACTAGAAATTGAGGATAAGTATAGAAGTACATCCAATGGAAATAGTATGGAGTAGATCATGTAGGTATAAATATAAATACATCGCTGTCTGGATAATACAATTAGAAAAGGTGCTGGAATAGATGTTTTTAGGACTACTAACACTAATAAGGGGTTTCCAGCCTGACATGGTGTAACCTAGAACATGGAAACATACCTTACAGAACACCTATTCTGACACTCCATATTGATTCACTTTATATAATTCATATCATATTTACATAACATTTTGATGGATTTGAAATTAATAATTTTCCAATAGTTACCAATGTTTTTGATTTTGAAATTCATTAAGGAAAAATTATTTTATGTTCTATAACATATCTAGATATTTATAATGTTTTGAACATTATTAGATAATCTAGTGTATGAAATTTTCTATACATGGATCCTTAAATTGAGAATGGTATCAATACTCTTGTAAAATGTAGATATTACCTTATTACTGAATGAAATGTAGCGGTTATAAATAATTAAATTATTATTGACAAATACTAATGGTTTTGGAAGAGATTAATTTATGGTTTTATTATGGAATCTTATTCAGGTTATGACAAAAAGCCTTTCCCAAATGGGGGAACATATTGCATGTTGAGAATCTGTTATTTCGGGTCATTTTATATGGTAGAAGCACCAATCATTTTGTGGGAATACTAATCCAATAATAGCTGAGTAATGAATTACGTATCTAGAAAAGATTTTTACATCCTTCGATTACAACTAAAAGGAAAATGTTATAGTTTTGTTCTATTTCCTTCATGGTGATGTTGATCTGTGGTGGTCCCTGATACATAATAAAATAGAGGAAGAATAAATTAAACTAATGGAGTTGACGACATTTTAGGACATATTATTTGATAAATACTTCCATAATGATAATCAAATTTTTATTAAGATGAAGTTACTTAGTTTATTTCAAAATGAATAAGAAAGTTCTAGGAAGTTTAAAGAAACCTTTACCGGGATGGAACTATACGATATGGATTTCATAATCATCATAGATTGTAAGGCTGTTTATTTATTTTAAGGACATAATCTAAGTCACCTAAGTGAACTAGTTTCTCAAAAAATTTCTTCAAATGATGAAATTTTTTTATGTGAAATAAATAAAGAGAATGAATAATCCATGTCCTATGGCTTCAAGGGAATCCTATCCAGGAATAGGTCATATAAGAACCATGGAAAATGGAATTAGTCGAAGAAGATGAAGGGAAGGATGAACTTTTCAACATTTTTTTATTATGAAAAGTGTCACCCTACTAAATGAATAAATGGATTGGGAGTTATTTTTATGTGCATAGAAATTTGTTACTAGTAAATATAATGAAAAAGAAAGAAGGAAGGTATTTCAATTCAAGGTTGAACTATAAGGAGAAGGGGAACTGCACAAATGAATGTAGCAAGCATAAAGAGAATATACCTCAAAAGATGATAAGGAATCCATGTCAAGCATATGGTACAGACAGAGATAATGTGGAATGATATTCATAATATTTATATTTATTGTAATAAATACAATATAAAAATATGTTTTTATCATCATATAATTTATTCCAAATGTATGGATTATACTCCAGTAATTTTATGTCAAATATTTGAGATCGTATGATGAATGCTACCATGAAATGTTATTCAATATAAATTTAATCTTTTAATAAAAAACGCGTTTGAGGGAATGAAAACCCATAATATGTCTATGATGTAGAGACAATGGTGGATAAATTAGTGATTTTGACAAGTGAGGACCACATTGGTATTGATTAAGGACGTGTAGAAACGTGTCATATGATATTATTGATGTAGTTTAAAGCACATTTCTGTTATTTCAATATATCCATTAAACTATTTCATAATTTATAAATAATGAAGAATTCATTTTTTCTAGTATGTTTTATGGTGATTTGGGTTATTTATATATTTCAATAGGATACATGATGATCGTATTTACATGTTTAGAATGTGAAAATTTAGATCTACTTCATTTTGATAAAAGGATAATTATATGATAATGTTGTAAATTCTGTGAATCTACATCAGAAGTGATTGGATCATAATATGTTGAAGAAATTTGTCGTCTAAAAAATTTCATAGGATGATTTTTATGTGAGATAATAGAGGTCAATATATTACTTGAACATATGACGTATCATGTGATATGAGATGATGTAGAAATATGTTAATGTGTAATAAAAATAAATTATTATTTTTTCAGTAATTTATGTTTACTTATACTCATATATAGTTAAAGAATTACAAAACTGTAGATTCTAATGGTAATATGAAAAAAAAATTTCCTATTATAATCATTTTATATGATTCCATTGAAAATTATTCACACCTATGGTATATGGTTTTTTGGTCAATAAAATTAATCTAAACATGTTCTGTAGAACTCTCCATCAAAAAATAATTTTTTTCAAATTTTCATTAATAAACATGTTTCCATTTCCCACATATGTTCTCCTAATATAAAATCTAGTTATGTAACCATTGTACATTACATTATCTCTTATTAATAATTTCAATTATTAACTATTTTTTTGTATTATTCATTCCAAAAAATTTTATTTTCAATACATATATTACTAAGGTTATTTTTAAATTTAGAGGGAAAAAATTAATTCAAATGGGTAGAATGTAACACCCCGAAATTCTAATGTACAAAGTTATATTTGATAACATGCATGACATGAATCACCAAACAGGAAAGGGAATTTAATATCTCAGGAAACTAAAATATATTAACTATTTTAAATATATTCAATTAATTATTTATATTATAATGAACAAAATACCGAGTTATCTTGTGTTTCATGCAAGAAGGACATTCCTTGGTAGGATGCATTACATGCAAGATTGAGTTTCACCAAATAATTTTTTTTATTAAAACGTTTTTATTTGATAAAATATGATATATCATAGTTATTCAGTTAGCGGTTTTGAATAGTATAGACTAAATTTTTAAATTTTATGGTTTTTATAAATATAAAATTAAATTATTGGCTACCAAATAGTGACAAATGAATGTACGAACCAATTTGATATCCAAAGAAATATATTTCATTATATACTACACAATGAGTTTGGATTTAACAAAAATTAAAAATTATAATTAGTGAATGATTTTAATAAAATAAATAGTTTATATATTAAATAAATTTTCTATATTTATCCTTTTTTTTTATATTAATATCATAATAACAAACCTATTTTACAAATAAACACGTATATTTTTATAATTGGAATTTCACTACCATTTAATGTAGAAACCATTTTAAATCTCAATTTTGACACCTAAATTGAATTAATATTTCAAAATAAATTCCATATTTGAAATAGAAATATAAAAATAGGGTTACCGGTAATTCTTGATATTTTTCGGAAACATATCATTTTGTAATGTATAATAAAAAATACAACATTTTACTTCAAAACATCTACTTCATCATATTTACATATTAGGATAAATTATGTTTTAAATTGGTTTAAATGAATTATTAAAAAATATTTTTACAAATAAATACCATTAATGTTATTCTAATATATTTAAATTTAAAATTGACTATAAAAACATGGAAATATTTTGGGCATTTTTTCTTTAAAACCCCATGTGGTCATCCCAATTATGGGATGGATCATAAATTAATTCCTACCACATATGATATTGGAATATGGTAAATGGATTCCATATTTGGTATAACATTAATTTATAATGCCTAATATGTGCATAATAGTTTTTGACTAAATTGTTTGTGAATATAATAAAAATTAATTACAAATATTATTCCAAAATTATGCATAATAAATGACTAAACCATTATCTTAAGGGACAAAATAACCAATCCAATTGTCCAAAAATATTTTTCTAGCTATATCACAGCCATAAACCATCCATTATTGAGTTTCGTTTGTTTTTAATGACTTTTTTATAGTAACATGAGTTCCCCAAACATCTTTTAAAAAATACCATGTGAGTCATTTTCCATCCCTATAAATGGCCACCACCATTTACACATCTTCCCACCTCTGAAACCACCTATTTTATACCAGGATGTACCTAAAATTTCTTCCCAACAACCTTGCCATCGATGTTGAAGCCTTCAATTAGATATAAATTCTTCCAAGGTAGCATTTTGGTAAATTCCCAATGATGTTACCCAATTAAGAGGTAACATATTCTCTCAGTAATTCTAGTGTCATTAACATTATAAAATCCATATACTATTCTTATTATTTTATTAAATAACAAAAAGAGTATCCTCATTATTCTATGAATTTTTATGTTAATATTTCAACTGACACATACACCCATGTCCTTCTAATGGGTGATGAACTTATTGTTTCTTTGTGCAATAATAAATTGCCTCATCAAATGTTGATTCTTTATTTATACATTAACTCTAATTATGGAGGCCATTATGATGGAATATATTTATATATATGATATATATGAAATTTATAACAACTTTATGATTCTATAATTATTATTTATAACGTTTTTTAATGCCTTCAATCTTTTGTAAATATGATAATTTTGTTTGAGTCTGTGTGGACTACTTCCCTCAGAGCCACATGACTCGTTCATGCCATACATGAAACATATAAAGACAGTTTTTAATAAAACAATGTAACATATATAAAATCACATTGATAATGTTATTATAATATACAGGTTTTTAATTTATTGAAAATATTTTTTAAAAATAATGACATAAATGTAGTGTCGATGCATACGTTTGACCTACCATCTCCATGATGGGCGCACATAATTTATAATCTACATATATTGTGGAAATTTCCAATTAAAAATGTATTGATTATATATAAGGCAATTAAATAATGGATTTAATTATATAGAGAATGAAATAATGATCTTTTAAAAAGGATCAATAAGTTATAAGACAAATCATACTTGTGAAAATTATGCATTTAACATATGAAATTCATAATATAAAGTATGAGTGTTAAAAAATGGTAATAAAATATTATAAGAAGTTAATATATTGTATTATAATAATTATTATTCTTACAATATAATTTATTAAAATATTTTAAACCACTATAAAATAGTATAGAAAAAAAGAAAAAGGATGTTTATGAAAATAGAATTTCATCACAATTTACATATCATTTAGAATTATTTGATATTATGTTCCAATTTAGACTTATTTAATGTATATAATACCTTTTTCTTATAATATCATGAATCCAATTATTTTTATTGTAGTATATGTATAATTTAATGTCATGAATGTTTTATATTATTATTTAAATGTTTAAAAGTGGTATGAGACACTTTGAAAAGATTAATGATTTTTCTGCTCGAGAATATTATAAATGATAATATTTGTAATCATAATTAATTTTCTAATAATTATTTATAGTAAATTTATTTGAATATAAAATTTTTATATGATGGAAATTATTATCTCCTAAACATTATATCATTTCACATATGATGTTTAGTTTGATAATTATTTTATTAAATGGAAAATCATTGATAAATTTGTATCATTTATTCAATACAGAAAATTGATAAGGAATATTATTTATTGATAAAATTGATTGTTAGGTATGAGTAATTATTTTAAAAATTAATGACTAATGGAAACTAGAATATATATAGATCCACGATGAATAAATAGTTTATCATGATATGGTTAAGTTGGAAAAATTAAACAGGTTTCTACCGTAATGTCTCATATTTTCTTATGTATTACATTTTAAAAAATTATATAGAATTATTATGACACCATGAATAGAGACGACACATCATTACGATGCATGGTGGGATCAGAACAGTGGTTTGAAACTCTTTATGGTAAGTGAGTCGGCATATGTGCGTGGTTGTGGTAGTTTCCAAACGGATGCCCAAATTAAAAATCTGAGGGCATTGTTGCATCTGAAATCACGAATTTACCTATGAATGTGTCTAACCTCTACAATAATGGGTTGAGGGAAAAATTAAATTTTCAGATGTTTTTTGTAAAATAAAAATAAAATAAATTCGCAAAGTTTTTTTATTTTTTTTTTTGGAAACATCTGCTGTAGTGCAGCGACATGGAAACTGTTTCGATATAAAATGTCATGTCATAATAACCCTAAAATAGAAACACTAACCCATTAATGTCGCATCATAATGGGATGTCAACCGTGTTTCCCTATATATTGGGATGTCACTCGTTGACATGGATTGAGAGGAAACTCAAGAGAATATGTGGTGCTTCGGAGAAAACTCACGACAACGAACGATGACGAATCAAAGATGTTAAATATTGCACCAACGAAGTTGAAGGATCTCGACGATGATGTCAGTGTGACCCTCTCATCAATGATCAATGTTTTATTAAATGTTAGGAGTTGTTATTTCATTCCTCTTTCCTTTTTATTAATTTAAACGAAGAACGCGGATCAACCAAGAACATGTTGATCCGCAAATTTGTACGTTCTTGCGGGAGGGTTTTATTGGGATGATTATGTGGAATTAGTACATGTTTGTTATTATTGTTGATTTCTGCTCCATTTAATCCTACATATGGGAGCTGATCAATGCTGTGACAAATGACGGTTGATGTTCGTTCTTCAATTTGTTTTATTGGATTCTTTTCTTTCCCCTTTCCTTCTCGTGTGTTCGTCGCGTTCTTTGCGAGGCGACGAACAACGAATCGTTGCGCACTAATATTGCAATGAAATGACCCCAAAATGTAGACCGACATCATAATGACCCTAAAGTGGTGTGATTGAGAAGATAGAGGATGAATCGACTAGAATAGGAAAAGGTCGTTCTTCGAGCATTCTTCTCGTCGTAGTATAAAAACATGTTCTCGGAGAAGATCAGAGGTCTAAAAACAATTGAAGCTACTTCAGGGCGTAGGGGTGACCAAAACCAAGGAGTTCCATGGAGATCAGATGACAAGATCGACAAATGGGGCATCACATGAGGCGTGACGGTGGAGGTTTGTGTTTTTAGAAATTTCCAGAATACACAGAATGTATCTACGTAGAACAAGACATGTGGACCAGATCAGTGGCGGTAGGGTTTTGGGAGTCAGATGGGTATCACATTGGGTGTGACCCCTGTCACACGGCATGTTTCCCCTTCCTCGTGGCTCAGCATGTACTTTGAAAAGTACATGGGCATGGGATGGACTACACAACTTCAAAAAATGGTGTGTACTCTCTATGTAGAAAAGAAGAGGCATCTATGTGGGTCTCGGCTTGTATCCAGTGGGTACACAGACACATGGTGTAGTACACGGCCAAGTGAGGCCAGATACGTGGGTCACCCCATGTACCGACTACACGGGCCGACGTACTTGGGTTGAGGCCATGTACGACCACGTGGACGTCATACACAGAGTTGAACCAAGTTACTCAGACACTGCGTGTAATCCCAATAACATGTCATGTACTGATTTTCTCTACACTAACGACATTACGACATGGTCCTTTGTACACAGGTAGTACCCAGGGTCATAAGAAATGACATGTGACTTTTCTGCACTCCCTGTAATTTTTTGGAAAATAGCTTTGTCATCTTGTCCACTATTTTATTACATGTTTCATTTGGGTTCATGACCCTTCCTCTCACTCCCCTGAAGGTCAGGCACTGTTCCTTTTATAGGAGTATGATCCCTTCCGCAGGAATTTCTATGATAGAGTCATGAATCCCTCTGAGAGTCCCGGAGTGAGATCCTCTATCCATTTCTGGGCCTAGGTAGAGTTAGGAATCAAGGTGATCAACTCTATCGGGCATTGATCCTCTACCTAGATGGTGAATGCAGATGAGTCACTGTATCCTCCATGGCCTTGGCAGTGATCCTCATCTGTGTATCGTGACCTTTCCACAATCAAAAATTTTTCTCCAGAAATGAGTGTACCTGTCTATCTTGATCTTCCCACTCAGGAGTGTGTCTCCTTTAATGAGTTTATTTACCTCTCGTGGTGTTTCCCGACAAATAGTACTTCTAGAAAAGACGTCATCAGAGCTACTAGACCTGTGGAGTATGTTCTTCCGGAACGAGTGCTTTGAGGAATCTTCGAATGGAATCCCTAGATGGGTTTTGGGATTGTGTGACTTACCTCTAGACTGCGGGTCTGGGTTTCTTGTATATATGGACTGTGTTTCACTATCTATACATTCTATAGTCATATACTATGTATAGATGACTATAATTTTATTTTGTGTATTTCTTTGTGGTTTTGGGGATCCTCTACTGAGTATTGTTATACTCACCCATGCACAGGCATTGCCCGCATGTGTCGTGTCTTGTGCATATGAGCAACCTTTTGACAAATTCCATGGAAAACCAGGATAGGATAGAGCGTTCCGAGTTCCTCACCTACCGAGGTGCTCATACGTCTAGGAGCAGCAGTCCAAGTACTTATTTGTGATCACAGGTTGGACTTTGCAGTTTTCAGACTCTTGTTTTGGTGGTATTGTATTTTGGCCTAGTTTACTTTCATCACATTACCTCACGGTGTACTCTGGTGGTTGGGTTTAGTTGTTTGCATGCATTTTGTTCCTTAGCAGTTTTTTTACATTTCAGATTTTATGGGCTTGGATATGTGTTGGTGTATACAGGTACATAGGAAATGCCTCCCATGTTAGTACTATGCCTACTCAGTGCTAGTCACCAGCCCCTATCCTATTGGAGGTAGGCTTGTGGAGTCACGCTGCGGGCCACACAAGGATGGGTCGTGATAGAGTTGTATTAGAAGGTGGTCAGTTCGACAACAGGACCAAGAGTCGGTGAGATTGGTTTAAGGAAACAATTTTCAGTGTTTCGAGTTCGGATTTCAGGCCAGAGAGTCTAGTGTTGGTACGGTCGGTCGATGTATCCATACACCAAGACTCTGATAACCAGATTTATAACTCGGTACATGAAAACATTGGTTGCGGGGAAATAAAGGAATGGTACAAGCATCATATAAGAATGGGTTTTTTTCATGTCCTTTGGGTCATCTATCTAGATATACTCATTGACCATGGTACGTCTTGTTTCCTTAAAAGATTCCTCTGTGACGCATACCCACTAGGATTTAGTAGAGCGATCACGATGATGTCCCCCTAAGTGATGAGGCTTCGATATAGGGACAAGTTACCCAGGCATTGCAACGAGGTGGTGCACCAGCTATACCATCACAAGTGGAGTGGCATATGGTACCTGCAGTATCGACCAATGAGGAATGAAGGATGAGTGCGCTCTAAGAGTTCTAGAGAAAGAGACCCCTCAGGTTCCTAGGTGAACCTGACCCTCTGGAAGCTGGGGACTTTCATGAGGTGGTGACTAGTGTTTTTTTTTCTAGTGAGGTCACCATCAGACCAAATGGTGATCCTAGGATCAAGCCTTCGTCAAGGATTAGTAGGACTATGGAGGAGTCTGACCACACAGACTCACGACGAGGGGACTCTTTCGTGGAAGGTGTTTGAGGTAATCTTCATGGAGGAGTTCTCTCCAGTTATTCTGAGAGAAGTACACATATAATAACTTCTTCAGCTCCAGTAGTGAAGTATGAGGGTGGTTAACTATTCATCGAGGTTCACCAACCTCGCTAGGTACTCGATAGATATGGATTGAAATCATTACTTCAGAGATCTAACCATTGAATGATGACTACAACGAGACATCTGAGCAAGTTTTGTTCCTATATGCAATTCAACTTATGCTGGAGTGCATGAGCGAGCCTTGGTGATCGAGAGATTCTTGGCGGATCAGAGACAGCTGACAATAGTCAGCAACGGGCAGGCATGCCCAAATACCTTGGCAGTAAGGAGCCGACATTGAACGCATGGATTAGGACACGAGAGACATAGTAGGAGGACCCATGAAAAGGGACTGACATTCCATGACTCTCTGGCTCGATCTAGTCATCCCAGGGACAAGTAGTTCTACGTGTGCAACGGTAGGGGATATCTTGCAAGAGTTTTCCTGACCCCTCGAGCTGCTGACATGGAGGTGGTGGATGGACCACCAAGGCGGGGAGAGTGAATGGAGTAGGCAGACCCACAAGGAGGAGGACGTGTAAGAGGAGCAGGGAGAGAAGAAGGTGGTGGAAGACGCTGCGACTTACATCAACCACCACCCCCAGGAGGTCCGCTCCAGGATAAGGGAGCTGGTGGACAGGGGTGAGGGCAGTTTCATGTTGTCGAGGTGTGTGACCTAGGGGCTCCAGGGATGATCTGAGGTACAATCTATGTCTTATCTTCCTTATCTGATGTACTTGTAGACATAGGTTCCAGTCATTCCTTCATTGCCACATGTCTTGTGTGAAACCATGAGATTCAGGTCAAACCATTGACTCGATCCATATGCTTAGAGATACATACGGGAGGATACTCGATGATCACACACCTTTTTAGATAGGGTGATCATACAGTTGGAGGTGAGAGTTTCAGTTGGAACCTATTTGTGGTAGTGTCGAGGCCTTATGGCGTTGTTCTCTGTACAGATTTTTTATCTTCGTCCCATGGCCAAATTGACAATTTTAGGTGAACAGTGTGGTGCATCTGCAGTGATGGGATGAGGTTTTCCTTTGTCGGAGAAAAGGAGACACAGGTAGCTCAGAACGAGCTCATGAATAGGAGGGTGCAACTGATCAATCATTAGTTGGCTAGCCTAGCCCTTGGAGCATCATATTTGATGAGTTCCTAGTTCCTAATAGTAGTGGAAGAGTACAAGGACGGATTTCCTGAAGATGTTTCAGGACTACCTCACCAATGGGAAATCGAATTCTGAATCGACTTACACCCCAGAATGGCACCAATTTCATTGTCAACATATCGGATGGCTCTCATAGATCTTCGCGAGATTAGGGTACAATTGGAGGATTTGCAGGAAAAGGGTTTCATGAGACCCATCATTTAATCATGGGTAGCCCCAATCTTGTTTTCCAAGAAGAAAGATGGGAGATTGAGGTTGTACATGTATTGTTGATGCCTGAACCAGGTGACGGTGAAGAACATATATCCACTACAGACGATCGATGACCTCTTCAATCATCTTAGATGTGCATAGTGGTTCCCAAAGGTTCACCTTCATCAAATTATCGCCAATTACAGGTACATGACGCATATCTACCAAAGTCGAAATTCAGATGCCGCTACGGTCACTATGAGTACTTCGTGGAGACTTTTGGAGTGACAAACGCCCCCACAGTGTTCATGGGACTGATGAACCAGATCCTCCATCCATATTTGGACTGGTTTGTAGTGGTCTTCATCAAAGAAATCATTGTGTACTTGGCATAATAGGAGGAGCACATGAGACACCTACTGATGGTTCTAAATGTACTATGAGTGCACCCGCCTAATGGGTAGCTCTCGAAGTCCCAGATTTGTATCCAGAAGGTCCAATTTCTGGCACAATACATTTTCAGTAGATTGTGATGTTTTGGACCTAGCCAAGGTAGAGGTAGTGTTAGTATGGGATCCACCTCGGAGCGTGACAGAGGTGAAGAGATTCCTTGGTTTGGGAGGATATTACCATATATTTATTACTGATTCCTAAAGAATATCATCACTGATGACAGCCTTGAACCATAAGGGGTAACCCATCACGTGGACAGAGAAGAGCCATCAGGATTTTGAGCAGATGGGAGAGAGTTTGACGAGTGCCCCAATCGTGAGATTACCGGGGGAGGGTGTCAACTATGTTGTTTTCCGTGATGCATCAGGGACCAGGCTAGGCTATGTCCTTATGCAGAGACCGATAGTGATTGCCTATGGTTCATTCCAGCCTAGGCCACATGGGTAGAACTATGTGACCCATGGTCTCTGGTTGGCAGCGGTAGTCTTCGCATTGAAGATGTGGTGAGACTACCTTATGGGCCAGCGGTTCATCATCTATTCTTACCCCAAGAGCCTCAAGTACATATTCTCATAGAAGGGTCTGAATTTGAGACAGAGGAATTGTCTAGAGTTCCACCATGATTATGATTTCGAGATCATCAATACACCTGGGAAGGGAAAAAAGGTGTCATAATCTCTTAGAAGAAGGTCTAACTCGCAGCTGTTGAGTGAGGTGACATAGTAGTTAGAAAGGTTGCAGTTGTCCTTCGTGAACAGAGGGGATGAAACTTAGTTATAGTCTATAGTTGTTCCCCACCACTCTTATAGCGAGTTAGGGAGGCACCGCTTGGGGATGACGACTATGAGGCTTTACGTTCATAGTTATCCACTGGACATGCTCCTAACGGATATTCGGAAGGTGGGGATCACATAATTATTTTCAAGGGACACATTGTTCTACCAGTGGAGTTACAAGAAGAGTTCCTTAAAGAGATTCATAAATCCCCATTGCCGGTACATCTGAAAGTTGAAATGATGTACCGGGATCACCGATGGTAGTTCTGGTGGTCATGCAAGTAGAAGGGAGTAGCAGAGTTCGTTTCTTGATGCATTACATGCCAGTAGTTGAAGGCTGAGCACCAGGTTTTAGCAGGATTAGCTCACCCCTAGAGGTTCCAGAGTGGAAGTGGGATGGAATATCGATGGACTTCATGATAGGATTGCCATATACGTCCAAGGGGAATGATTCCATCTAGTTTATCGTTGACCGACTCACCATGTCAGCCCACTTTCTATCCATCAGGGAGAAGAGTTCTGTATAGAGCAAGGGAAACCTCTATATTCAGGAGATAGTTCAGCTTTATGGAATCCCTTTGACGATAGTCTCAGACTGAGACGCCCGCTTTACATCTCGGTTGTGGAATGTATTGCCGGAGGCCTTTGGGACACAGTTGGGATAGAGCACAATGTTCCATCCACAAACCGATGGTAAGATGGAGAGGACAATTCAGGTTCTGGAGGATATGTTACGATCCTATATCATGGGCATTGGACACAGTTGGGAGGACCGCCTACCACTAGTGGAGTTTTCGTACAATAAAAGCTACACTCCACCATCGGTATGGAATCTTTCGAGGCGTTTATGGGGGACCTTTTCGGTCACCACTTTGTTGGACCGTCCATGGAGAGTTAGCACTCATGGGTCTAGAGTTGGTGTGATCCACCACCAAAAAGGTGTAGAACATCTGGGAGTGGATGATGACTGCCCAGAGCTAGTAGAATTTTTATGATGACAAACGACGGAGACCTCTGGAATTCGAGGATGGAGACCACGTCTTTCTTAAGGTCTCACCTTAAAGAGGGTTACAGTGATTTGGACAGGGCGAAAAACTATCTCTGAGGTTCATCAGGCCTTTCCAGATACTGTGTATAGTCGTTGAGGGGGCGTAACGCGTAGCTTTACCACCACAGTTGCATTGGTTATATGATTTCTTCCACATGTTGCAGCTAAGGAGGTACGTGAATGACCCATTTCACATCATCGAGTGGGGAGAGATAGACATCGAGGATGGGGTGACCTTTACTGAGTACCCACTGGAGATCAAGGATTAGCAGGAGAGGATCTGTTGTGGGTGATCGATTACATTGGTGCACGTTCGGTGGCATCACAAGAATCATCTGGAGAGCACGTGGGAGTGGGAGGCTCAGATCTATGCCCATTACCCCAATCATTTTCTGTAGTCTTGTTTTGGAATTTCAGGGAAGTAAAGACCCAATGTGTGGAGAAGGTAATGTCTTGGAATTTTCTATTTATTATTTTTTAAAAATTATATTTAATTATTACATAACCAGGTGCAGAGACGACATATCATTCCAAGGCCCAGTGAGCCCAAAACTATGGTTTGAATCTTTTTATGTTAAGTGATTCGGCACATGTGCGCGATTGTGACAGCATCCAAATGAATGCCTAGATTAAAAATCTGAGGGCGCCTTTGCATCCTGAATAACAACTTTACCTATGAACGGGTCTAACCTCGGTTGTCTTGGTTCAACAAAAAGAATATAATTTGTCGACGTTTTTAGTAAAACAAAAATAAAATAAATTCGCAAAGTTATTTTATCATGTTTCCTTGAAACATCTACTGCAGTGCAGAGACATGGCATCTGTTTCAATATTAAATGTCATGTCATAATGACTCTGAAACAGAAACGCTTACCAATTAATTCCAGAGTGTAATGGGATGTCAAAAATGTATCCTTTTTATTGGGATGTCACTCATTGGCAATGATTGAGAGGAAACACTGGAGAATCCATCATGCATCGGAGAAAACTATCGGCGACGAATAAAAGTTGTGAAATACTATGCCAACCAAGATGAAGGATCTCGATGATGATGGAATAACAACCCTCTTTTCAACGATCGACCCTTTCTTAAAAGGTGGGTTTTTTTATTTCATTCATCATTCCCCATTTTTTAATTTAAATGAAGAACGTGGATAAACCATGAAAAAGATGATCTACAGATCCATATGTCCATGAGGGAGGGTTTTTTTGGGATTCTTATGGGGAATTAGTCCATGTTTGTTATTATTGTTGATTTCTTCTATGTTTAAGGCTACTAACGAGAGCAGATCAACACTGTTTTGAACGACTATGTAGGTTCTTTCCTCAATTTTTTTATTGGATTATTTTCATTCCCCTTTATTTCTCATGCATTCTTCATGTCATTCACATGGAAAAGAACAACATATCGTTGTGAAACTATCATGCAACACTACAATACAAAACTGGAGATCTGACAACACAATGACCCTATGGAGGTGCGATGTCCATGACAGACAACGAATCAGCTTGGATTGGAAGAGGACGTTCTTCGAGTGTTCTTCACGCGGTAGGATAAAAACATATTTTCAAAGATGATTAGAGGTCCTAAAATAATGGTACCAGCTTCGTGGCATGGGGAGACCAAAACCTGGGAGTTCTATGGAGATCAGACAACTAGACCGATGAACATGGCATCACTAGGGGTGCGATGGTGGAGGTGTGCGTTTATGGAAATTTCTAGAATACACAGAGTGTATCTCCAAAGAACACGCTGTGTGGACTGGCTCAGTGGCGGCTAGGGTTTCAGGCATCATACGGGTATCACACGGAATGTGACCCCAGTCACATGGCATGTTTCATCTTCCTCGAGGCTCTATGTGTACTTTGGAAAGTACACATACACTTGATTCACTACACGACTTTAGAAAATGACGTGTACTCTCTACGCAGTATGGGTGAGGCGGCTACGCGGGACTCAGCGTGTATCCAGGGTGTAAATGGACACGGGGTGTAGTACATAGTTGTGTACTACACCATATTTCCAGGTGAGGCCAGTTGCGTGGCTCAACCCATTTACTGACTACATAGGCTGACATACTTTGGTTGTCGCTGCATATGGGCACATGGACATCATACACGGAGCCGACCCCAGTTACTCATACATGGCTTGTAATCCCTACCACACACCGTGTAATGAATTTCTCTACATGACCGACCATACGGAACAGGCCTTTATAAATGACCAGTACCCGAGGTGAGAAGACAAGGCATGTGACTTTTCTACACGTCGTATACTTTTTTGGAAAATGGCTTGGTCATCATGTCCACCGAATCTTGGACCTGTTTCATTTGGGTTCGTTCCCCTTCCTCTCACTCCACTGACAGTCAGGCATCATTCCTTTTATAGGAGTATGATCCCTTCAAAAGGACGTTCTATGACAAATTCTGGCATCCCTCCTTGAGGAACGAAGCGAGATCCTCTATCCATTCCTGACTATAGGTAGAGTAAGGCATCAACGTGACCAAATCTACTAGTTGTTGATCCTATACCTAGATGGTGAATCCGGACGAGTCGTGGTATCAGCCACGGCCGTGGCAGTGATCCTCATCTGTGTATTGTGATCTTTTCCCACTCAAGTGTGTGTCTCCCATAATGAGTGTAAATATCCATCGTGATCTTCCCACTCAGGAGTGTGTTTCTCGTAATGATAATATCTAACTCTCGTGGAATTTCCTAATGAACAATACATCTTAGCCGGACATCATCAGAGATACCAGACTCATGGAGTGTGTTCTCCATGAACAAGTGCATTGTGGAATCTTCGAACGGAATCCCTATATGTGGCATGGGATTGTGTGACTTTCCACCGGACCACGAGTCTGGGTTTTGTGTATATCTAGACTATGTTTCACTTTCTATATGTTCTATAGACATATAATATGTATAGATTACTGTAAAATTACTTTTTGTGTTCCTTTGTGGGTTTCGGGGTCCTATACTGAGTATTGTAAAACTCACCCATGCACAGGCTTTTCTCGCACATGTCATATATTGTGCAGATGACCAGCCTTTTGATAGAGTCTAGGGAAGATTGGGACAGGGTCGACCTTTCTGAGTTCCTCATCGGCCAGGGTTTTCCTATGGCTATGAGCAGAAGTCCCAGTACCTCTTTGTGTTCCCATGTTGGACTTTTCATTTTTTAGACTCTCATTTTGGTGGGCTTGTACTTTGGCCAAGTTTACTTTCAGCACTTTACCTTCTGTTGTACTCTAGTTGTTGGGTTTAGATGTATGCAGGAATTTTTTTCGTTTGCGGGTTTTTTTACATTTCATCTTTTGTGGGCTTGGAGATGTGTGCATGTGTACATGTACATAGTTAATGCCTCCCATGTTAGTAATATACCTACTCGGTGCTAGTTACCATTCCCTGGCCTATTGGTGGCGGGCTTGGGGATTCGCGGAGTGTTCCCCATGGGGATGGGTCGTGACACTACCGGTATTTGAAAACTATTCGGATGATGGATATTGATATATAGGTCATCAGGTTCTTAAGATAAAAATTATAATAATTATGCAATCAATCAATGATATTTTATTTATTAATCATCGATGATATTTTACATTTATATATATATGGATAAATATCAATGTTTTTCATTAATTAAATGGCATGTGTACTAGTTCCATAACATTGCATATCAAATTATACTTATATAGTTATTTTAATGGAATATGATATCGGTTATTTTCCTTCACATATTAATTTATTCATATTGATTCATTATATCTTCTATATTACATACCATTTGTGAGCATTTGAGCTCACCCTTATTATGCTTCTTTCCCCATGTTATTATGAAGCTAACATTGGATAAGCATTCAATGATGAATTTCATTTATCTTTATTATGTAGCATGTTATATATTGTTTTACCATTGTATTATATGTGTCACATATATTATATAGATTTGAAATACTTCTAATCCGATAAGTCCTTCAGGATTTTATTCCCTGTAATAATTCCAATGAAATAATATAATGCATCAGCTCCAAGATTTGAGGGTCAGGGCGTTACAGTAACTTTAAATTGTATACAAGTGATCAGATCCATATATACCAAATTCTATAACTGTCATGAAAAAAATATTTCTTCCTTAATATCTCATTACATTTAATAACATAAAGAACAAAATAATATTTTTTAAGGATTTTATTAACATTGTATTTCCTCAAAAATAAATCAAAAAACTCATTCTGCCATCATATGCAAATGATATATAAGAAAGGTTGTCCTTAAACTCTCTCAAATATGATGAATACATGATAATCTCGAATGAAATTATAATAAATAATCAAATTCTAATGGTAAATTTCAAAAAACCCATTACATTTAATGAATAATGTTGATCATAATTAATAATATGGTAGGACTAATTTTTTGATTAGTTAATGAAATATAACCAATCAAATGAAGACGAATCAATGTAAGGGATAACAAAATTATTCAAAAAAAAACACACGGAAATAAAAAAAGAATCTCATAATTATGATATTCATTATTCCAAAAATTGTAAACAAACATTCAAGGCATTATACCAAGATATCATACATAATTTTCCTAGGCCTCAGGCAAATATCAATGATTATATTACTCATGAGGACATATGATACATCTAGGGTCTCTATAAAGAACGAAAAATCTCTACATATTTGAATTAATTCATCATAATAAATGGTAGATTAATAATTCAATGCCTAATCAAAAGAACAAATGAATTTGAAAGCTACCATAAAAATGATAATATTCCCCTAAAAAACTACTAAAAATACATGTCGAGAAATAATTTTGATATATTAACTACATCATATCTAGAATGATTTATATCTAATATATGTCATTTTTTCAACGATAAATATAAATACCATAAAAATATAATAATAAAAATTATATGGAGAATAGTCTCTTCACATTGATACTCACTTAATAAAACATTAAATTTTTGAATTATTAGTAATGAAATTATCATTGAGAAAAATGATGAAAAATATTAAAGGAAACATAATATATATTTTTATTCATTTTTGTGTGATATTTCAATCATTAAGAGATCATTATAATATATATTCCTTTGGAATTTTCCGTAAAAATAATCAAGTGTAGTTTTCATAAATTTTTTAGATGATTCACATTATGACATTTTTAATAAGTAATTTATGGTCCAAAATGAATTTAAACAATCTTATAGTATTATTATAGAAATTATTTATTTCTTTAGAAATCATAGAAATTTATTCAATTGATTCACAACCAAAAATGAAATAATATTTGTTTTTATAATAAATAAATTGAAACTTTTTGTGTAAAAAGTGTCAAAAATTAAAAGAAAACTAAAACATTAAAAAAACCACATGAGAATAAAAAATATTTTTTTTGACATATAATGATCATATAATTCCCCAAAGAAAGGATAAAATATAATAAATCATAATAATGATGTGATTTTGAAATAAACCTATATTAATTTTGTAACTTTTAGAACCCAACCACCTTAAATTGAATTACTTTAAAATCTACATTATATAAAAATAATTGTAAATAAGCCTTGATATAATATAGAAATGGGGAAGTAGATATAAATCATAATAGAAGATGACTTCAAGATGAAGAAAATGATTCATAAAAATATATAATAGGAGATAATGAACCAGTATAATTAAGAAAATGAAGTTGTGTGAATTAGTATATATGAAGTGATTATTTTTGAAAATATAATTCCAAAAAATATATGTTGAAATAAAAAATTAATTAAATAAATCACATTTAGAACATACTCAATAAATTATAAAATCAGTGTTTAATTTATATAATCCAATGATTGAAAATGTAGTTGTGAAATATTTACCACATGGAAAAATTCATGTCAAATACCCTGGTATATAATAATTTGAATTTAAACAACACATGAAATGAATTATGAATCATTTATTGTATAATATTATACATTTAATTTAATAAAAAATATCATAAAATGACGTTCATAATAGGAACAACACATCAATATAATTAAAGAGATTCAAAATACATTACCCTTAGAGTAACTCATATCTAAAATTATTTATATTGTTGAAATTTAAAATTATCATAATTATATAATATCATAAAATAAAGATAGGTTTATTTTTTAGTACTATGTGTAAAGACCCGTAAAATTCAAGGAAAGTTTTTTCTTTTTTTCTTTGGAATTTTACAAGAACGCAGTTTCTGACAACACCTGATTCTGAGGCCCGGTGTGCCCAAAATCAATTTCCGATGTTTGGATCAGGTACGTTCAGTGAACGAACGATCGTGATTTCTTAACTTTTGAACCGGTGCTCAGAATCAAAATCTGAGGGCACCGAAGAACTCGTAGCACCGGTAATTGCTTAAGGGGACCTTTATATTACTTGTCTTTGAAGCAGGTTGAGTTTTATTATTTGGGGATTTGGTTTAGAATAAATAAAATTGTTGAAATCAATTTCTATTTAAACCTATAGTGGATTTCATTTTGTTGAGGGTGATTATAATCCTAAAAAATGGGAGGGTTCAGTGAGGTGGGTCCCACATGGGACCCTAACTCCTCACCTCCCCCTCAACTCCCAAAACCCCCCTTTATCACTCAATAATTAAAATTGTAACTCCTCCTTAGTTATGTAGTCTACACACATAATTAATAAAGTGTCAATTTGAATTAATTTGAATGGTAGGATTTTCTTTTAAAATGGGGGAAAGCTCATTTTAATTTTTGGTTGGGAAAATAATGTGAGGGGAATTATTGGAGAATTTATAAGAGATCCCTCCTTCTGACGAAGAACGTTCTTGATGAAGAACGACGCCTCCGATGAAGAACGCCTCCGAAGGAGAACGCTTAGTCACCGACGACGTGCCTTCTTTTCTTCTTCCTCAGTTTCAAGGGAGGAGACACCACCGCAGGGAACGTCGCCATCGACGGAGACTCTCCCTCCGACGTCAACAGAATTGGCACCGATAATCCGTGACGTCCAATCATCGCGACGCTTGCCTCTTTCCGCGGCTCGAAGACGTGCGATGTCTTTGCAAGGTAGGGGTTTATTACTTTTTGTTCATGAAAAATCATTTGTTGTTCTTCGCCTTTTTGGATGATTGTTATCAACATAAGGGGAGGAGGCGGACCACACGAACACAGCCGACTCTCCTCCCCCTTTGTTGTTTTGTTTGTTGCGTCATGAACAAAGGCAGCGCGGTGCAACAACACCGTGCGAAAACAAGAAAGAACGCGACGAAGAAGCGTGGCGCCGTTGAGACCGAACGACACCGCGGCCGGAGTCGGGGCCGTGGAGGTGATTCGAAGACTCCGCTAGTTGATCGTTGTGTGCGAAATGACGGGCAATGACAAACGGGGCTGCAAAGTCATCTTGAATCCTCCTTAGTGATGGTTGGGTCCCGGGAGGACCGTTGGAGATGACAGAAAGTAAAATGGACCATCGGAGTGCGTCCGGTGGTCCGCGGAAGAGACGCCCATTGCACCCCGCGGGCACAGCGGCCGGAGGCGGCGGCTGCCCCCGGACGGCCGCCCGGAGGCGGCGGTATCCCGGCGCCCTGCCCGGAGGGACCACCGCCGCGGTAGGCGCCGGTCCCGCGGCTGCGCGGGACCAGGGGAGACCGGGGGTCATAACCCCCGGCAGTCAAAGGGAGCGGTCCCCACGTGGGGGCCACAGATCATTTATGGGGGGAAGTCGCCCCCACTTTTCGCAATGGCACGACTGGCTTGGTCGTGCGGGGCGCGCTCGTGCCGGGCCAACCGGCCACCAAGGCTGGTCCAGGCCACGCTGGTAGGGCCCGGCCACGCCAGCCGGGCCGGGCCGCTCCCTACTGGGTCGGACCCAGACCCGGTTCGGGATGTCCCGGTTTGGGCAGACCAAGGGCGTCTCGGGTCGGGTCGGGCCGGGCCCGAACCCCCTGTTTTCGGGCAGTTTTCGTTCGACTACCCATAATATGGTCTACAGACCTTTGATCGATGCACCGTCCGTTGAAATGTGATCCTTGGATCGAGAAGGGAGTTTCAGAATATTACACATAAGGTTTCAGAGAACTTTGTGTACGGCCAGGTTGGTTCGAACCCGAAACCAACCGGGCCCTCGGAGCGAAAATGCTTATAACTTGAGCTCTAGACGTCCGATTGACGTGTCATCGACTTTGTTGGATTTCTATTGATGAGACAGAACTTTTGGAATTCCCCGCAGGAGGTTTGGACACAGTTGGAGTATGGCCGGGTTGGATTGTCCCGAAATCCAACCAGGCCCCTTGAACGAAAAAGCTGATATCTTTCAGACCAGACGTCCGTTTGACGAACCGTCAGTGGTGTTGGTGATCACGTTGAGAAATGGTCACTAAGAGATTACCCTAGGAGAGTTTGGGGTACATTTCAGATAAGGCCGGGTTGGTTCGTAAACGAAACCAACTGGGCCCTTGGGATGAAAAGGATAATTACTCGCAGATCTGGCGTCCGATTGATGCGCTGTCTGTTGCGTTGAGACCCCAATGTCGAGGTGACCCTTGGAGATAAATCTTAGTGGGACTTGTGATACTTGGAGTATCGACCTGTAGCTCATGGAGCGGACCCTCCCACAGACGATCGTACGGAGTTCGGAGACCATGTAGCTAGCTGAGACCCAACAACTGCTTGACCGACTCGACATAGAGTGAGTCGACTAGCCTAGTGGATGGAGCACTACTATGTTTGGGTGCATACATATGGCGGATGGAGCACTACTGTGTTTGGGTGAAGACCCGTGGTAATCAATAGAAGGAGTAACATTGCAGGCTATTAGGGGGGGTGCACTACTGTGTTTGAGTGGAAGACCCCGACGGGAAGCACTACTGTGTTTGGGTGGCTGACCCACAGTACTCGACAGGAGGAGTACCTCAGTAGTCTTAGGTTAGTGATAAGTAACTTTGAATCATGATAGGATCACTGTACTCTCCAGAGAAGGGGATCTTCAGAAGTTATGGTTTCGATAATGAAAATCCTGGTTTGAGCTGAGTCTATGACTTTTGTGTTTATCTCATGATTGAGATTGGTCACTTGATAAATTATGTATATGTATGGGCATATACCTAGGTAGTGGTTATCTGATGATTTCATAACCTTTATGTTTCCTCATGATTGATATGGGTTACTTGATAACTAAGTTATAAGTATGGTCTTATACCTAAGTAAGGATTATCTATTGAGATCCTACATTGTGGTTATCCTTGTTGGATTTAGTGAGACGTTGAGGGTCTTGGGGTCCCTACTGAGTATCGTATACTCACCCCTGCACGGGCTATGCCCGCACTTCGTTGTGTTGGTTGCAGACATCGGGCAGCGCTAACAGAGGCTGAGTGTTCGAGGACTGGACGGTGCCCGGAGGTGGACCTCACGACGAGTCAGTATCCGGAGGTGGAAATCACGACGAGACAACACTCGAAGGAGGTTGAAAAGCGAGAGAATTGTGGAGGCTATATGTACCTACCCTTCAGGTAGAATCTGTGGTGGACGATCCAGGAGCTGCGCTATTTGTACCAACCCTTCAGGTAGTATCCAAGGAGGATGACCCAGGAGCTGCTTCCATTCTTCCATTTGTTTGTCTTCTTCTGTTGTACTTTTGTTCATTTGTAGCTGTACTTTCAATTGGGTTTTTATTCTGGCCCATTTACTTTTCATCACTTCCTTTTGTACTTAGTGTATTACTTCCTCTTGTACTCTGTGGTGTTTTGTTTATTTTTAAAAAGGCAATTCCTTCCCAGTTATCGGAAATTTTTCCTTTGGTGCTAGTCACCAGCCACTGGCATATAGAATGCGGGCTTGGGGTAGTCACGACATGGGCCCCGAGGACGGGTCGTGACAAATTGGTATCAGTGGAGTCAGTTCTACCATAGAACTTATAACATTGATATTTTTCTTTCTGTTAAGCGATATTGTTAAGAGTACCGAGTGTGGTTTTTAGTTCAGGGAGTCTAGTGTTGGTGCGGGTGGCTGACGTATCCATACACTAGGACCCTGACAACTGATTTCCATCTTTGTGCACGAAAACACTGATTGCGTGTGTGTTTCCAGAAGTTTTTAAAAGTCATCTCAAACCAGTTCATCACACCAAGTATAATAGTTTGACCATGTCACGTTGTTTCTTTCAGGATTCCATTCAACGGACGACCAACTAGAGCCCAGAGGGATGTGCGTACTGACAGCCTACCGAGTGATGAGGCTTCGGTACAGGGCCCTCTTACAGTTGAGGCAACAACAGTACTACCATACGTTGGGCCACCGATGCCACCAGCCCCAGCAGTAGGCGATGCACGCTGCATGAGCGTGCTGCACCTGTTCCAGTGCCAGAGGCCACCCAGGTTCCGGGGAGAGACGGACCTGCAGGCAGCTGAGGATTGGCTGGAGGCTGTGGTGAGAGTCTTCAGGCTAGTGGGGACGCCAGCAAACTTCATGGTGATCTTTGCTGCCAGCCTCTATCAGGAAGCAGCAGACAGGTGGTGGAGCCACATTTTCCAGTTTTGCGACGGGATGACCTTCACCTGGGGAGACTTCGAGACCTTATTTAGGGTGGAGTTTGTACCAGTATCTCTACACCCCGAGCGTGTTCAGGAGCTACTGCCTGTGCCGCGGAGTTTTTGATCTGTAACCGAGTCATCTGTGGGTAGTAGATATATGATGTAGAGGTCCAAGAGGAACAGAGCCAGCTATACAAGGAGCAGGAAGTGTTATGAATGCGGCAGGAAGGGTCACCTGGAACATGACTGTCCGACCCCCCGCATTGTCGATCCGCAGGCATTGGAGGAGCCACCGAGGCAGAAGCAGCGGCGGGTGCTTGAACAATAGTCGAGCAGTGTACAAGGAAGTAGAGCTCCGAGAGCAGGTGTACATGAGCGGAATTAGTGGATACTTTTGTTGTTGGTACTTCTAGTTCCATGTTGTTGTTGTTGTTATTGTTTTGATTCTTTGTACTAAGAGCTGTAATAATCAAAGACACTTATCCTAGTGACAATTGCTTTCCTGTCCTTTTGTTTGGTTGATACTGAGAGGTCTCGGTTAAAACTGTTGACTTGAACCTCTCATTCGAGATTTCTACTTGAGGAGACCCAGTGAACTCACAAGGATGCCGACAGTGTGACTCAGCCCTTGGAGGTGAGAGCGACGATTGGATCTCTTGGTAGTAACGTCGAGGCCTTACGACATCATCTATGGAATTAATGCATCATTCATGATAGGATTAATTGTATTAGGCAATGGGTGACGTTCATCCAGGGGATGAAACCGAGTTTCCCTTTTTAGCAAACGATAAATCTTAGCAGCTCTTACAGATCGTAGGAAAAGAAGGTTCAGATCATCCAGGAGCTGATGAAGACTGCACAATGCAGTAAGGAACAGGAAAAAGTCTCCAGTCATAGAGACTCGGGCGTGTTAATTGCTTCAAGAAGAGGAAGATTTAAGTAGAGATGAGTCTGCGAAGCAGCAGACGTGGATGCAAAACTAGGAGAGCAGCATGAGGTGGTGTACATTTTAACATGCTACAAATACCCGCCTTAGTTGTCCTGTCCAGGCTAAGGGAGCTGGAGGGCAGGGGAAGAGTGCGGCTGCATGCGGTCACGTAGTGTGACCTAATGGCTCTAAAAATGAATCATGGGACAGTCTGTGTCCACTACTAGCTTCTGTAGTAACAGACGTCGATGTGAATCATTCCTTCCTATTAGAAATCTTGTCCCATACCTAGAGTTTCTAGTAAGTTGTAGACTTGACCCTCACATCTGGAGATACCTTGGGAGAAGACTCGATAATCACACTTACGCCGACAGTGTGGTCAGACCCTCGAGGCAAGAGTTTTAGTTGGAATCTCTTGGTGGCAGCGTCGAGACCTTACGACGTTGGTTTGAGTATGGACTGGGCAATCACAATTCATACACGAATTGACGGTATTAGGCAAAAAGGTTGCGGTTTAACTACGACGTCATATGGGTTTTCCTTGGTTAGCGAAAAGGAAACCCCAGGTAGCACAGGATAAACTCATGCATAGGAGGGTGTGGCCGATCACTCTTGAGTCGGTGAACCATACCCTCGTGGCAGCAGGAATTTTGATTTTTAGTACTAAACAAGAATTGGGGACCTCTAGAGTTCAAGGATGACAATCACGTCCGTAAAACGGGTCTCACCTATATGAGGTTTACGGAGAAGTGGCCAAGGCGACAAGTTATCTCTGAGGTTCAGTGGACCGTTCTAGGTCCTCAGCAGGGTAGGAGAGGTGGATTACCATTTGACCCATCCACCTCAGTTGCACCGGGTCCACGATGTCTTCCACGTATCTCAGCTGAGGAGATACATGAACGACCTGACACATATCATCGACCATGGGGAGCTAGACCATGATGATGGGGAGACTTTTGCGGAGGTCCCCGTGGAGATCAAGGATCAACAGGATTGGGTCCTACGTGGATGGTTGATACCTCTAGTGCGCATCAGATGGCAGCACGGGAACCTCCAGGAGAGCACTTGGGAGCGGGAGGCTCAGATGCGTGCTCTGTACCCACATGTGTTCCCCTAGTTTATGATGTATCTCTACGCGGACGTAAAGACCTGAGTTGGGAGTAATGTAAAGACACGTAAAATTCATGTAATTTTTTTTTTCTTTGGAATTTTACAAGAACGCAGTTTCTAACGGCACCTGATTCCGAGGCCCGGTGTGCCCGGAATCAATTTGCGATGTTTGGATCAGGTAAATTCAGTGAACGAACGAGCGGGTTTTCCTAACTTTTGAACCGGTTCTCAGAATCAAAATCTGAGGGCACCGATGAACTCATAGCATCGATAATTCCTTAAGGGGACTTTTACCGTAGTTGATTTTGAACCAGGTTGAGTTTTATTATTTGGGGATTTGGTTTAGAATAAATAAAATGGTTGAAATCAATTTCTATTTAAACCTATGGTGGATTTATTTTTGTTGAGGGTGATTATAATCCTACAAAATGGGAGGGTTTAGTGAGGTGGGTCCCACACAAGACCCTAACTCCTCACCTCCCCCCAAGTCCCAAAACCCCCCTTTATCACTCTTTTATTCAAATTGTAACTCCTCCTTAATTATGCAGTCTAGACACATAATTAATGAAGTGACACTTTGAATTAATTTGAATGGATGGCTTTCCTTTTATAATGGGGAAAGCTAATTTTAATTTTTGGTTGGGAAAATATTGTGAGGGGAATTATTGGAGAATTTATAAGAGCTCCCTCCTTCTGAAGAAGAATGTTCTTGACGAAGAACAACGCCTCCGACGAAGAACGCCTCGGACGGAGAACGCGAAGTCACCGAAGGTGCGCCTTCTCTTATTCTACCTCCACGTCAAGGGAGGAGACACCCCCGTGGGGAACGTCGCCATCGATGACGACTCTCCATCCGACATCAACGGAATCGACACCGATCATTCACGACGTCCGATCAACGCGGCCCGTGCCTCTAATCGCGGCTCGATGACGTGCAACGTCTTTGCAAGGTAGGGGTTGATTACTTTTTGTTCGTGAAAAATCCTTTGTCGTTCTTCATCTTTCGGGCCGCTTGTTATCAACATAACGGGAGGAGGTTGGACCACACAAACACGACCGTCTCTCCTCCCCCTTTTTTGTTTTGTTCGTTGCAGAAAAAATAAAGGTGGCGCGGTGCAACACCACCACACGGAAATAAGAATGAACGGGAGGAAGAAGTGTGGCACCGTCGCACCGCGCTGTTGAGGCCGAACGAAACCGCGGCCGGAGTCGGGGCCGCGAAGGTGATTCGAAGACTCTGTTGGTTGATCGTTGTGCGCGGAATGACGGGAGATGACAAACGGGGCTGCAATGTTAACTTGAAGCCTCCGTAGTGGAGGTCGGGTCACAGGAGGACCATTGGAAACGACGGAAAGCAAAACGGACCACCGGAGCGCGTCCGGTGGTCCGTGGAAGAGCCGGTCGGCGGCACCGGTGGCCGGAGGCGGCGGCGGGCACCTGCTAGCCACGACTGAAGCCGCTGCAGCAGGCGCCGGTCCCACGGCCGCACTGGACCTGGGGAGACTGGGGGTCGAAACCCCCGACAGTCATAGAAAGTGGCCCCCATGTGGGGGCCATGGATCATTTATGGGGGCAACTGCCCCACCTTTTCGCAATGGCACGACCAGCTTGGCCATGCGGGGCGCGCTCGCGCTAGGCCAAACGACCACCCAGGCTGAGCCGGGTCGCGCCCTAGTGGGCAGGACCTAGACCCGGGTCGGGTCGACCCGGTTTGGGCCAACCTAGGGGGTCTCGGGCCGGGTCGGACCGGGATCGGACCCTCTATTTTCAGGAAGTTTTCGTTTTAACACCCGTAACATGGGCTACGGACATCCTATCGATGGACCGTCAGTTGAGATGCGATCCTTGGATCAAGATGGTCATTTTGGTATATTACAATCAAGGTTTCAGAGAACATTGGGTATGGTCGGGTTGGTTCGAACCCAAAACCAACCGGGCCCTTGGAGCGAAAGTGCTTATAACTTGAGCTCCGGACGTCCGATTGACGTGGTGTAGACATTGTTGGATTCCTCATGATGAGACAGAACATTTGGAATACCCCGCCCGTGGTTTGGATGCAGTTGGAGTATGGCCAGGTTGGATTGTCTCGAAATCTAACCGGGCCCCTGGAATGGAAAAGCTGATAACATTCAGACCGGACATCCGTTTGACGAACCGTCAGCGGCGTTGGTGATTACGTTGAGAAATGGTCCCTATGAGTATACACAATGAGAGTTCGGGGTACAATTGAGATATGACCGGGTTGGTTTGCACACGAAACCAACCAGGCCCCTATGACGAAAAGGATAATAACTCACAGATCAAGCGTCCTATGGATGTGTCGTCTATTGCATTGAGACCCCTATGTCGATGCAGCCCTTTGAGATACTTCTTCGTGGGACTTGTGATACTTGGAGTATCGACCTGTAGATCCTGGAGTGGACCCTCCCAGAGACGAGCGTACGGAGTATGGAGACCGTGTAGCTGGCTGAGACCTAACGACAGCTTGATCGACTCAACTTGGAGTGAGTCGACTATCCTAGTGGACGGAGCACTACTATGTTTAGGTGAAGGTCCATGGCGGATGGAGCACTACTGTTTTTGGGTGCAGACCCGTGGTACTCAACAGAAGGAGTACATCTGCAGGCTAATAGGGGGTGCACTACTATGTTTGGGTGGAAGACCCTGGTGGGAAGCACTACTGTGTTTGGGTAGCTGACCCGCGGTACTCGACAGGTGGAGTACCTCAGTAGTATTAGGTTAGTGAGCAGTACCTCGGAGTCATGACAGGATCACTGTACTCTCCAAAGATGGGGCTCTTCAGCAGTGACGATTTCGATAATGAAAATCCTGGTTGGAGCAGAGTCTATGACCTTTGTGTTTACCTCATGATTGAGATGGGTCACATGATAACTTAGGTATATGTATGGGCATATACCTAGGTAGTGGTTATCTGTTGATTTCATAACCTTAGTGTTTCCTCATGATTGAGATGGTTACTTGATAACTTAGGTATAAGTATGGGCCTATACCTATGTAAGGGTTATCTGTTGAGATCATATTTTGTGGTTATCCTTGATGGATTTAGTGAGACCATGAGGGTCTCGGGGTCCCTACTGAGTATCGTATACTCACCCCTGCACGGGCTATGCTCGCACTTCATTGTGCTGGTTGCAGACGTCGGGCAGCACTGACAGAGGCTGAGTGTTTGAAGACTGGATGGTACCCGAAGGTGGACCTCACGATGAGTCAGTATGCGGAGGTGGACTTCGCGATGATACGACACTCGAAGGAGGTTGACGGGAAAGAGCGTTGTGGAGGCTATTTGTACCTACCCTTCAGGTAGGATCCGTGGTGGACGATCCAGGAGATGCGCTATCTGTATCTACCCTTCAGGTAGGATCTGAGGAGGACGACCCAAGAGGTGCTTCCATTCTTCCATCTATTTGCCTTTTTCTATAGTACTTTTGTTCAGTTGTAGCTGTACTTTCGATTGGGTTTGTATTCTGGCCCATTTAATTTTCAGCACTTCCTTTTGTACTTAGTGTATTACTTCCGTTTGTACTCTTTGGTGTTTTGTTTAATTTTATAAAGGCAATGCCATCCCAGTTATCGGGAATTATGCATTTGGTGATTGTCGCCAGCCCCTGGCCTATGGAAGGCGGGCTTGGGGTAGTTATGGAACGAGCCCCGAGGAAGAGGCATGACATTATGTTATATCCATTTATATAATTATTTGTGTTTATGCTAGATATTTTTATGATATTTAGTTCAAATGTCCAAAATGTCCTTCATAAGATCACTATGATAAAATAATACATTCTTCCATTAACTATTGATGAATAATAATGAAATAATTATAATTTATAAAATTCACATATACATTTTAATAAAATATTTACATATGGTCATGAAAAATGATATTTTTTATAATTAATAAGATGGTAAACTATACGCATGTTTGAGTAACATTTCAATTTTTCATCTATAATTATGAAATGCAGGGAAGTATTATATTAACATTCTAAAATAATCATTATTTTATAAATATAATATAATTTATTTAAATATATATACTTATCATACATGTGATGTGGTACGAAAGAATGAATTATATCACTTAATAGAGGTTATAGTCCACAAAAATGTCAAGACAACGTTATCATTTTCTAGTTAGTGTAATTGGAAGTAATTAAATGTTATATTAAAATTTAGTAATGATAAATAGGAAATTATATTATATTTACACATTGTACTCGTAATTACAAAAATTCATAAGAGGAGAGGATGTAAAATGAATTACATCAGTTCTCGAGGAGGTAGTAAGTCATACACTTGAATGACAGTTTTATTTTCCATTATATTGAAGAGAATATTGATGTTGGTATTTAAATTATAAAAGAAAATATTATTATTTGGGATATAATTTTTTTATTATGTTAGTATTATTGAATAAGTCTTTCAAGAAGTGTGATTGGAATGAAAACAAAAATGATTGATTAAGAACTATACAACTTATTTATACAATATCATTTTCCTTACACCAAAATCATCACTAGGATGGGTTTCACACAAATTATTGAAATATAGGAATTGGGGTTGGATTTATAGAATGGGTTTTTGAAATTATTGGATGAAAACAATTTGCATTATGTTTGAAAAAAATGACAATGGGCCCCCTTTTATAAATGATGGGAAATTAAATATTTGAATTTATTAAAGTATTTAAATAATATAAATTATTTATCATTTTAAAAGGGATCAATAAATGAAAAGGTGTTAAAATTTTATGGGTATAGTTCTAGGTCCTCAAATAAAAAAATAAGAAGTGTATTGAATAGTTTTTACCCCTATCATTTTAACACACATCAACCCTTTTTTATTTCGATAGTATTATCGTTTTGAGTATGTATTGATGAAGAAAGTTACAATAAATGTAAAAATGAAAAAAATAGAATATTATTTATAATTAAAATAATATTTCATGAAACAGGAAACATTTTATATTTCGTGTAATTATAAATCACTATGTAAGACAATATTATTTATAAAATATTATTAATTTCAGTTTTTGAAAAAAATCATTTAATTTGGAATTAAAAATATAATTGAAAAGATTGTAATTATAATATATGCAATTAAAACATCCCTCAAATTTTATCCATTTCCATTAATTTTTGTGGAGAATATATTTTAATGAGATTATACAAGTTTTTTATTATATTAAATAAATTAATTCATTTCACATTAATTAAATAATTTTCGAATAAAAAATGTTTAAGAATTTATATAAATATTTCATCACTAGAAAGTAGAAATAAATTATAATGGTCAATAAATATTATTTATCCATCAATTATATATATATAACTGAATGTACCTCATTTCTATAACTATGTGAACCCATAGTTTATTTTGAAATGTATGACAGTGACTTTGTCCATTTGTTGATATAAATTGTAATAAAAGTAATATTCAAGAATATATTCATCCTAAATGGTAAATTTAATGAAAATAAATGTTACATGGTTGATTTATTATCATAAATTTGAAATTAGAAAAGGTTATATGACATTATTACCCTTATATATTTAGCTTAATCATCACTCACTTAATGACTCATATTTTCTCCGGTTTTATTCTTATAAATTAAGTGGGAATATTCTATCACTAGGAACTAAGACGAAAAGTAATTAACATGATCTATGTACCTGGAATTATATGGTGATAAATGTTATATTTTTAATAAATCATGTGGGAAGTTTCTACTTTAAATGGTAATAACTTTTACATACATTCCCATATCAAAAATATGAGGTCAATGTTGCATTACGGGCAATAGTTTTACCTTATGTGGGGCCTAACATAAAGAAGCACAGGTCAAATGTGAATTTTTGAAGTTGGACGTAACTATCTTAAAAATATTTTATTATATGTTGTGTTGGTTAATTTTAAATAATTCCTATTGATAGGAATCCAATTTTTTCACAATATCTATAGAAATTTCTCTAATATAAGGTGATGAAAATGCCTCTAATGAAAGATGACGAACACTAGTGGATTAACGATAAAAGAAGGCATGTAAACCCATTGTTCATTAATAACTTATCGAACCATGAGGTAGGGTGTTGATCTCTTAGTGATTTCATTAACCATTCTTAGAATCAAAATATGATTGGGGACCATCCAATGAAAATTTGGACCCACAGTCCGATGGTTTTTTTAGGAATAATAATTATTATAGAAATAAAGGGAATAGATCATGGTGATTATTCGACAATTGGTTTCTCAATGATTATTATAACTAAAGGGATTAAGGCCAAAATAAACCAGACCATGATTCTTTATTTGGGTGTTCTTTGTGATCCTTTTATCCCCATTATTAGTGTTCCTCACTATTGACAGTCATGGACATATAACAATGTTTTGGAGGATTTGAATGTGATCAGACCACTGATGTTATGTTTATGTGGATCAAGGAGAGGGGAATTAATGGAATCAACCCAGGGATCATCGAAGTGGCTACATTTCAAAAAATAGAGAACCCTAGAAACATCAATGACCCGCTGAAATAATGTTGGTGGTGGTAGACCATAACACCTGGTGGCACGCATCGGAAATTTCATCTAGGTGTGGTGGAAGATGTTGGTCACATCGGTGGTGACTACGAAATCCGTGGCGTTCAGACCATGAAGGTGGCATTGTAGTACTGAGTAGGGGTCATTGTAGTGAATGCCATGGGTGGCGATCAGAGGGGCGTGACTAGAGGACATAGCATAAAAGAGATTCATCTTGAAGATGTGTCGATGGAGGGAACCATAGTAGAGATGTTGGTGTTTTCAGGGAAGGAATTTTGGCCATGTGAAATGCGGCCCGAAAAAAACATTGAATGGATACACAGAGCAGGGGAATCCCTTGTCCGGTGTGTATAGACCAACTAGCATGTGGAAGGCATGTCTGAGGAATCTGGGCCACACTAGTAGACTAGGGGGATAACCAGGTGTGAGAAGGGCTTATCTGGGTTGTGTTGGCTGGACATGGTATGTTGTGGTTGAGTCCGGGGGATCAGATTATACCTGATTAAAACTTTTACAAAAAATTGGCAGTATCATTAAACTCATGTGCATGTATCATGAGTCATCTATGAAATTATAACCCTGATTACAAGGAATCACTACATGGATACTAAAACAGAATTTTTGTGGAATTTGGAATGAATCCTAGAGGATTGATAAGTTGGTTCTCCCAGAACAATATTTCTATGAATTAAAATAATGTTTCCTATTGGGACTATGTGATCTTGGAGACTACGTGACTTATGAGTCTCTTTAAACATTGAAAATACATGAGCTATTGATGATCCATGTGATATTTATTCTCCTACTCCATCTAATCACGATGTTCCATCAATTCATTTTGCAACATCGACACCCTAGGTGCCATCATCACTCTAGGTGCCATTGCTGCTCCAGGTGCCATTGAAATATCATTCACCCCCGATGACTTGTGCACTATCTACATATGGTTGACCATTGATTCAATGTATGGTCAATTATTTGTGATCCATCAACAATACATGAACCTTTTATACTTCTACTTTCATAGTGAATAAGAGATATGTGGACTACAAATGAAAATCCTTCACTATGTGCTTTATACTAATACCTATGTGAGCTGATCATTTTTATTGTACTTCATGTGTTTCCTTTGTGGTGTACATTGTGATTTTCCATTTTTTTACATATTTTTTTATTTGTGGTATAATTCGTGTAATTATTTGTCATATATTACTTTTTGGTTTCGGGGTCCCTAAACTACAAGGGATATACCCACACATGTCATGTCCTATTCAGACATTCAACTCTTGGAATGATTTCTTAAGGGACTGAAGCTATGTCGTTATTAGAGAAATTCCCAAGGGATTATTTGTTATTCAACAAATTCAGACAACTATTTATCTACCTACAATAGTTGTATTGTTTTTAGGGATGAATTTAGGAAACTTGCATTTTCCTATTTTATGAGGATTATATTTTCACCTAATTTAACTTATAGCATTATAAAATTAATCAATGTGGGTGTTATATGGGTTTTAATTCTTGTTTATATTGTGTTCTCAGTTCATAAGTTTTTCCTGGAGACATGTGCATGTGTAGAGGTAGATAGGTAATTTTCTCCTCTTCGTGGGATAAGTCAACTCAGTGATACTCAGTAGCCCTGGACAATTAGAAACATTATAGGGGTAGTCATGGAATGGTCCCCTAGTAACCAGTCATGTTAGAGAAGTATCAGTGTACATTGTATCTACCTATAAAACCAAGAGTTAGTGAGGTTGGTGTGGGGGTAACAATGTATTGTGTTTTGCGTTTATATTTATGGCTAGAGACTCCAGTGTTGGTGTGGCGGCCGAAGTATCTATACACTAGGACACTGAATTCTGTTTCTTGACTTGGTACATAAAAACAATAATTTTAAGGAAAAATAAATTGTTCAAGAATCATATAGGATTGAGTTTTTTATCATTTTTTTTCTTGATTTAGCGTCAGCTCATCAGGTATACTCTACCGAAGGTTGTATGTATTGATCTATTTTGGGATGCCACCTTGTAGATACCAAGCCATGATTCTGGTGAATGATCTGGAGGACAATTAACCTATCTATGATGAATTTTTACAGATGATAATAACATAGATAACACATATGGGTGGTGTACTAGTGATTCCACTACATAGAGAGGAACATTTACAAATAACATTACCAGTAGAGGATTCATGATTGATGAGTGTGTTGTGTGCATTTCAGAGGTACTGACCTTCATGGTTCAGGGGTGATAAATACCCCTTGGTAGGTGAGGAATGGATGGAGGTGGTTATGTGTGTCTTCTACCAGGGGGGTTTCCTATCAACCAAATGGTAGTCCTAACTGTGAGTCATCTACAGGGCACTAGGGAAGATGATGGAGCTTAGTGATCTTGATGCATGATGAGATGAAACTCACATGGAAAATATTTGATCATCTCATCATGGATGAGCTTTATCTATCAACGTTATTCTTTGAGAATATATATGAGATAGCAAATATATATCATGGAAGACATGAATTTGGGGAGTACTTGGTGTGATTTAAGGATCTTTCTCACAACTATATAGATTTGTTGTAGGAACAATTCATTAGGACCAAGACCATTGGTCATGGGATACAATTGGAGATCAAGGAATCAATGATATCCCATAGCATCCCAACATATAATGGGGTACTGGAGAGAGATATACTTGTATTAATATTTCAAGTGGAGAAAATAACGGTAGTAGGTGCTAGCACTGGGCATCAGGTAGCTGAGCCTTCAGCAGCTGGTAGCCAGTAGCTGACACATGGATCCATGTGAATTATACATGGAATTTGATTTCTAAATTGATATAAAAACCATGATGGAACCAATATCTACACATTCATATTAGATGAATCACGAAGAGATAATTGATTTTAGGGTACAACTAGAGGACAAGTAGAAGAATATCTTCATGTGACCCAGTGTTTCACCATGGAAGTCTCCAATTTTATTTTCCAAGATGAAAGATGGGAGCTTGAGATCATGTGTGCACATCAGGCACATGAACAATGTGACCAAGAAGAATAATTATACATTACTGATGATTGATTACCACTTCGGTTAGCTAAAGTTTGTGAGTTGGCTCTCAACAATAGTCCTCAGATCTTGTTAACAACTACAACATTTATGATATGAGGATATACATAATATATTATTTAGTTGTCTGTATGAACACTATGATTACACATGGATAGTATTTGGTGAGATGAATTCCCCAGTATTATACATGGGACTCATGAATAGGATCATCTGGTCTTTCATAGACTAGTTTATCATGGTCTTCATTGATTAAATCCCGGTGTACTTAGCATATGAGGAGATGCACGTGATACACATATGGATGGTCCTGGACATCCTCAAAGAGGACTAAATAAATGAGAATTTTTTTGATGTGTCAGTTATGGATTTGATAGTTCCACTTTTACGGACATGTCATTTTAGAGGTAAGAGTTGTAGTAGGTTCGACAAAGCATAATGTGGTTCTTACTTGGGATCCACCCGGGATTGTTACTAAGGCGCGTTGTTTTCAGGGATTGTCTATGTACTGTTGGAGGTTTGTACCAAAAGTTTCTCGGGCTGTAGAACCCCTAATGACCTATACATGGAAGGGAAGCCTTCTTTGTGGATAGGGATGTGACACCATGGATTTTAGATGTTGAGGCAGAGATTGATGAGATACCCCATCACGAGTTTACTATAGGAACGTGTTGAGTACATTGTGTTCTTTAATTCATTAGTTTTTGTGATTGGTTATTTCTATATGTATGGGAAAGATATGATTTCCTATTGTTCACACTAGTTGAAGAGGAATGAGATGAACTACACGACTCAAAATCATGAGCTTGTTGGGGTAGTCTTCAAATTAAATATATGGTAAAACATAATTGATGGGAGAGTGTTTTAATATCTACTATGAATACAAGGATATCAAGTAAATATTCGATCATAAGTATCTAAACTTGATACAAAGATGACAGTTGTAGTTCCATCATGACTATGACATTGAGATTGTCTGTATTGACGGGAATCAGATTTTAGAGGAAGATGTTATCATCAAGAAATTCAGATTTCATTTAGTAAGTTAGGCATCAAAGTTTTAGGACTCATTACAATTATCCTTTTTGGATAGAGATGGAGCATCATATCTCCAGATGATGGTAGTTAACCCTACACTCCCACAACGAATTTTATATTGACAACATGTAGATACAAACTGTGAGAATACATGTGCTCAATAGTCTATGTGGCATACCCCAGATGGATATTCGAAAGGTGGGGATCACGTCATTATTGTTATAAGATGTATAGTAATACCATAGAAGTTGATGTAGGAGGTCATGATGGAGTTTCAAACATCCCATTTGTATGTACATCCCTGAGGGGAAAATATATATCAAGACCTCTGACATCAATTTTAGTGGATAGCAATGAAGAAGGCAGTGGTATATTTTTTTTCTTAAGGCCTTAGTTTTCATCATCGGAATAGAGACCACAATGTTCAAGTAGGAATAACCCAACTAGTTGAGGTGTCGTAGTGGAAGTGATATGGGATATCGATGTACATCATGATGGTTTTACCATGAACGTCTAGGGGAAATGATACCATCTTGGTTATCATTGAATGACTCTCCAATTTGGACCAATATGTAACGATCATTAACCAGAGTTTATTAGAAATATTGGTATTCCTCTATATGGATGAGATTGTTTGTATTAAAATTGTTCCATCAATGATCTTCTCAGATTGGGATTTTATTTTCAAATCCTAGTTGTGTAAGGGATTTGATGAGGCATTTGGGACTCAGTTACACTTGAGCAGGACATTTCATCCTCAAGCGAATGGCCTCATGTAGAGGACCATCCAAGTTACAGAGGAAATGTTAGTTGCATGAATCATAGACATTGGCTACTATTTGGAGTACCACCTAACTCTGGTGGAGTTTGGGTATAACATCATTTACCACTCAACCATTGGAATGGAACCATTTAAATCCTTAAATGGGTGACCATGCAGGTCACCGCTATGCTTGAAAAACCCACGAGTCTTAGAATTCGTGGGACCAATGTTTTTACACGCTACCACTAAGAAGGTCCAGATCATCCAGGAGAGGATGAGGACTGTATACATCCAGAAGAAATCATATGATGATAGGAGGCGGAGGACTATAGAGTTCGGAGAGGGGGACCACATGTTCTTTCTAGTCCCATCTCGACACAGATTGCAGATATTTGATTGGGGAGGCAAGTTGTATATGTGATAAATAATCCAATATCAGATTTTGAGTGGAGTTGGTGGGGTGGAGTACTACCTATATCTTCCCAAATAGTTTCACATGGAGAATGATGATTTCCACATGTCGCAACTACAGATGTGCGTGTGTGATCCATCACATGTCATCACCAAGGTTGACTATGACATTTATGTGGGAGTGAAATTTTTGGAGTACCCCATGGAGGTCAAGGATTGGAAGGTTGATATCCTTCTTGGGTGGTCAATTCCTGTAGTGCATGTTTGATGGTAGCACAAAAATCAACAAAAGATGACTTGGGATTTGGAGGCTTAGATTCATGCACAGTACACTCATATTATTGTTGTGTAGCCCTTGTTTTTTCTTTTATAGATGTAATTCCATAAGGTGGGGGGAATTTAATGTCTCGTATTTTCTAGAATTTTATTTTTATAAATTTATTTAAAAATTTCTATTATAAGTTGAAATGACAACTAGAAATTTTGAGGCTTGATGTTCCTAGAATGATATGGTGAAAAATGTTATGTTATTAATAAAAATTAAATGTGATTTCTTCATTAAATGGTAATAACATTTATATGGATTCCATGAAATGAAATACATGGTCACCAACGCATTCAGAAAAGATACATTACATTAAATGGGGCCTAACATCAATCGGTGCAGGTTAACTGTGAACTCTAGAAAATGGACATAACCATCATTAAAAAAATTCAAAGAATGATTTTATTTGACAATAGATTGGTTTCTATTAATTATGGGATGTATTTAAGAATACAAGGATATCTCAATAACCATATAAATTCAGCTATGGAATGGAAACATAGACCTCTCTAGAAAATGTGTATGAACACTGTTGATCAAGGATAAATGATGACACCAATCCTCATCCTCCATCAAGGACTGGTATAACCTCGAGTTAGGGTGTAGATCTCTATGTGATTTATTTTCACATTCATTGAATCACAAGAAGAACATGGACCCACTCACAAACAAGTTGATCCATGGATCAATTTATCTTGTTAGAAGGATAATTATTGTGGTATTAGAGGGAATGGATCTTAGATATTATTTTATTGTTTGTTAAATCAACATTTTTATAAAATTAATGGATCAAAGCCGACATGAACAAGGACTTATTTCATTATTTTGGTGTTCTAAGTGATCCTTTTATCCCCAATATTTTCATTCCTCACTAATGGAACCTCTTGGTCATGGTGCATTTTTTCGGGAGGCATCAATTGCGATTATACCCCCAGATTGATAGCATGGATGATCAAGGAAAATTGTATTGAACAAAATGAGTCAGGGGTCATGGAAGTGGCTCTGTTTAAAAAAAATAGACAAATAGTGTAGTGGTTGAGATCCTTCAAACTAGGGATACCATATACAGGCACCATGATGTGGCTATTGTCATGTGGCTGTGGCTGTGTTCTAGTTTTGTAGAGGGTGGTGGTCACCCCAAAGGTGACCACAGAAGAGATGATGAAAGCTGATAGAAATGACTAAAGGCTAATGGAAGGATGCCATGACTGAAAAAGGATGCGTCCTGAAGCTGCATCGGTGGAGGGACCTATGGTAGAGCCATGGGTGAGTGCAGGGAAGGTGAGATGGTTGCATGTAACACATTCTGACACTGCGTTGACCAGATAGACTTGGACAGGGTGGGCCATGTTCATTGCAAAGACACTGGCCTATACACGGAGGGTTGGAATGAGTATGCTTGGATTTTATAGTGGTCCATGATAGTTCAGGTTAGTCTGAAACGAGTCAGGTAGGCCATATTGGAAAATGTTGGGTCAGGTCTGGCAGATCAGATCAGTCCTCAACCATACTTTTTCAATGAAATTGACGTAACATTGAAACTGTGTGTCCATTTGACAAGCTGTCTATGAAGGTGGGACCCTTGCGACGTAGTGGTACTTTAGGGAAACTCTATGGTAGTTTTTCTGGAAGTTGTAATATGACCCAGTGGAATGAATATTGGGTTCTCCTTAAACAAGCGATCTACGAATGGAAATCATGTGGCTAGCTATGACTATGTGATCTTGGTGAATACATGGCTTGTTGTTTTCTTTACCCATCGACGCTCTGTGTGCCATCAATGCTCCATAATCAAATGATGATCCTTGAACCAACGACACCTCAGGTTCCATCAAATCGTTAGGCACCTTCAATGCTCTGTGAACCATCGATGCTATGTGTTCCATTGATAATTCATGCGCCTTGGTCTCTGCTTGTGCCATCGACCCTCCACACACCATCAACACTCCATCCACTATTAAAATCCTCATTTCATAGATACTGACAGATATGTGGACTACAATAAGAAATCCTACATTTATTTATTTAGACATATAACTGTGTGAGGTGATCATATTATCTGTACTTCCTGTGTTTCCTTTGAGTTGTACTTTAGGTGTTACATTTTTGGTGTCGTTCATGTGTTACATTTGTAGTATACTTCTTGTATTATTAGTGATATTTTACATTGTGGTTTTGGGTTCTCTACTATGTATTGTTTTACTCATCCTGCAAAGTCTATCCCAGAATGAGTTGTGTCTTGTGAAGACAATCGATGCATTGATGGATTCATTGGTGAACTAGGGCCATGTGGTTATTATAGAGGCCTGATAGACGAGGTGTGCTTTAGTGACATTAGAAAACAATTTCCGTACCTACGATTCATTTAAAGGGTTAAAAATGAATTTCAAGACCTTTTATATTCCCTTTAGGATGGGCATGTATTATGTCCCCATTTACTTTCTAGCTTTGTAATGTTCCTCTATGTGGGTATTTTAGTGGTTTGCAGTATTTACATAGTGTTTTTAGTTAAACTCTTTTCCATGGAGTTGACGGCATGTGTAAAAGTCCATAGGCCAATGTCTCCAATTTTTAGATACGCCTACATTGTGCTAGACTCTAGCCAATGACCAATTGGAGGTGGGCATGGGGTAGTCATAACAAGGGCCCCATGGGACGTGTCTTAATAGTAAACTTTTTTTTCCGCTAATCACATATTAATTTGTCAATTTTTACTGTTAATTATGACAAAAAATTATGTTATCCTTATTAACAACTATTAATAATGATGATTCCAAAAATGTAAGACATTTTATCGATTTCAATTCATAAATGATTCTGAATTTAATTCAATTATAATCCTGAACAACATGTCAAAAAAATTTTATATAAGGAATTAATTTTTCATGCTTTGTAAGATCATAAAGAAACTATATATACATTGAAAATTATTATATTGAATTAAATTCATATATTTAGATATATAATAAAGAAAATTTATATAAAATATTCAATAAAAATTAATATTTTAATTAATTAAAAATTTAATTCAATATGAATTAAAAAATAACATCCAATAAATGTATTAATTATTACCATTCATTTAAAAATTAATAATTATAGAAGATAACCCAAAAATAAAAAAATCATAACTTTCATATAATATTTTTAAAAAATATTTTTTTAACACATAAAAGTTTAAATGTTATTTCAATTATTTATAATATATTCTCACAAAAGTTATAAATTTCGGATTAGAAGTTACTTATTTGGAAGAAAATAACAATATATTAGTATAGTTATTTACAATTAATTTATCAATAAATATATTTTGAGTAGGAAAATAATGTATATTTTTTTAATTATAAATTCATATTCATTAAATCCAATTTAATGGTTACATTTTAATGAGCATTATAGTATTCATGACTCATTGAACATTTGTGTAGCATGTTGTAAAATCTATAAAACATAATGTTGTTCCTCTAAATTCATGGGATTTCAAACTACTGTTCACTAACATATTTTGGAGAAGCCTTTATCAGGATATTTCTTATGGTTTGAGTTTCTATACTATTTATCATTCTCAGAGAGAAGGTCAGTCATAGAGATTTATTTAAACGCTAAAATAAATGTAATCATCATTCTATAGGTATTAAAATTGTGGTGGAGAATAATAGATTCATTGGTTTAGATATTCCGAAAAAACAGATTTCATTATATATTTATGATGGATCCTTATATTATCCCCTATGGAAGGATGTTATAGACTACATCCAACATGGATAATGATTGAGAATGATTTTTTTGGGACTTTATAATGATGTGGAATTTTAAATGTAGGTTGGTTCTATTGAACAACGGATAGAGGAAGTTCCTAGTCGAAATTAATGAGATGAATAAATTCATAAATAGAATAAATCAATTTAAGATAATGAATTGGTATTCCAATTATCATATTTTTTGATACATGATGTGAGGTTTATAATGAAAGGAATATTTAGCCAAGGGTATATTTTATTTTTTGATATTAATGCTCACATAAGGTTGGTTTCTTATCACCTAATGCCAAAAATAAATTATTTTATGTTAATGATGAATTCCATGTTTATATACAAAGGATGTAACCACATGATACATAAATATTATAAACCATAGTTTTCATTCAACTATAATAGGATATGAATTTTGAAGAACAACTCATAGGTATGTTTTGTAATATACATAATGTTCTAAAAATAATGTCCACTCACATATTAATACTTTTGTTGGTAAATCAGAAAATAGAGGTATATGTGAATGAAAATTAGGATGTTATGTCTAAGACGTTATCAGATGTGGTCATTTTAGTGAGATGTAATTTTATGGAAAAGTTAATATAAGGGTTTATAATGTTAAACACATAGTATATATGATTTTATTTTTATTAATTAAATATAATTTTTTTAATATATTTCGATACATACAATACTGATTAGAAGTGTTCCACAAAAATTATTGAGATAATAATTTTTTATTGTTTTCTTTTTTTATAATTAACATATTTAAATTGAATTTTTTAATATATATATTGTTATTTATATTTTTTATATATATAATGAAAATGGAAATTTTTTTAAATATATAATTTCATTTAATTAAAAAGTTTAACTTACCATCTAGTTTTTTATTATTTTTAGCTATGACTCTTATATTAATGAATGTAATCAAAAGTTGAATTAAAATTATGATTTTACATCAATTTCATTTATGTATGGTTTTAGGTTTAAAAATGCTTATTTTCATGAAAAATATATTCATTTTAATATTATAAGACAATTTATAAATAATTTTTATCTTATTATTGTAAATTATTTCTATTAAATGTTGTTATTTTTGGTGTTAAAAAAATATTTTTTTTCTAAAATTAATTTTTTGTATTTTCTAAAAAGATACAATTTAATAAATAGAAAATATTATTTTTTATGACATATAGTTTCTTTTATGATATCAGCAAGACAAAAGGATTATTTAAAAACATAATAAACTCATTTAATGAATAATTTATTTGATAATATTAATAATATAAATTATTAAATTATTATTCAAAAATAGAAAATACAATTAAATTTCTGATAAACATTGGAGTCATTTTCAATGTAGAAACATTGCTTTCACATCACTCAAATAAACAATATTTGAATCTTAAAGAAATCATTTTAGTACAAGAAATTTCAAGACATTATTATTATATGTTATGTATTATTGATTATATTATTTTTGGAGAAATATAATGAGTAAATTTCTAATATTATAGTGAAATGATTGTGTAGGGATAAAAGATTATATAAAAGTAATTAAATAAATTTCCACTACGTAGATGGGATAAGATAAACCTAAAATATGATTATAAAATCATATCATGAAGAAAATCATTTTTTTTGAAAATTTTTTTAAATTTTTTTTCTTCAAATAAAATGACTAAATTCTTATGCAACGCTAACATAGATATGTGAAAAAAGATTAAAAATCAATGAATATAATTAAAAAAACACTATTACTAATGTTTTTATGATGATTTATATGTCCCAAACATGTATATTATTAAATATATATTATTAATATTATTTACAATGTATATTTTTCCAATATCTCAAAATTGTTGAGTTATGTACATGTTTACAATTATGGTTAGAAGAATATAATAAGGTTAAATAAATCATCTATGAGTATGGGTGGATGATAAAGGGGGGTTCGGGGGTTCAATACATGATGGGGGAACCCATTCCATATTACATGGTTTGTGCATGTTATTAGTTAAAATAGTCCCACACAATGCATTCTTAGATAAAGGGTGTATTGTATGAGTAAAATGTGCATGGGGGAAGGAAACACCGTATGGTTATGGAAATACCTATCCCATGTTGTTATCTAATGGTTTTAAAACCATTTGGGATTCCCATGAAATCATTCCATCGAGAATCCTCTTATATAGATGGTAGAAAATGGTTGGTGCACAATTTGGGTGGTCGTGTAACCACACCATGTTCCCCATAAGAAGTAGCAATTTCCAATTTTCTATCTTAGTAATTTGGTGTTGTAACATGATATCTACCTTCATTCCCCCTCCTACACCCATAGTGATGAACCAAGACATCCCATTCATCTTAAGGATTGATCTCCCTCATTTTTTGTGGTTTTTAGAATTCCTAGCTCTGAATCGAATCTCCAAGTATGTATAAAACTCAAAATACAATAATTGTGGTGGATTAGGGATTGGGTAGTTTTTATTCTACATATGAAGCACTCAATCCATCTTATTTGAGTATATTTATATAGGGGAAATTAATGGTGTTTTTTTAACATATTACTACATATTTTTCTGCTATACGCTTAACCTTATTGTGTTTTTCCCCTCCTTTGAGGTTGGGAGGAAACCTATGACAATGATGTCAGATATTTATTGGAATTTCAGCATTAAAAATAATTTTCTGTAAGTGGTAGGAATATTTCACACTATGTAATTAGATTACACACAGTATAATTGTTTCTTTGTATAAACAGTGAAATGTGATTGATGTTGTGAAATATTACACAGAATTAATAGCGGTTTCACATCGTTGATGTTTTAAATAGTGAATTTTTAATCTGAGGTGTTGATTTTTTAAGAGCATTATTAAAATATGGATTTTATGGCGTCTTTCTAAAATACACATAATAGAATAGACCTCATTTAGATTTTAGAGTGGGAGAGTGGCTATTTTCCAAAGATATTTCACCATTCCTCTTGACTCTCAAACTGAGGCTCTTGTGATCCCATTTTTGGAGACACCAATCCTCCTTGATTGATCTATTCTACATTGGATCTCTATTTCAAATTCAGTGAATCTCTTTATCTATGGGAACATTCCAATTCTTCATTTATTTTGATCATGGGATCATTCTTAGGTGGAAAATTTGGATCCATTGGTTTATGATTGTTTTTTCATCTTGGTTTCTCCTTGATATGTTCTATAATCTAATTTTGGACAACTTTTTAATCATTATTAATGGGATGGAAGTCATTTTTCTTTGAGGTATGTTAGTTTCATCTAATCCAAATACCCCTTTTCATATAAATTAAATCAATATTGTTGTGTATTTTATTATAAGGGTTTCATTGACGTTGTTGGGTTTTGTTGATTTGGGATTTTGTTATAGGCATGTGTGACCAATGTTTTGATGTTAGTGGTCCTGTCTCTAGCCTATGATAATGGATCATGTGGTTTTGATTTAAAAAATATTTCATATTTAAATTGAACTTATTTTTGTGTGATTGTGGTGAAGGTTTTGTAAATAAAATTGTTGTTTTCCTTGTTTTTGGAAAATAGAGATAAAATGGATATTTTCAAGGCATTGAAACATTATTTGTGAAATAGATTTCAAATGGTTTTCAAATAATAGAAATTAATTGATTAAAAGGGAACATGGAACACATTAGTTATTAAGGTGGACAGTTTATCTTTTCGACATAATCCATTGTTTTGTAATTATAAAGGAGGTTTATCTTGAAGATTTCATCTATTTCCTAGGACTATTATTCTAGAGATCTAATATTTACATTGTACTCTGGGATTGCAGACAGGGAATTCCTCCACTTCCTAGGAACATTGTTATGGGAACTAGTTTTTGAATATAATTATTGTGGTATGTGTAATCTTCATCCCATAATGGTTTCATTCCATAGTGTTGTGAAACATTAGCTTCTTTTTATTATGTCTTGTATCTCATAAATATCATTTATATTCTTGTTTATTCTTTTGAAAATGAATATTGAAAATGATAATTTAAATATATATACCTACTTCTATTTATAAATGTGGAAAAATGGAAATGTTTACCATGTTTTTGGTAAAAAAATATTTACCAATTATCATGTCTTGTTTGAAATTATAATGAGTATAAAATAATTTTAATACAGACGCTTTTTATGGAACACCCATGAAAGATCCTACTAAGCCTATTAAATCACACCCTGTGTACAGAATCGGTGGTGCATAGAACTTTGTTTGTCTTGTTGTTTAGGGAATGACAGGGTACTGAAGTGTGGTTGTGATGTTCATGGAAGCCAGTTGGATAGTGGGTTGTGAGATGGTGGGATTGCATCCATGACATCATTTGGTGTAGCTGTTTGAATTGGGTATCTTGCTGTTAGACAAGTCTTTTTTTTTATCAACATTCATTATTATATGTCATTTCTATTTTTTTACTTTTATAGATCATATATAACTTTTTCATCATCTACATTACCCTCTTTGTTAGTACATTTATGTCATGTAGTTGTTCATGTTGGGTGAAATATTTCCCAATATTTTTCCATTTGGTGCTCGAGTGCTTGTCTCCTAGCCATTGGGATTAGGGACACCCATCAGGTGTGTAACAGAACAGGCCAGGTGCATGGTTTGAGGGAAACCCAGGTCCGTACATTTTAATTTTGTATCGTAGGAAGTATCCATTTGTTTTTCTGGAGTGGATTTTTGGCCCTTATAGGGGGTTATGTAAATCCCACATCGATGGAGGAGGAGAATTAAAAACCCCATTATATGGTGGCATGGATACCTCTCCCATCATGTGAAATTTTACAAGGGAATTCCTAAGGGACATAGCCTAGGTTATGAAAAAAAACATGTTGGCTAGAACCGTAGAAGAAAATATATCAAACAAGGACCAGAGAGAAATATAAAAAATGGTATCATAGTATTTCAATCCTCAATAATATTTTTCTTAAAATGTTTTTTAAAATTAAGATTTGGTTTTCGGGATTTCAGAGGTGTGTTAAAATAAATTCATGGCCATCTATTTTTATAATGAGACTCATGTTTCCATTGGATGTTGGGATGTGTGTCTCTAATATTGGTTTCCATTCAAAATATATCATTTTATTTCTTATGTGTTTTCTAGTTTGAGATGATATTTATTCTGTTTTCTGATAATTCATAAATTTCGTTGGGAATCATTATGCCTCAGAGATGTATTCCCCTAGTTCCTCATGAATGTGTTGTTGATTCTCATCATGGGAACCCTCTTATAAATAAAAATATCATCAAGACTATCATACGATAAATTCATGTAGTTTATCATGATGCACCATGAGTTCAAAACATTATTTCTAAGGTATAATGAAGTGTTTGATGAGAGATAGAACGATAACGGTAGTACTTGTTTGAGAAACCAACTTCTTTCGAAGGAACAAATATTCCTCAAGAGGTTGAGTACTAGATGGATTGGATCGATAAAATCTTCAACATTCTAGTGACACTTACAAATAGTAGGATACAATGTGCTGAGTTCATACTCGAGGGGTCTGGAAAGCGATGGTCTGATTCTATGGTCCATGAATATAATGATGTTGACTTCAATTGGAAGGGTTTCAATACCCTGTTCTTGAAGCTATTTTTTCCAATGTGGATAATGACGGAAATGTCTCTGGAGTTCATGTCTTTAAAAAATAGTGATATTTTGATGTCGGTATACACCAATAATTTTTCTGAGATTTCACATTTTTTCATGTACACAATGAAGAATAAACAACTAGTGTCCTAGATGTACCTGTAGGGTTTTCACCCTTATATCAGATCACTGGTGTTTATACCGAATCATTCAACCTATGTTGAAATTATAGACATATCTATATTGAATATATGAATATTACAATATCTTTTTTATTTTCTAATTCTTCTTTTAAATAATGTGGTAGCTTCAGTGGAGAAAATGGGAAGAAAAATAAGTCGCAAGATCATCACAAGAGTATTGGAGGAGGGTCATAGCAGTGAGGCTCCTACACATCTTCAATTATAGAGGCTAATGTTCCTTCGGTATTCTATCAGTGTGGAACAAGATGAAAAACCATACATTCTTTTCATATACCCACAATTATGTGAAGCATTTGTCGATGTATTGGTCCCTTAAAAAGAATCTAGAAGGCTATGACCACGCATCATTATAGTTAGGATTTGCGAGATCCAATGGATATTGAGGAGAAGTCAGAATCTTCAACGACTATATGTATTTTGACACATGACTCAGGATTGAAGCATTTTCATGTAGTAGATAATTTTACAACGAAATATGACACATGTACAACAACAATTATAGGTACTATCAATATTAAATCATTAGTAGAAATGTCTTTAATTGATAATGGTGACTCCCAATAGTTTACAAATACTTTTTTTGATGATTTTTTTATACATCCAACCGAACATATGTCCATAAAATGGATTTATACATACCTCTAGGTGTGGAGAATGTGATGTGGTTTATCTATATTTGTTGTTCGTTAATTATTGGTGATATGAATATGTTCTAGGATTTTATCATTTTTCTATTGATCTATTTGACATCGTCGTCGGTATAGATTGTCCTATCAGTCAATGAGAAGGGGAAGATTATTTTCATTTTTGGGGGTTTTCCGTACTAACAATGGGAGTTATCATTTGTTTTAGGGGGAGTGGAACCAGAGTCCAGATCAAGAAGGACCTTCCCACCAAAAGGATATGAGTTTTTTATTGTGGTTCCATTTGATCTTGATGAAAATTCCTTAGTTGATAATCATCTTTTTGTTGTTCTAGACATTCCTAATGGTTTCTATTAAAATTTCAATGGTCTACCTCTAGAGATAGTGGTTGTGTTTAAATTTGATATGGTTCTAGGTACACAACAGATATCGATAGATTGTTATCTTAAGGCAGCAACAGTGTAGAACGATATCAAGAGTTAGTTGGATCACTATTTAGAAAAATGATTTGTTCTCCCTAGAATTTCTCCATGGGAATCCCTTATGACCTTTTCCATGAAATAATGTGGTTCACTTCGTTTATTTATTGAATATCAGAATATGTATGAGGTAAAAATTAAGAATAAATATCCTTTTCAACGTGTGGGTGCTCTATATGATCATTCAAAGGGGGAAATGTTGTTTTCAAAGATGGATGTTTTTTCTGGATATCATCATTTTAGAGTATGGGAGTATTGTATAATGGTGAAATACTTTAGAAGAAGGTATGTTCATTATGAATACCTTCTGATTCCTTATGGTTTGACTAATTATAAAACATGTTTTATGGATTTGATAAATCGGTTATTCCATCAATATCTTAATTTTTTTTGTAGTGTTCGTGGATGATATTATGGTTGATTCGAAACCTGAGAATGAGTACATCAACCATCTGGGTTTGGTTCTGGGAATTTTGAGAACACTCTATTTGTATGGAAATCATTCTTAATGTATTATATATATTCAAGAAGTGATGTTTTTGGGGAAAAAATTTCTACTCATGAATTATCAATTTATCTAGTGTATGTAATTGTTTTTTTTTCATGTACTGAACCACATAATACCTTTTAGATACGAATTTTCCATGGTCTTGTCGGATATAACCAAATTTTTTCCAAGAAATCATTTGTGATTGTGTCACCTTTGAAATATCATAACTGGAATGTTGTGAAATTAACCTAGGATGTGATGTTTCAAACAGATTTTGATGAACAAAAAATTAATTTGACATCAGATCCCATTCTAATATTTACTATGGCCAATTAGGGATATGTGGTGTTTTTATATTCTCCTATTTTTTTTTTGGGATTTGTGATTATATAGGAAGTCAATGTGGTAATTTACATTTTATTTTAGATTCAAGTACATGAAAATAATAGCACAACTCATGATTTAGAGCTTGTTGTAGTCTTACATGCACTCAAATGTTGGCATCACTATCTTTCTAGGGAGATGTTTGCATAGTTATCTGATCATATGAGTTTAAGTTATGTCTTTTCTCATAAAGACATAAATCTATTATAAATATAATTGGTATAATGAATTCATACATTTTAATTTTATATTTCATACATCATGTGGATGTCAAATGTTGTTGCAGACACTTTTAGCAAAAAAATACCATCACATGCTACTCTGGAATCGAAGGATGAGTAGAACATTATGGTGATTCCAGTCCAATTTTATCAACATGATCAAGAATATGTTTCATATATTCCTCTAACTTTTGTTCCATTATCATCATATCTGATAGAGTCTATCTTTAATATTATGTAGAAGGATGTTGAGTTTCAGATGTCTCAAAAAATCCATTATGTTGTGGAGACTAATTTTTATGGGTCTTTCTCATTAGATTGAATGCTTCACATTGGGAAAAGACATTTCATCATAGCATTTTTGAGGAGTTTAGTCTCGTTCATCTTCCACAAATCATCATGAGGTATTAATCCATGAACTATGAATATGGATTTTGATATGATATAGTGATTTTGGTGGTCGGGTATGAAGCATGACATCATAGTGTTTTTGACCCATTGTTCAACCTTTCAATAAATAAATAAAAATAACATGAATATTCTTGTTTACTTCATACCCTTCTGGTACCGATCTAGATATGGGATGTGATAACCATGTATTTTTTTTGGATTATAGTAGACTCCATGAGGGAATTTTTTTATCTAGGTGGTTGTTCATCAGTTGAAAAATTATTCTCATTTCCTTTTTATAAAAAACACCTCCAAATGTGAAGATCTTGGTATGTTGTATGTGCATGAGATTTTGAGGTTAAATCTATGTCCTTTCATTTATTGAGATATAGATCGTAGGTTTACTTAGAGGTTATAGAGTTGTCTCCAAGAGGCAATGATAACTTAGGTCACATTGAGCATAGAATACCATCAACATATAGATTGTTAAATGGTTGGAGAAATTAAGATTATAGAGTATATGCTCTGCATCTGTGTCTATTATTTCTGAGGATTAGAGGATATATAACAATGTCTAGTTGAGTTTTTAAAAAAAAAAATCATGCATATGTAAGAATGGATCCCTTTAGGGAATTTTATGTTTTCATGTGTAGAACAACTATTTTTTGGGCTGAGTTTGGAAAACTATCTCTAGTTGGACTATGTTTTATTTGGGACATGTTTACAAAGATTTGGGATGTAGGTCAACATTTGGAAACATCCCAGAGTAAAAAAATCATATGTGGATTGTTGGAATCAACCATTGGATTTTTTCGTAGGTTACTAGGTTTTCTTGAATGTTTATCCTCTATAGGTTCCAGGTTGGCTTGACTGATGGTAATGTTGGCTCTGATATATGTTGGACGGTTTGAGGTCAATAAGATGCTAATACAAGTTACTTATGAGTTAGCAATACAGGTTCATTTTACAAGTATTCAGGATGCTTTCTATGTGTATCTTCTCAAGAAATATCTCCCTGACCCCGCTTACATTCTATGATGGGAAGAAATTGAGTTAGAGATAGATGCTTCTATTCCGAAGAAACCAGTTGAAATTGGTGACTCTCATGTGAATGTCATGAATAGGAATTCAATTGTGTTTTTTAGAGTTCTATAGAAACAATGAATATATTCTCATGAGACTTGGGAAAATGAATTTTTGAAGTGGGAGTAGTGGCCTCATCTCTTTCTAGATATTATATATTTGGAATGGCATGCCATGTACATAATGTATTTATGTTTGGGACATTGTAACATTATGATACCATTTTATCTAGTAATCCCATAACCATATCATCATTTACACCTCCATTGTGATTGTGAGGATACTGGTAATGTTGGAGCTAATGATTTATTATATTTTTAACATTAAACATCATTTTATCTAGGATTAATGATTATTTCACATCGTTTAAATGGGTTACACAACATGTAATTGTTTCTTGGTATAATATGTGAAAGGGGATTCACACTTTCAAATATTATGAATCATGAAATGTGGTTTTTGGTTAGGAATGTTTTAAATAATGTATTTATATATGAGGAAAAAAATTTAGAGTATTTGTAGATCATGGAGTTCATAATGTGTTACTATATTACACATCTTGAAACAGACCACATCCATATTTTAATTTAGGAGATATTCTTATTTGTCATGGATCATTTACTACACCTCATGGATCTTTATCTGAGGCACATCATATGAAATTTTTAGAGACACTAGACCTCCAAGGCCAATGTGTTCAATATTTAATCTCTGTTGCTGATACGATGCATCTCCCTATGTGACAACCCTTTTTTCTTCTTCATTGCCTTTGATTGAGATATCACTATTGGGTGGCATCTTTGGATTAGTGTGTTTAAGATGTTGTTGTATTCATGGTTTCTCATAGATCTCATGTGTAATCGCATTCAAGAGGCCTTTTTCATTATTGGTCGTGGTGCGGATGGAGTTCATATTTTGGGTATGTATGTTTCCCCTCTTACACCGAGCCATTCTTTTCAAAATTTAATCAATAATGATGGGGGTTTATTATAGGTCCTTAGTTGAAATGGTTGTGTTTTTTTATTATATATTCCATTATGGACGTGTGCTACCCAAGATTTGATGTAGGTGGGTACACCTCTTTCATAGGCTAATGGATCTTGTAGTTTTTTTTTTGTAAACTAATTCAAATTGAAATTTATAACAATGGTTTGTGTTTTTTGAAATGGGTTTTTAATGAAAAATGACTTTTCCATGGTAATTGATAAATGGATAGAACATGGGTGCTTTCCACCAATTGAAAACGATATTGTGAAAAGATGTTAAAGACATTGAAATAAATCATGAAAAAGAGAATGGGGTTACATTTTGTACATATGTGAAAGGATTAACTTGGGTCCATAATCCATTATTTAGTGATTTTTAAATATGATTTTGTGGGGATTTTCCTAGCTTCCTAGGGTAGTAGTTATAGGGGACTGATATTTACATTATTGGGGTTCGGTTCACTCAAGGGGTATTACTCTACGTCTATTGAATATTATTCTAAAAACATGTTTGTGCACATGATTATTTTAGTATGATTAGTTTTTAACATATACATATCATTTTCCTTGGTGTTGTGAGGCATGTGATTCTATTTCATATATCCTGTATTTCTATGTTATCCACGATATGCATGTACATACTTGGGAACTATTATATGGAAATTGTTTTTGAAATTGAAAAACCTTCTTCATGTTATAACTGTTGATAAAAGGGAATTTTTTTCTATATTTCCAATAAAACAAATTTACTTCTTTTAATGAAATGTTTTTACATGAAATGAGCATGCATGAATTATTATATAGTGGCATGCTATGGAAAACATGGGTTTGATCCAACTAAGCCTTTCAGCACACACTCGGAACACCTCATCAATTGTGCGTAGACCATTGTACTTCATCCAGTTTAGGGAAATGAAAGGTTCCAGAGTGTGGCTATATGGTTTGTGTTAGCTGGTTGGGTAGGTGGTGGCGTGATTGTGGGAGTTCGTACTTGCTATCATTTAGAGTTCTTGTTTTTCATCAGTCCATTGTAGTTGGGCTTTTACTTTTGAGTTTTTAGACAATTTATTATTATTATATTTCCAATGTTTACATTCATTTGTGGAATATATATATATATATATATATATTTCATCTTCTGATGTCCAAATTCATTTTGTACATATATTATACGTGGTTGTTCTGGTTTAGAGATATCATTCACTATATTAATTCATTCTGTGATTGGGTGCTTGTCACAAGCCTATGGGGATCATAAATTCCCTTCTTGTATGTAATAGAATTGGTCGAGTCTTGAGATTGAGTGAAACATGGGTCAGTACATTAATGATTTACTTTCAAAAAAATATCTACTGTAATTCTATCATTCATTTTTGTAATAGAGGTAATAATTCTATAAGAGATATCCCATACTCTCGTTGTTTATTAATTCTCATGTGGTTATTCTTTGGTGTTTTTATGTTTCCTACATGGCCTTACATTGCATAAATGATAACCTTATTGGGTAAATGTTCAGTGCGAACCTCATGATCTATATGGGATGTGTTATGGTTTATTTGACAGGGTTAAGGTGCAACCATAGGATGTGCCACTTCTTGAACATGTAAATTTAAATGAATAGTTTGTAATTGAATAGATATAACATAGGGTCTATAATTAATGTGTTGATATGTTTTCTTCGGTCATGTGTTGGAAATTAATGGTGATTGTGTTGGTTGTAAACCAAGTATACAAGGTTTTTCGGACTATGATTAATGAGATAAATGAATTAATGTAAATGAGTTAAATAGATTATGATTTTATATATGATTATGTTAATGGGTTAGACATGAAGATTACTTTTGTTATTAATTAACCATTAATCATGAATTTTAGGTTTATTGTTTGTTTTTTGTTTTTTGAATTTTATTATATGATCAATCATAGAAGAATATTATGCACATGAATTATTTTAATGTGGGGGTATTGACTGATGTTCTAGGAACATGGGTTAGGGTTGACTACAAATCTAAACCCGACCCATAAAATGCATGGTTTAGGGAGTCATAATGGGGCTATAGGCCCCTAACTGTTACATTGGATCAGACCAGCAGGAATGAGGCTCTACGGTACAGTAATTTAATTGATTACAAAATGGGTTCCCTTGTGAGATAGGGAACACAATCGATTTATTTATTATTTTTGGTTGAGAAGAGTTTTACATGGGATAGAAATGATTATCATCACCATTGGATTAAAATATGTAAATTATTCTTGTTTTTATTGTATATGGATTTTCTTGATTCACATTTTTAAATCTGTTATTCAATTTACTATATTCATAGACTATCTGCATAATTCTGATAACATTTATAGACTATAGGTTTGGGGATACATAGAAATATTTTCATCCTACAAAAGCCACCATTTAGTACCATAGAAGATTTCATGGGTGTAGTTTGGGACAATGTCAAATACCATATGCTTGATGATGGATTTCGGCATGGTATATGCATGGATGACGGTTAGAAAAGTGGCGCCACAACCTTCATTATGGACTATTCTATTTTTCATTGTTTTTCATTTTCCTTCACATGGAACTTTATGACCTGGCATGTCATTTTTACTACTTGGTTTGCATCATGTACACTTATTTGGGAAATGGTTAGTAATGAATGTTTAGTTTTTATTTTCTAATGTTTCCTTTATATTCAGGCTTTATATTTCATTGGTTACACAAACAAAGAGTGTATAGTCCCCCCATATGATCAAATTGACCCCACAACTAGTTCCCAACCTTTGGTGTATGGGGAGGCATGCATGATGTCTTCCAGCATCCTAGATTTGGGCACTAGTTAGCGGCCACCATAGTGGGGATGTTACTAGGTGGTATCAAAGGAGGTCTTAATTTCATTTCATTTCTTTTTTTACATTCTATTATGTTATGGTAGACTAGAGAATAGGATATGATAGGCTCTATAAATTATCTCATTCATGGGAGGATCTAACCCCTGTATGGGGTAAAATCAGGGTTCCATGGGATGGATTGTTTTTTGTTATGTGTGTTGTTACATTTGATTTATATTTCACCATTGTTTGATTCACATTTTTGTGTGATGTGGGTATTTTATATATTTTTCATAGGGCCATAATTGAATGAGGTTGTTCATTCATGCATCATTTTAGAAATATTTTGATATTAGTGGAATAGATCATTTAGGATAGCATGGGGAAGCTACGTGTGAGGTATTTTATAGAATTCATTACACTTTTGTGAATATTTTAAATTAGTAATATCTAATAAATATTATTTAAATGTGTAAGTGTAGAAAAGGTCAAATAATGGTCAAGGACTATTGCCTATTGAGTTTTTACATATTGGATAAAAAAATTAGTTGGTTTAAGTTGTTATGATGGTAATGTTCCTAAAATAGTAAATTATAAGTTATAGAACATAAAATGGTTGTAATCGTATTTATGAAAAGACTTATGGATGTTTGAGTTGGTTTACAACATTTTACCCATTACCCATGTTTGGGATGGATGAGGGTAGTGATAGATACTTGAAAATATCCATAGGATATTTTTTATGTAGAATATGTTTTATATGACCAATTGAGAGACTCCATTTGTAAAAACTTTTGGATGCTTTATGTTCTCTGTTCTATAATGTGTGTTTGGAGATGTATATAAATTCCACCACAATGAAATCTTCATGTTGGAAGATAAGATGACTTCTCCAGGAATGCTACTTTAGATGTAGGGAATGGAACCCCATTGATATAGGATAATAGAGGATATATGATGTTCCTTGATAACATTTATCATTTTATATATATGATGGAAATAGACCTAGAGTGGTCCTTGAGTAATATTTTTTAGTTGAATAGGGAGTTTTAGAAGTAAAACCCCAAAAATTATGCTAGATAGGTTGGACCTAATACATCATCATTGTGAATAGAGCCCATTATAAAGAAACATGATCACATGTATACTCCTCTTACTAATAGAGTAATGTTAGAGGATCACATGTTTTCAGGGAAAGAAAAATATTGGTGGGTAATTTTGTTCATACATAGTAAGAAGATGATATGCAGTGGAAGGGTGTCTATATAACTTCTATGGAATATTTATACCCATAGATCATGGGATATGGGATGGATGTAGTGTTTATTAGTTTGAATTGGTTTAGTGGTATAACAATGGTGGATTATGCCGACCACTTATATTTCAAGTAATGATTTTTTCCGGCATTGGTAGGGGACGAGGATGCTAGTATGAGATGTTTCCAAGACCAATTGAATATCATATGGGTAAAGAGGATTCCAATTGTTTTGTCTAAGCACCATATTTCATAAGGAATTATCTAGGGGGATTCTAGAAGTGGGCATGTAGATCTAGAGGGGAAATATAGTTATTTGACATATGAGATAATAACCACTGCATTGAGAATATTTACGAGGGTGGTGGGGAATAGAGTAGTTAGAAAAGAGAATAGGCTTCTGATGGTTATGATCTCGTTTTTTTCTATCAATGCGAAAATCCAATAAACATGAACGTTTTCCCCCAACAACTAGTTGAGTTATGAGAAAGCGTAATAATGGGGCATGTATAGAGGTTCTATATATAGAATTTCTATATGATCCCTCAATATTTTGATGATGAAGGGGGATCAACGCTATATCATAGAAGGTAGGGGGTTGGTCACACCATATAAAGAAGCCAGTTTGAGCTCCACTAGTTGTATTAGTCAGGGTAGTGTGAGTGGTTCTCCATGATAGGGGTTTCCTCATCCTTAGGGTTATGTATCACCAAGAATTCATTTCTGGGCTCAGGATATAGGGTTTGGTCATGTTCATGTCAAACAACCTAGAGCTAGAGGTGGTAATGTTGGGTCATCGACTATATATGGTAATATTCCTATAGCATTATTTCACAATTATTAATTTTTTATACAGGTTACTCATATTTCTTAAAATATGGCCAAATTTTAATGTGTTGGTCTTTGAGGTGTGACATATATGTAGAGTTATGTCGATTGAAACACCATTTTTGGAGAAAGTATAATATATCTAGCAATGTAATAGATGTTCAGTTGTAGAGGTGGGTACCGATTCATGATGGACTTTTTTGTGATAGAGAATTTGAGTTTTCATATAATTTATGGAATTGAATGACTAGAGATTTACTATAAAAATTTGGATATTTATCATCGTAGGATAATATTCAAGTACCTAGATGGGAATACCTATGTTCACCATATGCATGGGATATCAGAGCAAGTCTTAAAGGGTCTGTTATACAATATTTGGGTGACCATATAGCCCATGATGATTTTATTATGATTAATTATGGGGGAGTATAGAAACATGAAATTCCTCAAATTTTGGATCAGTTTTATGATTTTTACCTAATATATATTAGGGCTTCCACTTATGAATAATGTGGAGTTTATGATAGTGTTCTGTACATGGGATGAACTAGTTTCCATAAAACATAAAATAATTTCACTAGAATAACTCCATGAAAATAAATTTTATAGGGGGTCAAGAGAACAAGGGTTTTATTAATTCAATTACATCACCTCAGGGATCTCCAAGGTTATATTTCATGAAAGATGAATTATCCTTCTGTTTCTGTGTCGATTATCAAAATATACCGAAGATGAAAACTAGGAATTGATTCCACCTTTATAGAATCAATTATATTTTTTCAAGATGAGGGGTGCTTTAGTGTTCTCAACGATTGATGTCAAATCCAAGTGACATCAATTAAGTGTGATTCCATATGATATATTATATACTTCATTTAAGATCATGTATGTGTTGTATGGGTTCTTTTTAATGTTGTTCAGATTGGCCAATTCTCCAAAAGTGTTTATATCCCTAACGAACAAAATAATTCACCCCTACCCAGATCATAATGCATTTTTATTTTATGATGAAATATTTGGGTACACTATGATTCATGATGATCATGCCAAAAATAATGAGATCTTATTGAGTAAATTAACGTTGATTTGTATACTGTACATGCTATCCAAATGTAATTTCTAGAATGAGAATATATATTTCTTAGGTCACATCATCTCTTAGGGTGGTCTGTTAGTGGATATATAGATTGAGTAGGCGTTATCATCTCTTGGGATTAGACCAATATCATTTTGGATATTCGATGATTACCTAGATTATTAGGATATTAGAAGAGTTTCATCAGATATATTTACTATTTATAAGCACCACATTCTAGCATGGCCAAGATGGACATCATGATTGAGTTGTCTTAGGCATGTGAGATTTCCATCTAGGAGTTAAATAACTGTCTAACAATTTCAATGATTTTGATCCTACTCGAGATTACAAAGGAGTATACATTATTTTTTTTGAGGAATAATGTTTTAGGAATGGGTATATATTGATGAGGAATGATAAGGTTTTGTATAATGGTTTATGATAGTTAATGAATCATGAAATTATATACCCAATACATGATGTATATTTGGATAATATGATATATAACTTATTTTGTTGGAGGAATTGAATTATGGGAGAACTTTTAACTATGTGCACCAATCCAAAAATTATTAAATATATTTAATCTCACTACATGATTTGAATCTATATAAGTGACTATCAGTTGAGTACATGCATTCATTCATTTTTTTGTTTTTTTACACACCATGAAATTGGAAGAGTGTTGTTGATTCATTAAACTAAAATTATCAAACTCAAGTGGATAATGAATCCAGTTCTTGGTGGAGAAATCTGATGGTCATTGTTGAAAAGAATTTAGAGGTATAGGATGGGTAGTTATAGGTGATGGATGTATCAATGGAAGTTCATTCAACACTTATGATACAGATCATGGAGGTGTGGTATGTTGATCAGAAGCGTTTTTCTTTATGGTAAAGTATTGAAGGTGGGGATTTAACTTCCTTCCAGACTGTTAGGGATGTATTTATTTCTTATGTTCCTGGCCCTGGCATTTTACCTACATGTATGAGGTAAGAGTTTATGTGTGACATCCATTCCCTAAATTGGGTAGCACATCCAAGTCTAAACAAAATATATCATGTTCATTGTAGAAATTATTTGTGTCCAGGTATGAAGAAATATGTTCCAATTTATTTTGACATGATGTTACACCTATCAGTAGTTGAAGTTGGAGCATCAATGATTGAGTTTTTTTATATCCACTTTCCATTACATAATTGAAATGAGATTACATGGATATGGTTATTGGTGAGACATTCTAGGATTCTACAAAATAATGAAGAGATATGGACAAATATGGACTGATTTTACAAGGTGTAACATTTCATTAAAATTAGATAGACCTAAATAGTTAACTATATGAGTAAGTTGTATGTTTATGAGATAGTGTGGTTTCATTTTGTTCAGTGGACTATAATATCAAATAATAATACACATTTTACAACAAAATTATGGAAGGTGTTATTGAAGGTTCTTAGTACCCATGTGTTTTTCAGTAACATATTCCATTTGGAGATATATATGAAATTATAAAAAACTATTCAAGGGCTAGAAGACATGATGTTGGACTGTGTTCTAAATATTTGTGGAACTTGGGAGATGAAAATGGTGCTTATTGAGTTCCAATTTTTCAATATTGTCCAGGTGGACATTTGGATAGAATCATTTGAGGCACTATATGGGAGGCCATGTATATCGTCAATGTGTTGGATGGAGGAAGGGAAATCCGTGTTTCTGGGACTGATCCTTGTACAAGAGGCTTCAAAATAGGTTATGTTGATTCCAAAAGGAATGGATACTGATTTGAATATATATCAACCATGTTCGTTATTACAGACTAAAGGATTATTCTTTGAATAAACTCTTCACTTGATACAACATGAAATTTTGAGGGATTTAGTGTCTTAGGGGTTTAGGAACATTACATAATGAATTAAAACATGAAATATAATATCTTAATTAAAAACGTCATTTAAATGACCAACACATTCCCCCGTAGTTAGCATTGAATGGGAATATTTAAGGACATGCATTGAAAAGGGTGAGCTATAAAGCCCATTATGGGAGTAACAAAGGCATACCATGAAGAATTCAATACATGTTAGGCAATAAGAATATCAACGAAGCATAAAAAAACATGAACATAAATGAATGATAAATCATGATTATCACAACATGGAAATGTGGAAACAACACTTAACATGGAGTTAGAATGATCCAAGGCTCATTGCACATGGAGAATGAGTAAACCCTCATTTCACAAGGCATAATGAGATACTAATATTTACACATGCATTATAGATCTATCAGGGTGCACCCTTCATAAAAATTTCATTTCCTAAATATGTGTGACACATAGATCAAACAACATGGATTCATTAAACATAATCAATTATTCCATGATTATGGAATGAGAAATTAATACATGAAACACTGTATTCAATATGTATATATGAATAATGTTGATTACCCTTGATAGATATATGGGCATGGTATTCACTACATAATGACTTTGGCTTGAGAAAAACCACAGAGCAATTTCGGTAGCCTGACGACGTGACATAAGATTTCATAAAAATGTTTAATGAGAGAGGAGGTGTGTTTGTTAAAATGTATATGAAATATGGTTAATATAGATACATTTCCCAACAAAATTTAATGGAATTTAGATTCATAATACAAAACAATTTCTTGAATGTGAATGAGAAGAGGGAAAATCCTTACGGAATTTTGGCATGGTAATAGGTGTACATGGGAGGAATTAATGAGAGAGAAAGGGAACTTTCATCATTCAAAAATAACAGGGTAGTATGGGGGATTTGTGAAATTATACCCCAACATTTATAATTTAAAATAAAAGGTCATAACAATATTATGAAATATGGATAAAAATAGGAAGGAAGGAATCCCTTAATTGGAAGTGTGATCCCCAAGGCTTGTGAGGGGCTTAAGAGAGGCTTCTTTGGAGCTTGGGGCACCTTGGGAGGATTACAGAGAGAGGAGGACACATATGGGATGATCATCAAAGGCTTTGAGTGAAGAGAAAGTTTGATAATGGGTGGGTTTATATAGGAAAATAGAGGGAATTCGTTATTATTTAGGTTTTAGCCACCACACATTATACTAATCAAGACCCCAAACCAACTGATGGTTTCTCCCATAGTTTTTTCCAATGAGGAGTAGACAAACATATTTGATATGGCCAATGGCCTAACTTCTAATAATAATATTCATGTTGATGTGAAGGTGAGTCACACTATCATGGAAATCATTTTAAATAGATAAAATGGTTTATAAGTCTTTGAGGGTCCAATAAGGATTTTTAAAATAAATAAAATAAATGTATAATCACAATAATTTAATGGTAAAACATATATTGGAAGAAATGATGTTTATTTAATTTTATTACATCACTATTGGGTCATTATGATGACATAAAACATATATATTTAAAAAATATTTATTTTTTACCCAAACAAATCGATTGTCTAAGAAAATTAGGAAAAAATTCACTCTTTGATAAATTCAACATCCTAATTACAAAAAATGATTAATTTTATATAAATAATTATCTAAATATTTGAATTTTTATCTGGAAAATCAAAACCCACATTTATCAAAAAATCACTATTTTTGACACAAATAGATTTCAATCCTTAATAAAAATTCCAATTATATTCATAATAATTATACGACCTTTTATATAATATCAAAATTAATTTTTTAATAATATTTAATTAAAATATTATTCAATTAAATAATCCATTATCTCATAAAAATAGATTTATTAATTAACTAAAAATTTAATTTTTTTCTGTAAAAAACTTTTAACAATGTAACAATAAAAAATGAATGTATATTCTAAATACACAAAATAATGTACATAATCATAGTACTAGGGTATCATTATATAACCCACTATAACACCTACATTTAACCTATGGTTAAGGTGTGTGATGGTGGTAGACTCTTGGCTGTCTTTGATAACATTGCTAGGGTGGTAATCTCTATCAACTTTCCCTTCTCATGTAGGTTGTTCCGTTCAACCATAACTTGCTGAAGAACATCTTGCGCTTGGCCAAGAGTGAAGCCCACCGATGAAACCTATTTTCCATGCTTTGATTAATGGGCTTTGAATAGAGAAAATCTACTGAATGAGGCCATCACATCCAATGTGTGAGTAAATACTATTTTTTAAATCCCTATATTTATACTAATCATGTGATCACTATTTAACGACTTTATTAAAAATTGACAGAAATCATAACAATTTTTTAAAATCCAAAAAAATAAATCCAATTAAGTGAATATGTTATATAACCATTTTACATAATATCAAATTTAATTAGATCAAGAGGAATTTCCATTAATTAATTTTTTGGTCGTCATAGTCTTCCCCCCTTATAAAAGTTTTTCATTCAAATTTCCTTTTACAAACTAAGATGAAAAAATGTGTGCGTACTTCTCATTCATCTCTTCAATGAGTTCATCAATCATTCATATTATCATTTCTTTTTGGTTGAATGTATCCCCAAATCACAATGGTACCTTGGGGTTTTTTCAAAATCATCTACTTCTTTTGCCCAAAAACTCCACATCCATCTTGTATTATATCTATTAAAGCACCTATGTATCATAAAAAGGTATTTATTATATAAAATGTTGAAAAATCATCTTGAACATGTTTTTTATAAAAAATTCTAACTGATTCATCTTCAAATATTGAAAAATTGGGTTATAGTAAATCTGTTTTTTAATATCCAAAAAGGGATAAATCTATAAATTGATACATATAGGTTTCTCAGAGGTCTCCCTCTTCTTTAGCATCTAGAAAAACAATTAGGGAATCATAATTTTGAAATAATGTAAAGAAATTGAAAATGCCCTGATGGTTCTTCACACGCTTGGCATGGTAAAAAGGTTGAGGGTGCTTGATTGTCCAATAAATGGAACAAGTCCCTTGAAAGGATCGTGCAATGCTAGAGGTATTAGATGCCTCATAAAGTCGTTTTCATATAACCTAGATATATAAAAAATATTCAATGTCTTCAGCGCAAGACATCTAGATAATCATTCAAGATAGTTCTTTAAGGAGATAGAGAATAGCTGCCTGTGATATTCTTTCTTCCATGTTTTAACTGAGATAAAAAAAGTACAATTAAGGTGTTTGTGAAATTTTCTAAAATAATTTAAAAAAACAATGTGCGTAGAATGATAAAACTGTATATGAATAGATTAACCAATATTGTGATGCCTTATGTTTCAATTTTGGTTATCCATGATCTATTTATTATCATATATACCTAGGGGAATTTTCTTATTCCATTAAAAATGGATCAAACTAAACTTCTTAATTTACCGAAGAATACCCCCTGAGGGTATTGTAACCCAGAGTCTAGTAAGGCCCCTTTTAGGGTACTAGGATACCCGGGTCATTCTCGAAACTCCTTGTTGGAGTTTTGACTCCTAGGTACATTTGTTCCAAATCCGCCTCTAAATACTTGTATCCAAACAATGATGTATTTTCTTAAAAAATCACTTATTGAATACTCACAAATAAATAGGGATATTATTATTATACTTAGTCTATTTCGGAAGGATTTAACTAGGGTTTTATAATCCTAATCACAGACCAAACAAAAACTATCCTCTGAAACCAACTATACAACAATTCTCTTTATTAAACTCTTAAAAATGATTTATTACATAAAATATTCACTTGATACAACATGGATGTCCAATAGGTCTAGTGTCTTTGGGAATTAGGAAAATTACATAATGACATAAAACCTGAAACTCATCATCTTTATAGAAAAAATGTTTTACATGACCACTACATTCCCTCGTACTTAGCATTTCATGGGATAACCGATGGACATGCATTAAAAAAGGGATTAATATAAAACCTAGAAAGGGAGTAAACAAGGAATAACTAAAATAATAAAATAAATGTTAGGAAATTTGAATATAAATTGAGAGTAAAATAATCATGAATAAAAAGGAATGATAAAAGATGATTATCACAACCTGGAAATTTGGCATCAACACTTAACATGGTATCAGCATGAGCCAAGTCTCATTTCCCATGGAGCACGAGTTGACCCTCATTGAACAATAATTAGCACAAGCAAAACCTAGTTGCTCTATAATTATAATGATTAAACACTCATTTAACTTAATGTATCATGATACTAATCTTTACCCAATGAATTGGAGTGCTTTCAGGAAACAACTTTCTTAAATATTTTATTTCTTGAATATGTGTGCCACATAGATCATTCAACATGGATTCATTAAAACTCATCATTTATTCCATGATAATGTAATTTATAATTAATACATGAAAATATATGATCAATAATTAAATGTACCTAAAGTTGAATACATTTTATAAAAAAATGGTCATGGTATTCACTACATAATGACTTTGGCATGAGAAAAACCGCAGTGCTATTTCGGCAGCATAAAAATGTGACATAAGATTTCATATAAATGTTTGATGAGAGATAAATTTGTATCACATAACATTTACATTACATATAATGTATTGGGTTCATATAGATACATTTTCATACAAATATAATTGAATTTAGATTCACAGAACAAAATAATTTATTGAATGTGAGTGAGAAAAGAGAAATTCCTTTCAATCTTATAGCATGGTTACATGTGTACATGTGAGGAATTAATTTGAGAGAAAATGGACTCTTATCAATCAAACATAAATATGGATGAATGGTGGAGGCAAGAAATCATACCTCAACATTTATAATTGAATATACAATGGCATAACAATATTAAGAAACTCGGATAAAAAGAAGAAGGCAGGAATCCCTTAGATAGATGTGTGATCCCAAAGTCTTGGGAGGGGATTGAAAGAGGATTCATGGGAGATTTTGGATCCTTGGAAAGATCCTAGTGATAAGAGGGAAGTGATTGGTCGAGCTCCAAATGATTTGAGTGAAGTGGAAGTGGGACATTGGGGGGGTTAATATAATAAATGATACGTAATCATTATTATTTAGGTTCTCGGCACCTCGCATTAATTAGGTTCTCCCCCCCCCTTCACCGCTCGGCCGTTACGGCCGAGCCGCCTAGCCGCACCCGCGCGTCAGGCCGGGCCGCACCCAGGCCGGGCCGGGCCGCGCCCAAGCGGGCTGGACCCAGACCCGGTTTGGGCCGACACTTGGGGTATCGGGCCGGGTCGGACCGGGCCCGTACCCCCTATTACCGAACCTCTTTTGGTATTTTGCCCATAACGTGACATGCAGACCTCTGATCGACGCACCGTCAGTTGAATAGCGATCCTTGGATTGAGACGGTTGTTTCGGTATAGTACACTCATGGCTTCAGAGTACTTTTTGTTTGACCGGGTTGGTTCGTGCACGAAACCAACCGGGGCCTTAGAGCGGAAACACTTATAACTTGAGCTCCGGACATCCAATTGACGTGTCGTTGACATTGTTGATTTATCTAAGCGAGAAGGAACTTTTGGATTAATCTGATCTAGGTTTGGACGCAGTTGGAGTATGGTCGGTTCGGTTTTGACATAAAAACCAACCGGGGCCCTGGGACAAAAAATCCAATAACTCTCAGATCGGGCGTCCGAATGACACGCCGTCTGTGACGTTGAGTTCCTGTTGACGATACGGAACTTTTGGATACATCAACTTCGGACTTTGTGTCAGTTGATGTATCAGCCCCTCGGCTCGTGGACCGGACCCTCCGAAACGATCTTGTTGTGTGTTGGAACCCTAGAGCTGGCTGCGTCTGTGACGTCGATGACGACTATACAGAAATCCTCCGTAGATTCGATAGAGACGACTACAGTACTCAGCGATCCTACGTGGATCAGTGCTACCGATCCTGTGTGGGTCAGATCCTGTGTGGGTCAGCGCTCAGCGGTCCTGTGTGGGCCAGCACCTACAGATCCTATGTGGGTCTGATCCTATGTGGGTCATTGCAGGGGTTAGTTACCTATCGATCCTGTGTGGGTCAGAACCTATGTGGGTCATTGCGGGGGTTAGTAATTATCGATCCTGTGTGGGTCTGACGGCTTTGATGAATCAGTGGCTATATCTGATCATATCTATCGTCATACGAAGAAGAGTAGTTGTGTGATCTTAATCTTGACTTGCTTTCCTATGTGGATTACGTTATGTTTACCTGTGTGGATCGGGTTGTGATTTCCTGTGTGGATGTGATCGAACATGGTCTCGAAGGTTGGAGCGAACTGGAATTGATGAATTAGGTATATGTATGGGCATATACCTAAGTAGAGTGTAATGTTACATTGTGATTGTATCTTTCCTTTGTGGATTATCCTTTGTGGATTATCCTTTGTGGATTCTGGGAGACCTTCGGCGGTCTCGGGGTCCCTACTAAGTATCTTATACTCACCCCTGCACGGGCTATGCCCACACTACGTTGTGTTGGTTGCAGACGAAGGACAGCGTTGATCATGGTTGAGGCACGAGGAGCAGGGCGGTACCTTGAGGTGGACCATTGGGCGGGACGTCGACGGAGCGGACAGCTGGACCCGAGGAGCTGTGAAGGATATCTGTACCCACCCTTCATGTGGGACTTCAAGTGGACGGCTCGAGGATGTGGCTTTACTTTCAGTTGTTGTTTTCCCTTTCTAGTTGTACTTTACTTTCAGTTTGGGTTTGTATTCTAGCCCACTTACTTTTCCACAATTACTGTTATACCCAGTTTGTACTTAGTGTTTACTTCTACCACTTGCTGCTCTATGGTGTTTGTTTACTTTACAAAGGCAATGCCTTCACTTTTTATCTGGAATTAAGCCTTGGTTCTAGTCGCCAGCCCCTGACGTATGGAATGCAGGCTTGGGGTAGAATTAAACACTAAGTAAAAACTTGGTACAACAGTAAGTGTGGAAAAGTAAGTGGGCCAGAATACAAACCCAAACTGAATGTAATGTAGAACTAGAAAGGAAAAAACAACAACTGAAAGTAAAGCCGCAGCCTCGAGTCGTCCACTGGAATTCCCACATGAAGGGTGGGTAAAGATAGCCTCCACAACTCCTCGGGTCCAGCTGTCCGCTCCGTGTATGTCCCACCCAATGGTCCACCTCCAGGTACCGACCTACTCCTCGTGCCTCCACCACGATCAGCGTTGTCTGTCGTCTACAACCAACACAACGTAGTGCGGGCATAGCCCATGCAGGGGAGAGTATAAGCTACTCAGCAGGGACCCCGTGACCCCCGATGGTGTCCCAGAATCCACAAAGGATAATCCACAAAGGAAAGATACAATCACAAAGTAAAATCCTACTCTACATAGGTATATGCCCATACATATACCTAAGTCATCAATTCAAGTTCTCTCCAACCTCGGAGCCCAAGTTCGATCACATCCACACATTAAATCACAACCCGATCCTCACAGGAAAGCATAACATAATCCACATAGGAAAGCAAGTCAAGATTCAGCTCACACAGGGATACTTCTTTGTATGACAATAGAGATTATCAGATATAGCCACTGATTCAACTAAGCCGTCGAACCCACACAGGATTGATAGGTACTAACCCCAGGAATGACCCACACAGTATTTGACCCACACATTATCGATAGGTAACTAACCCCCGAAATGACCCACACAGGATCAGACCCACACAGGATCTATAGGTGCTGGCCCACACAGGACCGCAGAGCGCTGAACCACACAGGATCTGACCCACACAGGATCAGTAGCACTGATCCACGTAGGATCGCTGAGTGTTGTAGTTTTCGACGTCGAATCCACGGAGGATTTCTGCACAGTCATCATCATCGTCGTAGTCGTAGCCAGCTCTAGGGTTCCCGCACATAGAAAGCATGTTTCGGAGGGTCCGCTCCATGAGCCGAGGGTCTGATACATCAACTGACACAAAGTCCGAAGATGATGTTTCCAAAAGTTCTGTATCGTCAACATGAACTCAACGCCACAGACGGCACATCAATCGGACGCTCGGTCTGAGAGTTATTGGCTTTTTCGTCCTAGGGGCCCTGTTGATTTTTAAGTCAAAACTAACATGACCGTACTCCAACTGCATCCAAACCACGAGCGGAGTAAGCCAAAAGTTCCTTCTCACTTAGAGAAATCCAAAAAAGTTGACGGCACGTCAATCGGACATCCGGAGTTCAAGTTATAAGTGTTTCCACTCCGAGGGCCTGATTGGTTTCGTGTACGAACCAACCCAGCCAAACCCAAAGTACTCCTAAACCTTGACTGTACTATACCGAAGCGACTTTCTAGATACAAGGATCGCTATGCAATATATGGTGCATCGATCAGAGGTTTTCGCTCTCATGTTATGGGCAAAAGACTGAAAGAGGTTCGGTAATAGGGGGTTCGGGCCTGGTCCGACCCGGCCTGATACCCCCAGGGTAGGCCCGAACCGGGTCGACCCAAATCGGGTCTGGGTCCAGCCCACTTGGGAGCTGCCCGGCCCGGCTGGCACGGCCCAGCCCGGCCTAGGCACGGCCCAGCCCGACCTGGGTGGCCCGGTGAAGGGGGGGTGCGCTGCCCCCCCGCATTGAGAACCCATGACCCCGATGTGGGGGCCGCACCTACTGGACGACCGGGGGTTACGAACCCCCGATTTTCCCCTGACCGGCCGGCCCGCTCTGGTCGGCCGGCCTCTGCCACCATGGGACCGGCAAGGGCAGGCCCCTCTGTTCCGACGCCGGCAGCCCGGAACCAGCCATCGGTCCCCCTACACCGCCGCGGCCCAGAATCGGCTACGGCCTTGGCCCGTCCAGCGCGGCGCAACTGCATCGCGCCCCTCCACCGTGGCCCCGCTCCGGCCGGTGTGCTTTTGTGCTAATCCGGCGCAGCGTGACAGCACCGCGTCTTTGGTTCATCTTCAACGGCGCAGCGTGATGGCGCTGCGCTTCTCCCCCTTTCCTTAATAATTTTTGCGCGGTGCTTCGGAACTGCGTTGCCTTGCTCATACCGCAACAATATCAAACGACCAAAAGGGAGAGGAGCGGCGACCGTGTTCATGTAGTCCGACCCCCTCCCATTATTGCGGTAACAGGTGGCTCCAATAGAAAAGAAGAAAGTCAACAGAAGACTTTATGAACAACAATTAAAATAAATCCCTACCTCGTCGAATTCAATGAGCGAGGATTCATTGCGGAAAAAGCTTTGCTGATAAAGCGTCGTTGATTTCCGATGATCTAGTGTTCTTCACGTTCTTTGTGTTCTTCGTGTTCTTCGTGTTCTTCGTGAGGAAGAGAAGATATTCAAGAGTCTGAGTGAAATCTCCCTTGCCTCTCAACACCACCAGCCTAATAAAAATAAGAGTTTTCTTATTTTTATTTCACAAGTCTTGCGTTTTAAAATTCAAAAACGAAAGAAACAATTAAGTCAATTAATTGCAACGCTTAAACAGCATCATTAATGAGGCGTTTCATAAACGGAATAAACGCATGGGTTGAATTCATTAAATAGGGGGTGTGGGTGTGTTACCTAATTAGAGGAGGGGGTTGAAAAAGGTGAAAGAAATGGTGGGGCTCTTGTGGGCCCCACCTCACAAATATCCTACCAAGTGGGTAGGAGATTGTGGGTCCCACATCACCCACTTAACATAAGTTAATCAAAATAAAATAAAAATAGTTTTTTCCACTTTTATTTTATTTCTTAACTTAACCCCAAAAATTAAAAACCACACCCGAGAAAACGCAACTCTGGAAAAGATGTTTCTAAGAAAAAACTGGCATTGTGATTCCATCGGTGCCCTCAGAATTTGATTCCCAGCATGGGTTAAAAAGTTAGAAAAACCCACTCGTTCGTTCACTGAACATACCAGAGCTAATCTTCAGAAAAAGATTCTGGGCACACCGGGCCTCGGAATCAGGTGCCGTCAGAAACAGCGTTCTTGTAAAATCCCAAAGAAAATTTAGAAATAAAAAAAATTTCCTTGAATTTTTCAGGTCTTTACAACCAGATCAATGTCAGACTCTACCTCATCAATAGTGATAACATATTCCATTGTTTTCTAAATATTATGTAGTTATTGATGATTTCATTCAAAAATCCTTGACTTGGGGAAATGATTCACATTATACCCGTGTTCCTTGATGTTGAAACACTACACTATCGAGTTACTGTTCAGATGAAAATTAACATCATCTTCCATGATAGTGGGATTAATTATATCTAATAACTAGTTATTAACATGATTCCCCAGTATTCCACATTAGAAGCATTTCTTCATTCCCTTTAGATTGTTCATTGGATTTTTCTTCCCGTAATTTAAAAATGTATGATATTTGTTTTCATTCCATAATGGGATGTATCTTTTGATCGACAAATAATAAACTCTATTTTACTCTTTTTATATCCCCGAAAATGAAGCCTCTAGGATTCTAGGATATATTTTTCATCAGTGTTGTACCAACATACAATATCTTAAATGATGTCAAAGTCTTGATTCACCAATGCTTCTTAACAATAGATATTTTGTGTAATAAATAATCATCTACATTACTTTAGTGTTAATGTCATATTAAGAGGTATATCATGAATTTCTGTTGAATTTTTTTCATAAACATCGATAGTCTCATCATCCATTTTTATCATACCAAGGAACACCTTGTCCATGCTAAAACATAGAGTTTATGGAAAATATTTATTGGAAAATATTTTCATTATATATGAGGCCTTTATCTCATAATGGATTTGATTACATCTTCCACTTTTTTATGAGTAAGAGAGTGTTCCATGCGATTCATGTAATTATTTTTTACTCGACCCCATTGTTAAAGTAATATCATGAATTTTTGAGCTCCTCTTCCCATAAAATATGGCATTTCAATAGAAAAAACATCACATTTACTATCAAATTGATTATTCATATTTCCATCCATTAAATAAGAAAAAATAATTTACAAATAGTTTGGATTGAATGCTTGACTTATTAGAATAAAACTGCAACCATTAATATAGAATGATAAACATGTAAATAAAAATTATATCATTCTATTTGATTCCCTATTTATCAATTTTGTTTATCTACGGTGATAAAATTATACATTTGGTTCATAAAATATATCATTAGCCGCAATGTCCAAAGAGATCTACATTTTCTGCTAAAACCAACAATACATGCCTAATAATTTCACACATAATATTACATGATTTTATAAAATATTATCTTTCAGATACAGAAAACACATCATAATGTCCAGTGACTTTGGATTATTTAATACATAATTTGAAAGCATGAAAATAAATTAAAAGTATATTTTACTAATTGTTCATAATTTTCTCCTAACACACATTGAGACCTTTTGTATGTTTTGGTTAAACAAGTTAATACATGAAAAAATAGATTAGCTATAAATCCTATTAAGGGAATAAACATAGTAATAAAGAATAGAACTTGGGTTTGGACTGAAATCCTGAGGAAATAAAATGGCAAGGAATAGTAATAAACATATGGAATAATAGAATTTAGAACATGAGATCATGCAGTCATTGAATCACATTAATATAGAAGAATCATAAATAATGAAATAATCTTGATTCAAGGATATTTTCACATGTTGGGGCACCAATAAATGCGAAAGACCAAGACCGTTTCACCTGGGTCATGAGTCATGAAGAACCACCAAGACTGTTGCACATGACTTCTCGATAGACTATACACTACCCAAAGGATTGGATAGTTACTTGGGCTCAATGATCACAAATCATTCATAAAATTTGTTTTCGACATGAAGAATAATAAGTATGGAATCCAACATAAACAAATTGAATACCCAGGGAAATAATTCGGTGTCATAATCATGTCAAAAGAAATATTATATGGGACAGTCATATTGGTGTCCATGAAAAAAAAATTTAAATAAATAGTAGACATTAATATAGTAAAATAGGAATAGATTATGATAAATGACATCAAAACTAAGAGAAAACATGTTAAAATATTGTATATGAAAAATTATTAAAAAAAATTATTGAGTTTTAAAGGATAATTTTCCAGATTCATAAAAATAGAAAATGCATAGTTGATTGTATTAAATAATAAATTGACCAATATATTTTTCAATCTTAAATTTACTATTTTTATATAAAAATTGATTCTTAAAACGTATTATGTATTTCACATAAAAATTGGTAATAAATTGGGAGTTCCCTTTATTAGGGATTTCCTGTAAGGATTAATTGAGAAGGGTGCCTTTATAGTAAATATATATCCCTAAAAAAGAAGAACGAGTTTATTTGGATACATTATTCAGGAACATTTTATATAATTTATACGAAGTATAAAAAAACATGTTACATTATTTTAATGTGGGAGAGTGTTTAACAAAATGAAAAAATGGAGGATTATAATGAATTCATTCATGTTAAAACTACTGAAACCTGATCTTAATGTCTTTGATAATCAAATTAAATCCTTAAATTTGTTTATTCATAAAATTATCTATAAGTGTTTGATTTATTACTAATTCATTATGATCATTTATTGTAATTTTTATGAGTTATTATATATAGTATCATCGTTTATTATTTTTCATTACCTTTGTTTTCATGATCTGTTCTTTTTGTATACGTGTATGAAAGATCATGTTTATTGGAAAGTAGTTGTCCCAAATTGAAATTATATGTCACAAATGGAATTATGGTAGTTTATTTTTTTTCTTACATTTAATTTTTTAATATGTTATGGGTATTAATCATTATATTATACATTAATGATAATCGGTTAGATTTAGTTGGAGGTTTCTCAATCATCAGCAACAGTTTAACTCTATTATTTAATAATATGTTTATATTCTGGTTCTATAACATAAAAATAAGATTTCATACATATATTATAATATTTTTGAACAATAAATTTTTTTATGTACAATAAAATTAAATTATATTTGATATATTAGTGTAATATTAGAAAATAGATAATGATAGGTGGGGAGATAATAATTAATGAAATGAATGTGGGGAGAAATTAATAGAAAAGGAAAGAAGTTTTTACCTACTAAATTATTCTCCTTGAGAACCTCCATAAGGAACGTGTGTTTGGTAATGTATTGGGAATAAATTCTCTTAGATTTCTAGGAGAGACTTGGGAAATGGTTTATGATTAATTTTCACAAGAATAAGAAATTTAGCAGTTTAAGATAAAGATGGGTTGAGGGTGGTATTTATAGTGTGGGAGAGGGGTTTTTTTTGTTATTTTTTGGTTAGTTTATTATTTTGGATAAAGACTAAGAAAAATGTTGAAAAATGTGAGTAAAAAAATAATAATTTCATGTTATTTCGAACCAGTGGTGCATTTCATCATCTATGGCCCATGAATGAAAAACAATTAATTTATTATCCTTATACAATGAATTATCATATTTAACTATTCAACAAAATTTTTACAATTTTAGATAAATCACAAGAATTCATCCTATAACATTTTAGATAGACAAAATTGAAAAATTGAATCCATTTTGTGTAAATATGTTTTTCCACTTTATATATTTAATTAATAATTAAAATAATCAGTTTCTCATAAAAAATACAAAATTTTAAATTGTAACACAATTTACAAAAGTATTAACAAATAATTAATTTGTCTTAAAACAATTTTACATACATATGAAAAAAATTAAATTTATGAATACATTTTCGGAAGATAATTTTTCTTTTAGATAATAAATAAATTTATAAAATTGTAAATAAACAATAATATATTATCAAAAAATCGTCACTTAGTTTATTATTTTAAAAACATTAATTTAATTATATGATGATATAATTATTTCATATTTTTATTTATATTATAGATATTTTTTATTTATAATTTCATATGTGATATTACTATTCTAATTGTTGGGAAACTATTCTTAAGTGTCAGAATACAATTCCATAGGTCGTGGTATTATTCCATTTATTTAGGTTTTTTACTTTTCATAAATTCATATTATTAAATTAATTATTCATTTTTAATGTTTGAAATTTTTTATAAGTGTTATTTTATGTGATTTATTCTATTTAAAATAATTATAATAAGAGAAATGTAATTAATAATATTTTGGGTCAATACACTAATATATTGAATTAAAGGTAAATAGTAATTGATCATATGAACATCATTATTATATTATATATATCATACATATATCCATCCATCCCCATCACAATATATGTAGATAAAAAATCAAAATCAAAGATAATCTATTTATGTAGATGGTAGTCAACACGTACAGACCAATGACATTATCTTTCTCCCACAAATTTGTAGGTAAAAATTTATATTTGATAATATAATACTAGAATAAAAATAATTTTATATATATCATGTATAAATATTAAACCTTTCATAATAAAAATCCATAAATGATTCTTATAAAAAATGGATTGTACCTCAATGTGGGGGTGGAAGACTATACATATAAATGGGCTATAAAATCACAACCCATATAAAGGATTATGTGGTTTATGATGGTGGTTTAATGATCATAATATAATGTACTTATATTAAGGATACAATAATAATTATATTATGAAAATTATCTTTTATTTAGTGGTGTTATAATAAGATGATATTTGAATGATTTTAGATAAAATGATTACATCTTCATTAAGAGGCCTCATGTAGAACCATTCACAAGGACCCTTGGAATGTAATTTTAAGATAACCATGAAATCTAATTGGTGGATATCAATGTATATATGGGAATTGGGTAGGGTTTTCATGAGATATGGGAATAAATTTATGGTAATGAAATTTTAGATCAAGTGTCCCTTTATATGTGTAGGGAATGAATATCTAGGAATTAAAACAATATTAAAATACAATAAATTTATTCAAAGTAAAAATCCATCAAAATAGATAAAATAATATGGGAAATTATATAATGATGTAATTATCTCAAAAAATGGAAATGGTGTTTAATTTCTCACAATTTAATTTCCTACATGTTGTCTTTCATTATTTATGGATTTTTTAATGAATTATTTCGTAACATATAATACATTAATATCAATTTTGACACTATTAGTTTTGATTATAATTATTGAAAACTATATATTAAGGGAATTATACTCAATATATTTATGGCATCTAAAATATTCAGTATTTTTTTATAACACTCAGTGAAGAAAGTAATTCACAAAATAATTATTAGTTTTACCATTTTTAAATTATTGAATTAATGTTTCAATTATTTCAAATAATATTATTTTCCTGTTGTGTAAGAACATTATTCAATTATTCAGTTATTATAAATCATAAATAAATTCCAATGATATTTAAATATTTTATCATTTATATAAACATTTATAATTCACCTTACACTTATTTTATCCTTATTACAAAAATGTACAATTATTATTGTCGGGTGTGTGAAATATCTTTTATTTATTTATTTATATAATATAATGATAATAATAAATTATATAGAAAATAATTTGGTATCATTTTCAATAAATGAATGATAATGGTCAGACTGAACTAATCATAAACGATAAAGACATGTATTAGAAGAATCTGAAATCCATAACCAAATTTTTTGGCAAGGTTCTACCCATATTGCCATTACATCTATGATAACAATTATCAAAGGTCACTATTAATATTGAAAAAATATGACATATATATATATATTTTAAATATAAATCTTTCAATAATGGGATAAATTTTTTATGATTTAACATCAATAAGTTTTAGTAATTCATTATTAAAAAACATTGAATATTGTGATATAAGTATTTTTTAAGATAAATGAATTCTTAAGCACGAATGATGATTTTATCACTATCCTTGAATATTTTTATGATTTTTGAAAAATGCTATTGAATATATAAATATTTTAAATATAATTGTCTTGATAATTAATTTTTGATTTATTTAATTTGAATATATATATAACAAAACACTCATTAAATAAATACTAATCAGAATAAAATCTATTTTACATTTAAATGATTTTAATAATTATTTATAATCTATTAATAAAAATTGAATTAATTTTATACATGTGTAGCCATAATCATTACATAATATAGATATTTTATTAATTCCATCAATTCCAACAGCTAAGCGATAACATTCATATTAAATAAATATATTTCAAAAGTACAATAATGTTTTTTATTATAATTTTTTGGAAACTATTTGTTATCCAATAAATATATTTTTATTAAGCTGAAAAATATCATATATTTCCTCGGTGTTACATGCCTAGATTTTTTGTCACTTATACCACTAATATCTCTATATAGGATGTTTTAAATATTAACATATATAATTATGAGTTGAGTATATAAATTCCCTCTGAAGGGAATTCTTTATAACTCTAATTAAAATATATAAAAATTAATAATAATTAAACCTTGAATGACCTATTTAAAAAAATATTAAGAATAATATTACACATGTAATCAATCTAGAATTTTTTTCTATTCCACATCATCATTCATAATTTAATATATCACATATACTTCACATATCATTATATAAACACCCATAATACATATAGAAAGACCTATTCAAACCCATGATGTTTTCAACCATCAAGGAAGCCATTATTGTAACATTAACACCATCTATATATCAAAAATAAGTAACCTGATAGTCATTTTTCATCACCACCATGTTGATGAAAACCCATGAGAAACTATAAAATATATCAAAATTTTCTCATTTTCTTACTATCCACTACCGGTACACTAGTAACACCCTTATTGATTACAAATAATTTTAATATTGATTTCATGAAATAGTGAGTGTATAAAAAACAAATCTTTTTTATAACCAATACGATAAACATAATTTTTATTCTTCTAGGTATGAAATTTCTAATATATGACATACATGGTTGTGTTCCGGGTCATTTTTGGGATTTGATAGAACCAACATAATTTTTGCTAAATAGTAACATACCCTTATGAATAGTATCTTACCATTATGAATAGTAATATAAAATAATGAATATTAATGTTTCCCTTATGAATATTAATATGTCTGTTATGAATTGTAACCTCACCTATGAAAGTATTAATAAAATTTAGGCACCTTATAAATAATGTATGAAATTTTTATAAATTAGTATTTATGTATTCATATTTTTTTGATTCAAAAATATTTAAATGTAATTTTAACTTAACAAATTAATAAGTTTTCATAAAATGTGTTCCTAAATAAATATTTTTCCCTTTTGAATTTAGGAAAAATTTAATAAGACCATAGATTATGTTTGAAATATATATAAAAGAAGTTTTAAATATAAAATCTATAATTTCTCATGAAAATAATAATTTTAATTAAAATTTTAATTACAAATATTTTGAAAAAAAATATGATAAAATATAGTTCATTTTTTCGATTCAACACTTCTAAAAATTGTTACGATTATTTTTGTGTATTTTTCTATAATTCTACAATTTTATGTGAATAATAAAATATGATAATTACTATAAATACTAAATACACTATTTATTGAGTCATAAGTGATTTAAGGATGATGTAAGACCACTTGGATCAAACTCACCTGAAAATATTACTATTATTTGTCTCCTAAATAAATACAATTTCTCTTTGTGATCATGAAAATAAAATAATGATTAAGATATTCAAAAATTACTACTCCCCAGCACTATAACCCCCTCCCCACTCCCTCTTCTCTTTACTCCTCTCTTGACTTGTTCTTGTTCTAAATTATTCTAAAATATCATCTTGATATCCTACATCATGTCCATCAGCCATTGGTCTCATAAAAATGCCCAATTATATACCCTATAGAGGCTCTCAATGATGACTAATTCAAGAGGTAAATTCCTCTTTTCAATTCTTTTACTTTCTTTTCATGTTCCTTTTTTTCTGTTATTTCCTAATCTATGTTTATACAATTTATTTTGAAAACTATTGAATCTTATATTTAAGGTATCTTTTTTATTATTATGGAATAATATATTATCATGTCTCTATTATCCTCATTTTACACTAGTAGTAATGAAATCGTCTCCGATGTGCTAATTTACAACATTCAAGGACGATAGATTTTCAATTTCTATTACCAACATCAATTCTAATATAGAAACCATTGTTATGGTTGAGAAAATCTATAAAATTTTTACTATATCTCATATAAGGTTCTGTTAAATATTAATAGAAATGTTTTTTATTTATAAATCAAATTGTGTTCATTGTATTAAAAAACTATCAGTTAACCCAAATAGTTATCATTATCTAATTTTTACCATGGTTCGCATTCACTACAACTAACCAAATTAAATTTACAACCATGTATCTTTCTGGATGTTCAATAATCACAAATAACTTCAATTCTGGACAAACATCCACATTTTACATGATTCATCATTCATTTATATATGTAAACCAATCATGAAACAAACAGACACAAACAAAGAATCCAAACATCTAAGGCCATCAAAAAGGACTTCACTGAACTTAATAAGTTTATAATAAATCAATTATGTGAAGATAAGGTTCTATAATTATTAGTTAATGATCAAAAAGTTTATTATACAGGTCACTAAGATCAAATATAGAACACCATTAGACTTAAGTTAATGATTTCATCATCTCACTTCTATTTATGTGAGATATTATATATTCACTACAATTAATTATGTATGATGTATATATACATAAAATTAATATAAAAAATCCTGAATCTAATTATTTTCATTATATTAAATTTTTCATTTAATTATTATTAATTTCTTGTCATAAATTCATTTAATTACAATGTTGTAAGTATTTTCTACCTGAACCTCCATTTTTATTCTGGATGCACTTCTTCTCTAATCCCCTCAATGATATTATTATTTATTCTAATTTACTCCTCATAAATATTTTATTAATGATATATATGTGTGTACCAACCATAATCATATATTAATTTTTGGGGAGTTATATATTTAAATGTATATTTGAAAAACAATTCTTGAAATACGATCTCAAATCATGGAACATGTCAACTTCTTACTAATTTTGAAGATAGATTTATAATATGCAATAAAGAATATTTACCTTTTTAAAATAAAAAATTTCAAAAAGAAAAATCTATTTTGGATCATTTCTAGTTTTACTAATGAAAACATTCCTTTTCACTTTAATGTATCTTTAATGAGTTTCATTAAACACAGGAATTTTTTTAATTATAATTATTCAATCAAAACAAATTATTCATTACTTACCACTAGTAGGAAATAATTTATTCCAAAATTGTAATATATATGTGATCAATTTTTCAACAATATTATACATATGTTTAAAATCATATTTATGAAAAAAAATGATTTTCTAAAAATTACTCTTTGTTCCAAATTTAAATGGATTTTTCTCAACTCACGTTTTATTTTATGAGATATAGGCCTTTATCACCACATAATCCTAGAATGTGGTGTATTTACATCCCCTTGCTATATCATACCAGGAGTCTCATAATTCTAGTTATACTCTGGGAGATTATGATTTTCATTTTTCAAGGTGCTGTGGGACATTTTTGAAATGATTAAGGATTATTTCCTCAATAAATTTGTAGTGGAACTATTAGAATGTATCTCTATATGATACAACATACTTTGATGAATATTTATTATCATATAGGTTTATCTCCAATGATATAATCTTCAAAATATTTTGTTGAAATTTTTTAGATTTGTTTGAATGTGAATATTCTATCTTGATACCATTCACCATATTACTTTGAATGGACAGTGTTTATGTTTAATGACTTGGGAATTTTGATAACATTTAATATGTTAGTTTCAATATGAATGTATTTGTTGTTATAGATTATACCCATTGATAAAATTAATTTATTGGATTTTTCATGTGATTGTTGGGGCCAGTTATAGCCCTTAGATTCATCAATACATCTCATGAGACAAACAAAGGATTGGTAAGAGGCCTTGCCAAAATGGTTATTTAGGGTCTTGGGACATGGCCTTGATGGTGTAGTTATGATATCCTTCATTATGAATTACCACATTATGAAACTCAAAATTGAAATTTCATGTGGTTATTCGACTAGTAGAACACTAATTATAGTTCTTTATTATGGAATATTTACTCAGCTCATATTCATGCCATATTACATTCATGATTATTATTTCAGAATTCAGGTGTTTCAAGCTATTAACGATGAATAATGTTTATATTTAAGATATTTTCCATTTTATTTATAATCCTTACTGAGAATCTGATCTCACCCCTTTATTATGATTAATTTCTTCATGATAAGAATAAGTTTATTCATGAATGCCCTGTAGGGGGAACTAATAGTTGTGGATGTTCAAAATAAAACATATATGTTTTATTTTTTTCAATATTTAATGTAAAACATATGTACGTATCTAGGTTTTAAAAATTACTAAACTACTTAGACCATTGATATTTAATTACATGTAAGCATGCCTATGTAATAAAATATTGCATTGGCACTCGGCTTCTGGGTTCTGTGCATTACAATTGATATTAGATAAAAATTAGTAGAAATTGTAGAATGTATATTTATAAAAAGTAGACCAGGTGACAAATAAATAAGATATTCATTGAGGGTAAACATAAAATACCATTATTCTATTTTTATAAGAAATATATTTTGTAGATATTTCAGGAAAATAAAGTTTATAATGGATACTACAAGTGAATGTTGTTCTAGAAAAAATGTACCTAGGACTGAAAATGATGAAAAGGAATTTTGGGATTAACCTAGTGTATCTCGGTACACAACAACATACCTAACTGAAGCCCTAGAATAACACTCCCTAGAGATATTCATAGGATAATTCACATCTACCTTACAAGATAATATGAAGGTTTTATAATGTATCTAATGTATATGGATCCAGGAGTTTTGATGGATAATGTTTTGGTATTTACTATACATGATTTTGGTTAAATAGAGTTAAAAAATTTAGGAGCTCATATGGTACATGAAATTTTTTAGAAATGGATCCTAGCGTAAGGAATTTGAACTCAAACAGTGCACATGATAGAAATAATATGAAAGATAACGTCTCTCATGGTCTTAAGCCACAGATACAATGGAATATAATCTCCCAATTATCCTCATTATATATTGAAATAGTATATTGTGTTAAAAACGTATTTAAAGAATTACTAGAGACCTATTTAATTTAAGGGAAGAAAAATAAGAAGAGGACGATAGAGAAAAATATGTATAAAGGTAATATGGAAAGAAAGATTTTCCCACTTGTGATAAATGTGGAAAAAATCACCCAAACAAATAGTTTAAGGGAATGTGAGTATGATATAAGTGTTGAGAAAAAGGACACCAATTTCCTGATTAGATGGGAATGAAAATGGTTTCCAATGTACAATTCTCTAAATGCAATGTGATAGGACACTATATGAATCAATGTTTCAAGCATCATAGGAATATACCCTAAATGATGATACTAGATAATGATCATGTTATGAAGTTGTTGAAGATGAATTATAATGATTAACATGCCTAGTCAATAATCATGTCATTTGATATTTTTAGCAATGTTCTTGTAATAAGAATTATGGAATATATGAGGATTGTTCTGCAATAATTTATCATTAATGATTTGTGACATTATGTTAAATGGTATGAACAATAGATATTACATTTCAAGTTATACATTTTGAAAAAAAATGGATGGAAACATTTAATAGATTTACAATGATGTAAATGATGATGAATAAATGAATCATTTGGATAAGTACTAATACACTGAAAACTGATTATGGAAATTAAAAAAAGTGTTCCATGCTATCATTTATGATTTTTACAACATTTTTTGATATAAGCAATATATCCAATAGAATTTGTAAGGATTATTGTATGTTTCGAATATTTTTTTATTGTAATTTATGTTATTACAAAATTTCAAGAGGAAACATGATGAGGATATTCAAATTTTAGGAATTTGAGAATTTATAGTTACATATGTTTGTTAAATGAAAATAAAGAAGGAGATTTATTGAGAAGGATAGATCCAAGATTTCATAACAAATGAGGGTTTCTACAGACCCATATAACATGGGTCTAAGAAGGATTGATAAAATAATGATTATAAAGTATTGGATCATGATCTTTTGGAATGATAAATCATTTATTAGATGGTTTAAGTTGATTATTCTATGAGGATTTAGATATTAATATGACAACATGATGAAACCTATGAGAATAAGAGATATATATATTGTTCATGGAACAATCCTAGGATAAGAACATGTTAATTAAATAGAAACATATATTAATACTCTTATAGAGTGAAATAATTACTCAAATCTTGAAATTATGAATTAAGACAAAATGTTTCCCTATTTTGATTTCTTTTTCATAATTGTATTTTATGGTTTTGTGGTAATTATTTCCATCGATGCATGTTCTCTATAACATTCCATCAGAACATGATGCTTTGATTATTGTTAAATGTCCATGTAATCCAATTAGAATGTGTTGGTTTGTTAATACGGATTCATTTCCCTTTAACTATTATTATGAGGATATTTGAGCCATATTTTTTTATGTGGTTTTCCTACAAGGGAATTTTCAAGAATCAATCATCATCTTTCGAAACTCAATTTCATAATTTCAATGAAAAATTTTTTATGAGGGGATAATATACACCCCAAGGATTTACAAATAAATTTAATGGTTAATGAATTAATCTATGAGTATATACAAATAATGACTTTTTATAACCAAGAAAATAAATATAAATTTTCCACTTCTATAATTAGAATTTCCATAATCTGACATACATGGTTGCGTTAATGGTTATTTTTGGAGTTTGATATGACAACCATATTTTTTTTGTTGAATAGTAACCTACCCTTATTAATAAAAAAATACATTATTAATAGTAATCATACCCTTTTGAATTATATTATGATACTCAGGAATAATAACCTCACCTATAAAAGTATAAATAAAATTTAGGAACATTACAAATGAAGTAGAATATTTTATAAATTATCAATTATGTATTTGAATTTATGCGATTTATAAATATTTAATTAAAATTTTAAATTAATAAATTAACTGATTTTCATAAAATGGGTTTCTAAAGAAATATATTTTTGTCCTATGACATTAGGAAACTTGTAAGAGAACATAGTTAATTTCTAAAATAATTATGAAAGAAGTTGTAAATATAAAATCTGAATAATTTCATGTAGATAATTAATTTTTTTAAAATAAAATCTACATATTTAAAATATTATTTTTATAAAAAGGATTTCATTTTTGGATTATACACATCAAATAGGGGTTATAGAGACTTTTTTTGGTTTTTTCTAAAATTCATAAATTTTAAGTGAATGGTAAAATATGGTAATTCATGATAAATACTAAATACATGATTTGTTGAGTCATGTGTTTTTAAGGTTGATGTAATACCACAGGGTTATAACTAAAATTAAAATATCATTATTCTATGTATCAGGAATAAATAATATTTTTGTTCTTGATCAAACTAATAAAATAATGATTAAGATATTCAAAAATTACTCATCCATACACTACAACCCCTCTCCCCTACTCTCTATACTCTTAAATCCTATAATTCTTTTTGACCTTTATTAATTCTCCAAAAATATCCCCCTGAATCTCCCACACTTCTAGAATCCCTTAGATTTATAATAAGACAAAATATTCTCCCATAAAGAGGCTCTGATGGAAGATTAATTCAAGAGGTAAATTCATCATTTCAATTATTTTATTTTCTTTTCAAGTTCATTTGTTTTCAATTCTATCCAAAAAAACTCAACATCCAATTATAATGAAAATTAAATTACGTTAAATTTACTATAAATTTTTTATTATTGTGGAATAAGTAATTATCATCTCTCATTTATCCTTCTTTTATGCTAGTAATAATAAACACCATCCTTGATTTCCTAATTAACCACATTCAAGGATGATTTATCTTCGATTAGTACTACCATTTTCAATTTTGTTCATGAAACCATTATAATGGATTAAACAGACTATAATATATGTTTTATATCTTATATATGGTTCTGGGATCATTTTTTAGATATGTTTCTTATTTATAATGAAAAATGTGTTCATTGTATTCAAAACTGCCAATTATAACCAAACGATTATCATTAAATATGTTATGCAATGATTCATCTTCACTCCATGTTACCAAATGAAATTTAAAACAACATAAACTTTTGGATGTTCACTAATATCATATAACTTCAATTCTGGACAACCATCCTCATTTTACATGATTCTACATTCTTGCATATAGGTATACAAATCATGAAACAAACGGTACCGAAAAATAAAAATTGATCCTATTAAGCCATCAAAATGTCCATGAATATACTTAATAAGGTTATAATAAATCAATTACATTAAGTGTAGCTTACGAAATTATTAATTAATGAACCTAAATATTAATATTCAGTTCATTATTATCAATTGGATAACACCTTCGGATCTAAGGTAAGATTTTATTCATCTCAGAAATATTTTTGTGAGATATTATGTATTCACTACAATAACTTGTGTATGGTGTATGTATACTACCCATTGCTATTTAAAATCATTAAAATATTTATTTTCATGATATTAAATTTATCATTTAGTGATTATGAATTATGGGTAATATGATTCAACTTATTACAATGTTGTATGTATTGTCTCTCTGAACCTCCATTTTCTTTATAGTTGCTCGTCTTCTCTACTTGGATCAATAATATTTTTATATATTATTATGTAATCCTCATACATTCTATTTGAAATATAAATATATTTTTACCAACAATAATCTTAATTTCATTTATGACGATTTATATTTTTAAAATGATCGATTAAAAAGATATTCCCTAAATACATGCTCGATACAAGGAACTGCTCAGATTCGTAAATATATTAAAGTTGAAAATATAATCTATTTTATGTCATACTTATCTTTCTAAAATTGAAAATTCTAAAAATAAAAATATATTTTTGGTTCTTTTCTGGTTTTATGAATGAAAACATTCCTTTTTTCTTTAAAATTCCATTAATGAATTCATAAACCGTAGTAAAATGTTTTAATTCTAACGATTATTTGAAAACAATTTTCACATGATTTCACATAAGTTTGACATAATTTACGCCTCAAATGTAATATCAATTTCCTTCCATTTTTATTCTAGGATAATTTTTTTTAAAACTATATTTATGAAAAATACAATTGATTTCCCAAATGAACTCTTCTTTCCAATGTAAAATGGGTTTTTCTCACCTCACATTAACATTAATGATTTATATGCCGTTTTCACCCCATATTACCTGCATTTGATGTATTTATTTACCCTCTGTATATCATATTAAGAGTATCCTTATTCTAATGATATTTAAAGGGATTATGATTTGATGTTTAATTGTCTTATAAGACACTTTGGTGTTCTTAAGGATTATTTCCTCTCAATTTTTTCAATTGTGTCATTTAAAAGCATCTTTATTTATGTAAACATCCTTTTATGAATCATTTATTTCATAAAGTTTTATCTCCAATGATAAAATTTACAAAATATTTTGTTTAATAATTTATGATTATTTTGAATATATATGTTCTATCTTGATATGATTCACCATATTAGACAGTATTGTTACTTTTTATGTTTAATGACTGGGAAAAGTTAGTAACATTTCATATGTTAGTTTCAATATAAATGTATATTTTGTTTATATTTATCCCCAATAATAAAAGGAATGTGTGGGACTTGTTATGTTATGGAATTGGTCTTCTCTAACCCCTTTATGTGTCGGTAGGTCTTATGAGACAAAATACGATCTTGGCACGGGGCCTTGAAAAAATGGTTATTTATGGTCATGGTAAGTGGCATAGATGATATGATTATGATGTCCTATATTATGAATTCCAACATTATGAAACTAGAAATAAAAATTTCATCTATTTATTAGATAAGTATAATACCAATGATTGTGCTTTATTATGGAAAATTTACTCATTTCATATTCCTGTCATATTATGGTCAAAATTAGTATTATTAAAGGCATGTTTTTTTAGTTATTAACCATTGATAATGGGTTTGTTTATGATATCATTCGTTGAATTTCTCACCCTTAATGATCATATGATCTCACAAATCTCTTATTATTTTTTTCCTTAGGAAATGAGGATTTTTTAATGAATGAATTATAGGCACAAACATAGATTTTTTGATGTACCCAATAAAATATATTTGTTGTATTACATTTAAAGTTGTAATGTTGAACCTATGTATGCGTTAGGTTTTCCAAAACTACTAAACTACATGGTCCTTTGGGATTTGATTCCCTGTAATCATTCCCATGTATGGAAATATTTCACTAGATCTGGGATTATGGGGACAGTTCATTACAACACTTCTAGTAATAACGTAATCCATAATCTAGTAATCTTACTATAATAATTTATAACTATTTGGTTGTTTTATACTCATCGAGTATCTATGTATATTATCTGGTCTTTAACTTGTTGTATTCTCTTCTTAGTAATTTTTTTCACCTATATACATCACTAATATTCACGTGAATCATTTTATGGGATTGAATACCATGGGGACTACTGTTTTATCACATGGCTTCAACCCTCATCCACAATCATTATCAACTTATGTCTTACCCAACTCATATAATATCCACCATGGCTATCCATGTCCTCATATTCATCATCATTAACTCATTACATTCCAACCTCCATATAACTAGTCACAACATCCATACCACAATCACACACCACATTTCATATTAGACCACATAAAATCCATCTATTCATAGTTATAGGAATCAATCAACACAATGATCCTAGGTAATATAATATAAAATCAATTATATATAATGATTCAGTCATGTATAACATTGATTTAGATATTAAAATTAAAAAACACATATCACTAACCTTCCCAATATCAGGGCCATGTACAAACCCTCCAGGATCATCACAATTCCAACAAATGTAAAAGGAATACATTTAATCTACCTCCACCATTTACATGAAAAATATAAATTCAAACAGATCATAATTAAAAATGAATGTAATATGTCACCACCTACATGATTCATGTCATACAAAATGTATCATAGTATCACAATAAATTTTATCATTAGAGAATCTTGTTTTACCATACTTACAAGTTTTGGAACATTACAAAGAAAAGGTAACATGATCCTAAATAAAACACACCACAAAATTATTTATTAATATAAGAATAGTATTCTAACTACCAAATGTTACACATCTATATAAAAATCCCTAACTCAAATTTAAAAAGGCCTCTATTGATATTTTAGAAAATATTCTAAATTGGGAAACACCACTATTGAACAATAGTCATGGCTATTAACATGTGAAAAAGATTTTATCATATAGAATCTAATTTCATTTTCTAGGAATTTATTTGTATGTTGGAATAATGATAAATATAGGGACCTATGAAATAAGTAAAAATTAAAAAACAACAATTATCAATAATAATGTTTTAAAAATTAAAATTCTAAACAATTCACATATAAATAGTAATCGTTATTCAATATCATTTTCTTTATTTCATATTTGAAACCACTTTTATCAATTTTCAACCAATATCAATAAAAAATTTACTGTCAATAATTTATATTTCAAAAAGCATAGACATCCCCTTACATTAAATTACAATCCATAATATTAATCAAAAAAATTAAATATCTATCCTAATTCATTTATCCAATGGTAATTAATATTCAAAAAATAAATATTTATTAGACATTATAGTTTCATATTATAAAATATATAATTTGTTTTCACTATTATTAATAAATATGACATTTATAAATCAATATTTGTATGTTACAAAAATTATAATTATATATTTAGATGTATTTAATTAACATTTAAATATTCCTTAAAGAATGGTAATTATTTTTTGGCAAATAATGATTGGATTATGCAACAATAATTACATACATAGTTCATCATTCACCAATTTCACACTACACTATCAGATTGATTTTACATAGGATGGGGTAATAGATAATTAATGTATTCTATATTAAATTTCAATCATAGAAAAATTATATTATCATTCATTTAATTTAATTACAAATTATGGAAGAAAACAATAACTACACCAAATTAAATATGTCATATACCATTTATTTCCTCTCTGTAAGACATCTCCTACTTTATTTTCATTACGGTTTATCAAATTAAATATATATTAATATTTCTCCACCACACCACCAACATAGTAGTATACATCAAGTCAAAATTATTTTTTTAAGATGATATGGAAATAAATAATTATTTTCAAAATAATAATAAAATTTCACAATCAACTAAAACATTATAAATAAATAACATTAATTTAAAAAATTATTGAGAAAAACAAAAATGGGTTATAAATATGTTCAGAATCTAACCACATGATCAAATATTATATATATCAAATATGATATTAAATTTGTAACTATATTATATAAATGACATAAAAACACAATAAAAAATTGAAACATCTTATTTTTGGATATCATAGTTTCACACATAAATGACCAATTTATTAATTTATTCATGATAATATATATTCTTTTAAATATTATTAACAAAATTTATTATTTTAGTTTATATTATTCACTATACTTTTCTTATATTAGTCATTTATAGAAATGTGAGGAAATAGATGTAGAACAATTTGAGAAAAAAAGAAAAATATTTCCTAAAAGGTAGACTCACATTATAACATTATCTATCAAAGTTCGATTAGTGGTGTTAAATAATTTAAATTAGTTATTGAACAATAAAAAAATATTGATGAGAAATTAATATCATCACTTAAGTAAAAAAAATTAGACATTCCTCTATGAAAGGACAACATCCTTTGGTGGATATTGTTATCTAATGATTATATTGATGTTGATAAAAACATGTGGTATCATAATTTATGTAATTCAGTGTTAAATGAATGGGAAAAATATATTGGGCATATATTACAAAATGAAAAAAGTATTTTTCATGTGAAATGAATTCAAAAACACTAGACCAATAATATTATTCTCTAGAAATATTTACATGAATTTAATAAAATATTTATTATATTTTTTTATTATTCTCATCAAAATAGAGATAAAAATTATCACGAACAACAAATGAAGGATAAATATAATATATATTATGAGAAAAGATACCTAATATTACCATTTTATTCTTTTAGTCATAACATAAAAAATTAAATAATGGCTAATCATTTAGTTTCTTAAAACTGATTCTATAAAAATTATTTGACATTTTTTACATTTAAATTTATAATGATACATTTTCAAGTAGTCCATTGATTACATAAGAAATAGAAATTTTTAATATTCTTCATAATTTGTATGTATATAATATGATTAATATATCATAATATAGGTCTACTTTTTAATTCTATTATTATTAATGGGCTGCATATGATGATATATAAACAATTCATGATGCAACACTCAAGGTACTATAATAATGAATCTAAAAAATAAATCTACAGTAAACACATGGGAAAATTGTAAAATTTAAATTTTATATATTTTTTCAAAAATAATAATGTAATATAATGGTGTTCCACCGAAAAATCCCTAAATTATTTAGTTTCTTATTTTAAATGAATATTTGAATGATTTGTATCAACACAAAAAGAATTAAAATTGATGATATTTTTTCTAACTAATGCATATTCTAAAAAATCATAGGTGATCATATTCTACAACAACTATTTAGGATTCTTATGATATTTTGAGGTTATATGTAAAATAATTTTTAAATAAATTCCCTCATATATTTTAAATTACCAATGATTATATAGTCCCAATGTAAAATTATTGGTTTATACATTCCCTTTAAAAAATTAATTAAATATTTACCTAATAATAAAACATGTAACCTTATTATATGAATGACCTAATGTTAAATGGTGAGATGTGAGAATTATAAAGTATATAAATTATTTTGAAGCATAATTTTATGTAATATTACTCTATAATTATTATTTTTTATTTTGAATAATATCTTGGAATCTATATTTTGCTTAAATTTTATATCCACAATTATTTACATTATCAAAAGTTTGTGTATGAATATCATATTCAATAACCCAACTAAACTCATAAAAATATTTAAATGATAATAAATTTTTAAATATCATTATAAAACTCCTTCATTAATATATTCCTTTCAACATGATGAATAGTTTTATTTTAGAGAAATGATTTAAAAAAATATTAAGATTCCATTTGATGATATTAGATTTATTTGAAAATATATTTAAATACTATAGGACTATCAATAATAGGTAATGTTAAATAAATCTATTTACAACAAATGTAATTATTAATTAATTGATTCTATTTATAGAGAGGGAAAAATATAGGAGGTGGTTTTGAAGCCTCTTCTATATCACTTAATAATGAATGTGAATTATATTTCAAAAATATCCTTTCTATCTAGATATATACATTATGAAAATATATTAATGACATTTAATAAAAAAATTATTATATAAATATCTATATATTTTATTAAATTACATATGGAATTTTTTAAAACCCAAATTTTAGTGATTATTGATAGTATTATCATATTTGAAAAATTACATGAAATGCATGTCACTAATTTAAATAACATATGAAAAAAATATAATTATTGAAATAATTTAATAAATTATTAATTTTTTTTAATATTAATGATAGTAGAAAATATTTGAATTATAATATGATGAATTTAGTGATTTATATATCCTTTGACAATATTTTTAATTGAATCATTCACAAATAATTAATTGTCATAGATATTCTTCATTTTCACTAATTAATTTCATATTATGATCAATTTTTTAAAACATTGTCATGTTTTGAAGTCATTTGACTAGTATAATATGGAAGGGAGCATACAAAGAGTTTATTGATGAATATCAATATGTATTTTATAATATTATGTATTTTTAAATCATTTCACCTGTACTGACACAATAATTGTGTACATAAATTACTGTGATATTTTTGTTATGTATTAAAAAATTAAATGTTTATAGTCAACAATTCAAGGAAACTATATTTAAATGAAAAAGTTATATCATTAATAATATAAATATTTGTGTGATAATTAGGGAATTCATGAATTTTAGTGATTCATAATATAAAAATAGAAATGGAAATATAAATAAATAAATATGTTTAAAAAATCATATTCACATAAACTAATTTTTCCATTATAGAAAATAAATATGCAAAATAATGAATGTCTAGGATTTGACATACTATTATCATATATAGACTAAAAATAATGTTTTAAAATATATCATTAATTTGGATCATGTTTGTTTACATGAGTAGTATGTTATTGATTGAATAAATTTCTATCAAATTCAAATATAATGGAATAAAGTGGAAAATTTAAAAATGTAGTAATAGATCAATATGACGAATATATTTATTATTTCTGAACCTTAAACTATAAAATTTATGTATATTGATGTCATTAATATTTCTAGTTGATGAATACTAGTAGGGTTCAATTGGTTTTGGGTGTAAGATAATCAGATTCCCACAAAAACTATGACGTACGAGCACCCAAATTTCTTTATAGACATATTATGTCCCACCCATATGAGACAAAAACATTAAAAAATCTGTTTCAAGAATAATAATTGTCATGAAAGAAAAAAATCATTCCATTGTGTTTTTTCATCACTAGTACACACCCTGTGAAACATCTCATGAGGTCACCTATCCAAATCACTATTCTAGAAAAAACCTCTTTCTGTGTGGAGTAATAATAATGTTAGCTCCCAAATATATAATTGCTAATTTTTTTAAATTTGTTGTAATATTTATCCGTTTAATATATAAACATTGTGAGGTTTATATTTTAACCACCAATAACATAATTTCCCCATTTTTCCTTCATATCACAACATAGGTAGTACCACTGCAGATGTAGTAAGGTTCCCCTACTAAATCCAATTTCAATGTTGAGACCCTCAATAATTAATTTTTATCTATAGAAACATATTAATACTTCTATAATTCCCACTTATATTCATGTATGGTTCATCATACTCACAATTGTCCCCACATGCTAGCTCATGCCCATTATTGATTTATTTTTCTGAAATCACACAAACACTAGGAATCATCCCATGATGTCCAACTATTAGATCACTATTATTGAAATATCCTCCATAAATATCGATTTCTAGTAAAAATTGTCTCTATAAAATATTGTCTCATTGAAATGAGTTATATCTTGTAGAAGTTTATCCCCGTATATTTTTTATCTATAACATTAATATATACCACAACTATTTTGATTTCTGAAATCATTAAATTTTTATTCATTAACTTTTTTTATTATTGGGGAATATTTTATGGATGGGAATGAAAAATTAGGTGAAGGGTATTGGAAATATTTACATGACCTATTCATGCATGTAAACAGAGATTCATGATGTAAATATGTTCCTACTATAATCGATGAATTATTTAAATATGTAAATGAGTTTCATCAGGTGGATAGATAAGATAATTAAAATCAAGAGACCCATTATAGACATAAATGTTTAGCTTTTTTAGATTATTCATTGAATGATTAGTTTTATACTGGAACTAGAAATTTCTTGATGTGAGTCCCTAATTCAACCCATTGATGGGGTTAATTCTATTTATTGTAATATTTTCTACACATGTAAACCCTCAATTATTTCCCATTATTATACTATGGACATTCATGGTTTCAATAAGAATTTTATTGTTATATTCTTCACTGTCAATATAATTTAATTAAATATTCAATCATTTGATCATGGAAGTCATTGTGAAATATAAATAAGGGGTGGGATAATATTAATCATATATTTTCAATCAAAAAATAAACCCGAGGTAGGTTTTTTCACTTCGTTTGGATCTTATTATAATACAATTTATTAAATATTTCATTTAATGGTTTCTCATACATGTCTCAATGGTTATTCCCAACTAATACTCTGTTGAATATTCTATCTATTGGTTGGATATTTAATTTGGGTGGTGGTTGTTGGCAAAACTGTGTGTGATAAAATGAAAAAGTATTCTCTAAAAATAAAAAATGATTTTCATATATGATCATGGAATAAATATATTTTCAGTACCATTTTTCATGTCCCACAGTTATTATTTGCTCATGACAATGTTTTATGAGGCCTCTCAAAAAAATTCATGTATCTTAGTGTCAACTATAAATTCAAAATGACTAATTTCCTCCTGGTAGTCTCTTAGAGGAGGACATATTGTTAATATTGATAATAAGTATTTCATTTAGAATATATTGTTGTGTATTGTTTTGTGAGAACACAGATTATTATTCCAAATTTATATTAATGAACAGATTCTACTTCATGAAAGGGAATACATTTTTGGCCTAGTCTATTTTGGAAAACTGATTAATCTATTACATTTTATATTGTCTAAAATCTTTTATCTTATTTTGATATTTATAATGTGTATTTTCCAGTCCTTTGAGATAACCTATTTTTGGTTTTAGTTGTATGTGGTAATGTATAATTATTGGTATCCCACTAGTTATGATTTCACATCCCCAATAAATTTATTGTGTTTCATTTAATAATGAAATTATCTATGATAAAAAGGGGGAATGATTTAAAACCCTCTTATTACAATACATGATATTGATTTCATATTTTTTATAAGATGGAAGATGATCTAGAGGGTTTCTGAATAGACAATGTTAAAATTTTTAATAGATTTATTAACTATCACTATTAAATTTCTTGATAAATTTTTGTGTGTAATTAGAAATGAAAAATAAAAATAATGAAAAAATATATTTTTATATTAGTATTTCCTAATGATGAAAATATTACTCTTATAAAACACTATTAAATGTGTGATATTTTTTTATTTTACAATACTTTCAATGAGAATCATAATCCAGTTTGAAAAATAATTTTATAGAAGTAGTATAACTCAAAAGTGAGTTGAATTTTTAGGGGTGTCAAAAATGAATAACAACACTTACATTGTAAAAATATATCCAAAAACCAAATGGTGATGAAAATAAAATATAGGAGTCACAAACAAATAAACAAATAATTTTTTATATTTATAATAAATATAGAATATTAAGGAATGTGTGATAGATATAATGATCTGTTACATATAAAATAATCTCATAAAAATAGATAACGGAATGAAAGGAGAAGAACAATTATTTGTTATTAATTATTTGATTGATCGGTTTAGAAATTATTAAATAATTAAAACCTTATATTGGTTAACAATTTATTGATCTTCTTGGGGATTAAATAAATGATTATGTAAGTTCCCAATTAGGCAAATGTATATCACACCACAACACTCATTTAATTTATAGCATGGGAAAAAATAATAATCCCCCATAGATGAAGAGTTATTATAGTATAGCTTTTTCCCCATTGAATCAAATATCAAACAACTCAAATAAAAAATGAAATATAACACACTAATCTAATGGTTATAAAATTAATAATTCATTTTAAAATTTAATATTTTAATAATTATTAGGGAAAGAGAGCAGGAGAGGAATATTATCATGGAATCATTATTAATATACTGTGAAAAAATAATAAAACATGGAAAATAAATAAATAAAATTTTAATGATTCATTATTACAGTAACCCAACTCCATTATAATAGGTCAATATGAAATCCCATGAATATCACAAAACAATTTAGTTTAAAAATTACTATTTAAAAACATTATTAAAATATTAATGTTGAAAAAATGAATTTTAATGAAATAAAAATACACCATTAAAGATTATAAAACATGTTTGAATATGTTAAATTACATGTAGTATGATATTAGATAAATATTAAACCAACAAAACAACTCAATATAATTTCAAAATTTTGATTCAGGATAAAATATCATTTGAAATATAAAGAACAATTTTTATCCACTTGTAAATATGCTTTAAATAGTTTACAAGCATTTAAAATAGATTTTAGGAAATTCTTAAGAATATTTATAGTGAATTAAACAATATATATATGTAATATAAGCATGGAATCAAAATAATGTTCTTCAAAAAATGTAAAAAAAATTTACTAGAAATTTGTTTCACAATAGGTTCATTTAAAAGTCATATCTAATTGAAAAATATGTTTAAAAATAGTTTTAAATGTGATGTAAATTTAATATAAGGAAATATATAATAAATTATCTATTATAAGTTTACTATTGTTATTCTGGAATGATAAGAGGAAATTTCTATAACATTTATAAAGTTAAGAGGAAATTTATATAATTAGTAAAAAGGTAACTATAAGTGAAGTAAGGGTAACAAATTTTTAATAGTTTGTATAAGGGTATAATTTTTCTTGGTATGGGTAATATTGAATTTCAATACCATATGTAGAGGTAATAATAATACTCATGTAATGGTAAAGATGAAAATATAAATTCTATATAATGATAAAAGCATGCTTCTGTTAGGGTAAAAATGTTTTGTAAATGTAATTAGTCTATCGTGTAGTGGAACACATAATGAATTATGACTAGTGTATGGGTAAAAAAAATTACTCTACAGTATCAAAATTATGTTTTTGGTATAGTATGTACATTACATAAATTAATGAAATCCAAAACATAGATTGAGTTAGAAATTAGTAGTGTCATCATAAAAAAAACACATGAAAAATATAAAAATAAAAAATAATTTTAAAATAATTTTAGATAATAAAATAATATATATAATAAAAAATTATTGATACTATGATATAATTATTAAATTACAAAATGATGAAAAAATAAATAATTTAACAAAAATTACTAAAACACATTTTTAATTTTAGAGACATATAGTATAAATAATCTACTAAACAAATTCCCAATTCAAAAAATCTCTATGTTTTTGTAAATTAGAAAATACATCAAAATAATAAAATATTTTTTATAATACCCAAATATTTTGAAATAACACTATGTTTAATTGTGTATAAAACACACATAACCAAGTTTAATCGAACCAAAAAAGTTTATTATTAGAATATGACTTTTATAGCCAATCAATTAATTTTTTTTGTATAAGTAGGATTAAATTCATTATTAAATGTATATAATTACCCAAATAACTATAAATATATTGATTAAATCAATGGAAATAATCATACCATTTTTATTAATGTAATATTAATATGGAAAAACATTTTTTCTTTTTAAATGACTTTTTTATTTTTATGTGATAACATTTATAACTTATTTTCTGATCTATATTAAATTTAGTATTACAAAAATAATATAATCTTGTAAATATGAAAATAAAAATTTTCATCTGGTAAAATTTGGGCATTTTTTTGAAAAGATTCATTTTTCAAGGAATATTAAAATATATATATTATTTAAAAGCTGACATTTTCATTCATTTGATAGTATCATTGTCATTTGAAAAAGGTATAAAATTAACATAAGAATAAAATAACTAGATACAATATAATGATAATGATTTCAATCTTCATTTTACTTGGTTTTTGTATATGAACATTTTTTTGTTAAAAGTCAATTTCCAAAATATATTTTTTGTGGTGTTTATTTCATTTATATTAAAAAGTAATTTCTTAAAATTTTGTGAATCTAATTTTCAATGATTAATTCCATATTCTGAATTACGTGATAATTTTTTAAAAAGGAAGCAATTATTTTAGTACTTTATACCTAGAGACTTTTGTAATTTTGTTACTATGTTAAATGGGTAAATAAGATAAATAAGGCTGAAAATAAAATTATAATTACTAAATAATTAACATAAAGGATTCATTAAGGTTATTAGATTATTGAATATTGTCTATAATCATCACAATCAAAAATATATTTATTTTTTCCATATTTCCATGATTTGGTAATTTATATTATTTTAAATTTAGAAAATACATTAATGAAAATAGAATTGTTTTATAATATCTAAAATGTTAACATATTGATAAATATAATAGGTTATTTGTTATAAATATTCATTATAAATAAAAAATATATCATCATATTTGTACTTGTTTAAATTTTTAAGAATGTAAAATTTCATTAAAATATTATGCAACACTATCATAGTTCTTTTTCATATTGTAATGAAATAAATTTATTTAATTTTAAAAATAAAAAAAATATTATCTCTGTGTGTTTTTGATTGACATAATTTAAAAAATAGTTAATATTATAGGTTTTTCGATTCATTGTAATAAAATTAATTTTTTTTATTTTTAAACATAATATAAAATTAATAGTTACTAAATTAAAAGTAATTATATTTTATATAAAATGGAATTTATTAAATGATTTAAAATTCTTCAAAATAAAAAATACATCCATATGAACCAAATATTTTTTTAAACATCTATAAATGTTCATTTATGGGTGTTTTGGAGTTTTATAATAATATTATTAACCCAAAAATTGTAGAAAACAAAAACATTGTGATAATTTTCAAAAGGGACAAAGAGAGGATAAAACAAAAAAATAGGGTGAATGAAAACCTAAATCATATATAATTATTATTAGATGATTTTTTGACTCATTATCATCATATATTATAGTTATAACAATTTTTATCCATTTGGATGTTTAATATAACATATATTTATTTAATATTTTATCAAATTTTATGAATACCCTCACCTCTCTAATAAAATTACATTCCTTGTTTTAATTCCTCACAATATATTTAACTATCTAGTTTGATGAATCTTAGATATCATATCTCAAGATGATCATTACATATTTTCTATAGGATTTGGTAAATCAAAAAGTCATACCCTATGTTTATTAAGAGGATATCTAAAAAAATTATCAAAGAAGATGTAATAATACTTATTGACTCCTTCATGTATATTTATTATTCTATACCATTTTAATATATTTCACCCAAAATATGATAATAAATATAGATAAATTTATATAATGTGATTTTATTATTATTATTATTGTACTACTATAACCCATTTATTTTCAATCCTATGATATGATAGAATTTCACACATGTACACATACATCTTAATGGCTCTAATTAATTTTGTTATTCGTTTCATATTACCATTAAAATTCCATGTTTATAAAGTTTCGGCAAATATATATAAATGATTAATATGACATAAGTTTTATTTGAGATTTATAATATTTTAAAGACCTCCCCCAACCAATGTTTTATGAAATGATAAAATTTCTCGATTGTACGTATTGACTACCACATCCACCACATGATGTGTTTATTTTTTCATTTACATTTTACATGATAGGTAAAAAAGATATACCAGATGATTATATAATCTATATATATATATATAATTAATATAAGAAGAATGTTTTTATATTTAACGTTTTTTTGTTCCATTCATAAAAAAATGGCGTCAATGTTCAACTGTACATACGTCCTAACACCTCTATGGGCAGTTTAATTATTTTTTTATCTCTAGACATTATTGAGGGATCCATAAATATATATATATAATAACAATAACGTGAATAAAATTTTGGATATTATGGAACCATAAATATAATAAAATTAACATATCAAATGAATCAAAAAAGAAAATAAAACGGTGAAGTAGAAACCACCTTAAATAATGAAACAAACAAACATTTCCAGGAAAATGGTTGATAAAATATCATAAGTGGGTCATATATGATATTATAAGTTTTTTTATCTTCAGGTTATGAATGTAAAGTAATTTTAAATTTAAAATACCATAGTTTAGATCACTTGTGAGGAAATTCAAACATGAGGTAATTAATTTCAAATAAATTTCTACCCCACTAAGACATATGTGTTAATATGATCCTATTTACGTTTATGTAGTGTATATTACAACGATTTATGATATTCAACATGAATATAAATTTTTTCAATGTTACTAATATTTTAATTCAACTTATTAATTGAATAAATATTCATAGAAGAAATGCCATCTTATTTATCTTTTGATCAGTTATATTTTTCATCTATATAAATATTTTTCAAAATTGAATTTTGGAGAAAAATTGTATATATAAATTATTGAAAATGATATTTTATGTGATCCTTGTATCATTACATATTATGAAATTAATCACTCTAATATTATTTCTAAAGGGGTTAGATTCAAATTTCATAACAAAAAGCCATACATAATGAACTTTTATCTTATACAGTGCTAACCGTCATTCTACCATTATATGAATTTTATACACATCATTTTATTATAAAAAATTTCTATTATTTTTGAAATAATTTGTTTATGAATAAATATCTCAAATATTTCACTTTAAATTTTTTTTGGTATTAATAAATATTAACTATTTTCATAATGAACTAACATGGGAAACTCGATAAGACACCGAAACCATCTCGTCACATGTTAAAGGTATAATTAAAAAATAATCTTGAATATAATAAAAACGATACATACAACCAATGAATGAAGATGAAAAAGAAAGGATATAACAAATACCTGAACATACATCAAACAATTACTAAATTAGAATGTAATTCACATTCTATATTTTATGTCGAGCTTCACCTTAAAAAAATCCCAAAAAATACATGGTGTGCTATACATGAGGCTCATAGAGGTCGAAAACATTTTTTATTAAAAACAAATATTTTCCCTTATATGTAGTTTAAATTTTCGAAGGCATTAAAAACTTTAATACAATTTATCTAGATCAAAGTATCTACTCAGAAATCATTACACTCCGTGTACTTCACATACACATCATGTAGGTTTCAACGGTGCATAAAAACAACCAGTCATAGAAAAAAATTGTAATATTTCCCTAAATTCATCATTATAGGTATCTTCCATATTTATAATAAAGAATACCACAACCAAAAATATTGAAATGAAAATAATAGGGTAAAAAATATCTAACAGAAAGGAAACATCCAATTATAAACTCTTATGTATAAATTCATTCATCCCCTAAAAACGGATCAAGGCCATTGATCTATATGAAGAGAAGAAAATTTCAGCCTCATATATTATACCCACTCCAATTTCTCTAGGACATCCTTTCTACACTTCCAGATTACTAAGACTTGAGGGATATATTTACCAAGGATTTCCATGACCTTGGGATCCATAATTTGAACTGTCTTATCAACCAATGTGGTATTGGGATAAATATAAATATCATCCCATTTAAAAACATTAGAAATAGATTTTATGTAACTCCTAAAAAGGGAATCATGAAATATGTAGTCAATATATGTCATTCCATGTTGAAATTGAAACCAATGGAAAACCTCACTAGTCACCCAATGCTTTCATGGTGGGCCAAAATCCTCAGTTACAACATACCAAAATTTCCAAACTAATGATGTCCATGGTGAGGTGGAACTCTTAAAATGACTAAATCACCAATCTCAATATCATGTGGTTGATGATGATGCGCCACATTGGATTTATTATGACACTATGTTGTGATCTAAAGGCCCCGGAATCAATATTACCATATACATCATCTTATGAACAACACTCTTCCCATCCAAGGACCTCTCTCCCAACTCCAGTTAACCATAAATGGTCTAAATTTCCACCTATAAAATGACTCATAGGGCTTTATAATTATTAATAAATGATAACTATATTTCTAATAATACTCAACCCATATAAATTACTTTTAAAAATATCCGTTGAAATCAATAAAAACCACATAGTGTATCATTTAGAACCAGGATAACCCTATATTTCTATTTATCTTTTTAGATTATATAATATGATAAATTTTATCTGGGAACCCATCAGATCATTAAAAACCATTCCAATCATATAGATGAACATCAAATACATTTAATAAAGAGCTCTTGAAGGAACCCCAATAATACTCACAATCTCGCTTGCATACAAGTATTTATGTTGTTCCACATTATCACCTCTCATATTTTTAGGAAATATACTGATTTTAGGATTAGATTGGTGATCACAAAAACAAAATAATTAAAACTTGGATTATATAGAAATAAATCCATGTAATCCAATAAAAAGCATATATACCTTCAATATCATAATAGATGTTGGTTCAAAACCCTCATTTGAATCTTATTATTTGAATAAATTATATTAAAATTATGGCACATTGAAAGAAAATTCACTTTTTACAATATAATCATTTTAAAAAACACCATTTCATAAAGTAATGATAATGTTGGTTTCCCCTTGGTACATGGTCAATTATTAATAGTGTATACTATCCAATAACTCTTGTCTTGTGGAAAATGATACAACAAGACTTTTTAGACGCACAAATCTCTACTATGAAACTGATACCACTATCCTGAGGTCTCCCCAGCTTAATGAATTTCAATAAAATGTTATAACTCAGTGTCTAACGCCTTCTATATATGAACAAACTCATCAATAGAAATGTATTTTTCCTTGAATACATCAAAACATATAAAACAACCTCTTCCATTTACAATCACATCTCTATAGACTAACTCATTAGGATCCACTGCTCAATAGATTACATTAAATATTGTGTAAGTGATTTTTTTCTCAATACATAATCGACCACTTTTTTGATCCCTTGTATAAAATAAATATCAAAATCAAATGTCTGAAAATAATCCACAAAGCTAGTTCATGTAAAATTTAGATCCCTTGGAGTTAGAATACATTTCAGTCTATTATGATCAGAATATACCATAATCCACAGCCTAATGATATAATGACACTATAGTTTTTGTTCATAAATAATGGATTCCAACTAAAGAACATGGGTAGGGTTGAACATATCATAAGGTAATAAATGGTGACAGAAATAATCCTTAACCTATTTCCACATTAATATGAAAGATAAAAAAACTAGACCATAATAAAGCATTGATAAAATCATAAATCTTCCCCATGTTTGGATGAATCAATTTGGCATATATGATTAACCTAATCTTCATATCCTAAAAATAAATCTTACACTTTTCATTCAATTTATATTGTTGGCCCTTATGGGTTTAATATGCTATTGAATCTGTGAGATTTTGATGTCCTGAACAAGATATCTAAAGTAACTAGAAAAAACCAAGATACTACAAATCTCAAAAACAAAATTGTGTTATTCCCAAGACAAACCATCCTTTATCATTTCTATATCAACTGATATTCCCTTATCAGATATCACATAACCAATAAAATTCACATCTCTAATCCAAAACTCACATTTTTATCCATACAATATAGTAAATTATATTTAAATGTTTCATGAATGATATCCATGTGGTCTATATTCTCTTCTTGTAACATTAATTATAAAAAAATATCATCCATGTTAAAAAAATATTCTATATAATATGGAAAATGATGGTGCATTATTTCAATAAACACCACATGTGAAATATTGACTAATAATTGCAACAACAGAAACCTTTAATAAACATATCGACTACAAATTTATAACTTTAGTATATCAAGTTCTCCAACTCATAACTAGTGATACCCTTACTGTAAGATAATCATTAAAAATAAACAAGACCCTCTAAGCTGATGAAAGCGACTTCAATCCTTGGAATGTTATATTTTTTCATAAAATTCACCCAATTAAACTATTGATTATCAATAAAAATTATAAGGCACACATTTTCACTCATAGAAAAGCGTACTGGTGAAGCACAATGTGACACACATGGATGAATAAATCCTTTAGCCTTTATTTCGTCAAGCTAGAACCTAAGTTCCCATAACACAAAAAGATACCTATGGTAAAATGGAATATAAATGAGAATCATACCATGGATCCAGTCATTAGTAAAAGTGACCTCTCTTAGTGTTGGTAAATTATAAATATCATCCAAAAATTATTAGGTTTCTCAGAAACTATTGAATTTAGATGGCCACCCAAGAATGGTCAAACTAAATATAGGAACATATCTAAAAATGAAATGATGTCCGAACATCATAAGGAACAAAATGCCTTTAATGTCCAGATACTGCTTCCCACTCACGTTATACAACATGAGTGATATAATAAGAATAAAATAACTAACTTAGTGACGATAATGTTTTATTTTTCCCTTCACACTAATCATCTAATCCATATTTATATAAGAGTTATAGATATCATTATCATTAACAAATATGTTCCAGTACAGCTAAATGTTTTCTATCACCACACAAAAGGATGAACATCTAACACATGTTTAGAAATATTTCACAAAGGCATGGAAAGATACATCATAAACAATATTTTTATTTAACATTATCAAAAAATATAATAAATATTTTATAAGATAAAATATTTAGTAGAACTATTATCAAATAGAGATAGAACCACGGATGATGAAATAATCATCACAGATCTGACAATCACTATCCCTACATTAGATACCTTTGGAACAAACTACCTGAATTAATATCATTTGGCCTTAGCCACATGAACATATCTCTTAGACTGTGGACTAAACCCCTAACCCTTGAATGTATATGATAAACAATAGAACCCCATGGTGAGAGTGGATCCTACCCTAATACAAAAGGATATCATTTGAAAGATAACATTGAAAATTCCAAGATTTCAAACAATGATGACAATTCCTTGGAAAATTGACATTGTTAAGATTGGTATGACCTCAACAGCAACACTATTAACAGAAAATGGGCTTCCATCTTGTTTTCACCACTAAGACATATCCAGTGTTAAACTAAAAACTCTTAATATTCCTTTCTATGAAAAAAATACACCATTGAAAACAAATGAAAAAACTGAAGCCCCACCAAAACCTATCAACCCTGATATGTATACATCATATAAATCTTTATTTTATGTTTCCAAAAAAATGGTCAAAAGGGACAAGACTATAAATAATTACTGCATTGGAGGCTCATGTCCTAATTCCATCATTAGTGCCTTAAGGTACTCATTAGTTACTAGTTATGGTCAATCATGTAATAACATAAAAAATGGTTTCATACCTATTATTTAAGGTCATAAAATCCCATTTATTTTCTATATGCATGGTACTATGGTAAAATTGATGGTAAAATATTTTACTACAGAATGACATGTTATATCATAGTGCCACCATAAAAAAATAATACTCCCATAATCATCAGCATGGTTCCTTGAGAATATACGTGAAAAAACCACTATTGAATATTCTGGAGTCATATAGATGGTGATGAACATTGCTATCAAATAAAGCAACTGATCATAATCCTAGGGTGCATTGTCACCAAAAAATATTAGTGGATTATTCTTATTAAATTTTGAACCATGATGAACAAATTATCAAGGATCTAAAAATAATAAAATAGTGTCAAAAAAGAAATTATAAATGCTTGTACCAAATTAGGGTTCACTGGAGGGATCTCTTACAAAACATATCTCACAACATCCTATAATGGATTTAATTAGATTTTCACAAAGGCATTTTCTATCATAATACAAATAAAACATGTCATGGTAAAAATTCCAAATCATATAAATAATTTTAGATACATAGGAAAAAACATTAAAAAATTAAGTATCTAATGCTACTATCAAATGGATTGAATAAACGAAACATGACTATTTAAATTAACAACCAATGAAATTAATTACAATTAACTGGAACTCTAAGTGTCAATAATGTTATAAAATATATACCACCCTTAGTAAATTTTTTTTCCATCGAATTGAGCTATATAGTAACCTTTTTTCCAGACCTATTATCTACAATTTGAAATTTCGAACTCTAGTTTACCCAGATGAAAAAACAAAAAATATGAAGATATAATATACAACATTAAATGAATAACATTTGATACAGAATTGATTGAACCACCCTGTACTAACTAATAAAACCACCTGAACCGAACCATCACATGATATACGTAAAACATAATATTAAAAACCATTCATGAATATATAAATATATAAATATATACACCCATAGTTTGTATATGAAATTGAAATGCATCCAAAATGACATAAAAATCCCCAAACTGGCTAAAATAAATGGTGATTTATAATCCTAGATGATCAATAGTCATATCCAGAGAAACTTGAATTGAATGAAATATTAACAAGTGAAGGTAATGTGATAAAATATTATCTTTCATTTACATGTCTTCTGAAAATACAACATCAATAATTTCCCAATGACACATGTACAATGTGAGAAAAAACCTAGTAAGATACAACCATTATTTATAAATAATGTTCATTATCAATAATTAAATAATATTATACTCTAAATATTATTTTATTATAAATCATTTTTATATATACAAATAATTTATATATCATTTCCCATTTTCATAAATTTTGTTATTTAAAACCTATCATATTCTAATACAATAATTATGATATGTAGAAGTTAAAAAATAAGAAATAATATTCTTGCATCAAGAGGTAAACTTGTAGAAACATATAAATAAATCTACCAACCATACAATTGATATGATAAAACCCCATTTACAAATATATGATCAATAATCAATGATAAAAAATATTGCAATAAATAATCAATCAAGGATAAATGAAAAGGTTGCTGGTGTTAGATTCTAGCCTATACGAAAATTCTCAATAGACTCTATAAACCCTAAAGAAGAATTCATTAGATCCATAAGATATGGAGTCATTCTAGTATATATCAAAAAGTGATACCTCATAGTGGTTTAACAAAAAGTTAGGCTACCCTTTTATTTATCCAAGCGCACCTATATTTCTCAATGTGAGATTGTATAACACATTCTCAAAACCATGCTCAAAATATCATAAATCATTTTCCAAGACAATAAAATTTTCTATAGAAATTGAAATCCAAAATAAAAAAAATGAAAACAAATTTTGTTATGTAATCCCCCATTTTTATAACATTTTACTTCCTAATAAAACATTACTGTCAATTTATCACATCATCTTTGTGAATAACCCAAAAGAATTTAACAGGAATAATACAAAATTCAGGAAATTTACCCATTATATAGACACATCATCCCCAAAATGGTATAAACGTAGATTCATTTGATAATAGTGACTATAAACAATTAGAAGATCCTCTGAATGGAAATGGAAGACCATTAAAATCAAAAGGATAAATTATAAACACTATCCAACCACAAAACCAAAACCAAACAATCAATGAAAATGAAATTCATTAAAGAAACAAAAGGATTACACAACTATAGAGAATCAATACAACATAAATGGTGATAAATCATTGATTTATGTGATTTAGATGAGAAGGAGTGACTCAAAATCATCTTTTTGAGAATATATGTTTATAGGGTGAAGTGTTAGAAAGGGTTGAAATTAATTTTTTGCATAGTGAATACCTAAAAAAGAAATCTATCAACACATAAATGGTGTGTAATTCCATTACAAATTGTGTAATTCCCAATAGTCATATACTTTAAAAACCCATTTACATTTATTAAAAATATGGTATATTTCAATACATTGTGGGATCCTATTACACGACATATATTCTTTTAATGTGATGTAATAATTACACAGATATGTCTAGGTATACATAACACAATGTGTACTTCTAATACCCATTATGTAAGTTCCCAATGTGTAGTAATAACTATAGTTGAATTTGGAGACTTTCAAATAATACCAAATTACTAAATTATATATATCCTTACAATATATATTATATAATATCAAAACCACTTAAAAAAGATACCAATAAAAATTGTCAAAAAATATCTAAATGAATTGTTAGGGGTGTCACAATATCAATTAAAAATTGCTATTTTTTGTTTGTCTCCATTATATAGACTAATCTCAAGAACAATTCCATTCCATTGATACATTCACTTTATTATGGACAATTAACATTAAATTAACATTGAATATCTATATTAATTTTATAAAAGATATGTTTATTGTCTATGACGTATAATATTTTCACATACAATTATTTATATTGAATGTTATTTGATTGACTGGGGAATATTTATATTCCTCAATCCTCCCATGATCTGGATATTATTTAATATAGTATATTGGTCATTAACTAAATTAATCATTTTATATATGAGTAATATATTTGACTTGATGTGATGAGTGGTGTAGAGACCCTATTTTTCTAGGAATATTCATTAAGAAAAATTTATAAAATTCATAAAAATTATTCAAACAGTTTCCCAATGAATGAATTTTCTCTAGATATTTTTGGAAACAAGTAAACAAAAAACTAGTATATAAATGAACTACATAATCTCTTACTAGGTTCTTATTGACTAGAATCTTTATTAGATAAATCATACATAGTACATATCCTCTTAGCAAGGGGGAAAGAAACATAAATCGGGTGATCTTAGATGCTCAGTAGGGGTAATAAAGGGAGAAATATAAGTATGATTAGGATTATAAGTGTATGAGAACTTGATGATGAAAATATATGTTAATACCATACATGTCAGAGAACATAATATAAATTATAGCGTAAATATATATACTTCATAAGAAATAATTCATTATTAAATAAAGAGTATAAGCCTGGAAAAACATTCATAAAAATAATACATGGACGTGTGGAAAACAATAAACATATAATTATTTACATAGTAGCCAATGAATCACATTAAATACCATCTTAGTAGTATGGGATCACTCCCCATACCATCTTAGTAGCATGAGTTCACTCCTAATACCATCTTAGTAGTTATGGTACACCCCGTTTCCATATTAGTAGTCATGATTGTTTACCATGATAATATTATGATATATCATGACATATAAATATTTACCTAGTGAATTGGAGGGAGATATAGGTCTCACAAATCTCAAAATGAATACATTCTAATATTTTCCCCAAAACCATTAAACATTTATCACAATCACAACCCATGAAATAAAAAGGGATTCTTAAACATCATTCAATCATAACATAATACATGTAAAAAATGTATTTCATAAATAGAATATCATCATACAACAAATAAACCATAAGAATAATATGGACTGTATACTTGAATAATTTTCACAATAATAGATGGAAAATAATATTGAAGTAACAATTGAAATTATTTTTTAGGAAAATATCATTTATTCAAAAAAACTTCTTTTCATTAAACACTACAATATTTAAAAAGAAAATAATTTCATTGCAAATAACATTTAAATATTATAAGAGAATATTTTTTATAAATAAATAATTTGGAATGAATAAAAATATATTCATTACATTTAATAAAAAAATATTATTCTTGTACTTTTTCATGAAATATCAAAAAGTAGGTTGTATGGAAAACAAACGAAAGATTCCTTTGAAACCATTCTATGGAAATAAAAAATGGGTAGAAATGACATTAGAGATCCATAATATAATAGTAAAACAATAGATGAATTATTTTTTATAAACATAGACAAGGTTGATAAATAATCCCTAGTAAATTCTTATGTGAAAAAAATCTGGAATAATATTGTAATTTCGAATTTATCACATACCTTGTGTCTTGATTCTCTTTGTACTCCCACAAGCTTCCTTTATTAAAAATAAATGGTTATTATACATATTTTATAGACTCATATTCCTATAATAAATACCATATATGTTTTGATTATTTCATTATACTTCCCTCATGGGGGGTGAAATGTTTAAGGAATGGCCAAGAAAAATAAGGCTTTAGAGGTGTGAATAAAAAAGAAAGAGGGGTTCCATTTCATATGGGGAGGATATGTACATTTTGAAACTCCAAAACAATTAATATATAATAAATTTTTTATCCGTTTAAAATAGCACCAATGTAAGTTTTTTAGAATTTGGGATGAGTATGGGTAAAAATCCACTCAATTAATGTATTTTAGACATGTTTAGGTTGTAAAATTAACCTCATATTATGGATTTATCCTTTATTTAAACAATTTATTGCTTACTATGACATGTTGTCTTTTTTACACTATAGGGTTAATATAGTTACAATTAAATTCCAATCGAACAAGAATTGGATCATTAATGTGATATCTGTCATTAGAAAAGTTATTTTCCTGATGCAATTTTTTTAATATTATAACACTTAATAATATATTATTTATTAAAAATTATTATTTTTTTAATTTTCATACTATTCAATAGCTTCATTTCTAATGATATGAAAACAACACGCTTTCCTAGAAACAATACTTCTAACATGACACTAACATGTCTTATATTTCTATAAAATCCATGAATGAAATTTAATAAGTCAATATATGTTAATTTTAATATTTCTAAAATCACATTCTTGGAATCATAATTAATTAAACAATTACTTCAACATTATTATGTCACAATTAATTTAAATATTTAATTTATAAAAACTATTAATAATTTATCATTATTTAGATAAATTTATTAAATTTAAAATTAATAATTCTATTAGAATTTATCCTATGTATAACATTATATAAAAATGAATTAATTTTTAAAAAATTAATATTTCTCTTTGAAGTCATTTTTTGATAAAATATAAAAAATGTCTTAATCTAAAATAACATGCCTTGAATGCATATACATGAACATAGAAACCCATGGCGAGTGATGATTCAACCGTATTACAAAAGAGATATCATTTAAAAAATAACATTCAAGATGGATATATTTCACAAAAATGATGACAAGTCCAAGGAATTTACATATATTTATGATTGTTTTGACCTCACATACCACACTAGTGGAAAAAAACGTGCTTACATCATGTTTTATACCCTATTACTAGTCATGTATAAAACATACAACTCTTAATATTTCTTTTTATGAAATTATATAGGCCTTGGAAAACTAATGAACAAACTGAAGCACCACCAAAAAGTCGACGCCACTATGTCTACATCATAAAATTCATCCATTTCTATAGAAAAATAATGTTCAAAATGAACAGTAGTTTCAATAATGACTTCATCATAGGCCTTCATCTTAATTTAATCATTGGAGCCTTCAGGTACTCGTTAGTGACATGTTCTAGTAAAAAATGAAATAAAATATAAAAATGGTATTATATTCAAGAATGGTATAATTCAAATTATCTATGGTCATTAAATCTCATGTATTTTATAAATTCATGGTAACACTTTAAAATTTATTGTAATATAGTGTATTAAATAATTAATATATAAGATCATCATGCCACCTAACATGAAAAATATTCTCCAATCATCATTATTTGGTTCCTTGAGAATATACTTGAAAAACCCAGAGTAGAATATTTCAAAGTCTTCAAGAAGTTGATGATCTTCTCTACTAACTCAAGACACCCCATATATTCCTTTAATACATAGTCAAAAAAAATATTCAGGGATGATTCTTACTAAATTTTGATTCTTGATCATCAAATTATACTATGTTCTAAATAAACCTGAAGCTGATTCTTAAAACCAAATATAAAAACTCTACAAAATTTGGGTGCACTAGAGGGATGTCCTAAAAAACCTATCTTATATCATCCACTCCTAGAATTTAAATATAATATATCCAAGTAATTATATAACATAATAAAAAAAATCCTAGATATTATAAAATTACAAAATCATAGTACCAATTTTAGATAATCATAATAAAAAATTAAAACATTAAGAATTTAATGGTAATATGAAATACCTTGAATAAAGGGAACGTATCTATTTAAATTAACAACCCATACAATTCAACAATATAAAATTAAACTCTAAGTATCAATCATTGTATAAATTATACACCACCCTTGGTAACTTTTTTTAGTCATGGAAGTGAGTTATCCACTCCCCATTTTTCAAACATATTTTATGAATTTTATAATTTCTACCTCTAGTCTACCCAGATGAAAAAAATAAAACATAGGATGTTCTAAAATAAATCATATTTTGCATATCATTAGACACAAAACTGTATTGAATAATCCTGGACCAACTAATAAAACCATTAGAAACGAACTATCTAATGATATAGGAAAAACCAAACATTGAAAACCATTCTTGAATATATAAATATATAAATATATACACCCATAGTTCGTATAATAAATTTAAACCCTTCCATAATGTTATAAAAAAGCCAAAAATGATAAACTAGAATGTACGTTATAATCCTAAATGATCAATAGTCATATCTAGAGAAATCTGAATTGAAGGGAACGATAACAAATAAAGACAAAATGATACATTATTATGTTTCATTTACCTAAATCAGGAAATAAAAAATCTATAAATTCCTAATAACACATGTACGATTTATGTCAAATCCTAGTAGGA